>JAJEOU010002991.1:336825-422759 GCA_021534815.1 Acrocephalus arundinaceus | reverse complement strand
AGCAGCTCCATCAGCCACTTCCTCCTGCTGGCATTGGCAGACACGCGGCAGCTGCAGCTCCTGCACTTCTGCCTCTTCCTGGGCATCTCCCTGGCTGCCCTCCTGGGCAACGGCCTCATCATCAGCGCCGTAGCCTGCGGCCACCTCCTGCACAGCCCCATGTTCTTCTTCCTGCTCAACCTGGCCCTCACCGACCTGGGCTCCATCTGCACCACTGTCCCCAAAGCCATGCACAATTCCCTCTGGGACACCAGCACCATCTCCTACGCAGGATGTGCTGCACAGCTCTTTTTCTTTCTCTTCTTCATTGGAGCAGAGTTCTATCTCCTGACCGTGATGTGCTACGACCGCTACGTGTCCATCTGCAAACCCCTGCACTACGGGACCCTCCTGGGCAGCAGAGCTTGTGCCCACATGGCAGCAGCTGCCTGGGCCACGGCCTTTCTCAGTGCTCTCATGCACACGGCCAATACATTTTCCCTGCCTCTGTGCCATGGCAATGCCCTGGGCCAGTTCTTCTGTGAAATCCCACACATCCTCAAGCTCTCCTGCTCCAAATCCTATCTCAGGGTACTTGGGCTCCTTGGAGTTAGTGCCTGTTTAGGACTTGGTTGTTTTGTGTTCATTGTTTTCTCCTATGTGCAGATCTTCAGGGTCGTGCTGAGGATCCCCTCTGAGCAGGGACGGCACAAAGCCTTTTCCACCTGCCTCCCTCACGTGGCCGTGGTCTCCCTGTTCCTCAGCACTGTCCTATTTGCCTACTTGAAGCCCCCCTCCATCTCCTCCCCATCCCTGGATCTGGCCCTGTCAGTTCTTTACTCGTGGTGCCTCCAGCCCTGAACCCCCTCATCTACAGCCTGAGGAACCAGGAGCTCAAGGCTGCACTGTGGAGACTGATCACTGGATGGTTTCAAAACATTAAACTGCTGGCCAATTTCTGCTAATCTTTGAAATAAAGGATATCTTGACACATCTTTTTTTGTTTGATTTTGGGTTTTTTCTCTGTCGTTTATATTTTTTATCTTAGCGAAATGAATGTAATTATTCCGCTTATTTTGTCATTTTTTTTCCTTCACATTCCTGTGCCACACACTGTGTCAATGAGGGCTGCACTCTTGGTGGCTTTAAAGGAACTCAAGGATCTCCCAGCCAGGTTTTCTTCAGAGATGCCCCTTTGGTTCCCTTCTCTGCAGCTGGCAGCAGCAATGTCCTGTGTGCAGAGCTGGGGGGCAGATCAGTGCTGGCACAGCAGCTGTGCCCAGCAGCAGCAGCAGCAGCCCCTGGTTTTGCCATGCCTGCTGCCGGTGGCCCTGCCGCCGCTGCCCCTCTGGCCCTGGTGTTGCTTGTGGGCCTGAGTGGCTTCGAGGCCGGGCACAGTGCTGGGGGTGGCGAGTGCGGGGGCTGCAGCAGGGACAGGCCATGGGCACTGGCTGGGGGCAGGCGCTGGACCGGCCTCCAGGCCAGGGCCTGGGGGTGCAGGCTCCTTGCCCAGAGCTCTCTCCAGAACACTTTGCCCAGGCCAATGCTGAGCACAGAAAAGCCCCGGGAGCAGCCCCAGGCTGGGCGTGGCAGGCTGGGGGCAAACAGCATGGCTGGGGCTCTGCAAGGTGCCTGGGTTAAGCTGGGATCCTACTGGGATCACAGTGGGAGAGGCTGGGCCCATGCTGTTGGGAACTGGGATCCTACTGGGATCACACTGGGAGAGGCTGGGCCCATGCTGAGCGGACTGAGGTCATACTGGATCATACTGGCAGCAACTGGGACTTCAATGTGCGTGACTGGGAGTTTCTATGAGCAAGTGGGATCAGGCTGGAAGCAACTCAGGACAACTGGGAATGACTGGGAACATGCTGGGAGAAACTGGCCTACACTGGGAGAGACTGAAACCCCAGTGGGGGTTAATGGAGCAGCTATGCCCATGCTGGGGTCATACTGGGATCCTACTGGAACCAGACTGGGAGTGACTGGAAAGGTGCTGGCTGTGACTGGAACCATGCTGGAGGTGACTGGGAGCAAATGGGCCCAAACTGGGAGTGACAGGCAGTCACTCAGGACATGACTGGAATCATACTGGGAGTATCTGGGAGTGACTGGGGTCATACTGGGCATGATGGGAACCAAACTGGAGTGACTGGGTCCTACTGGGTTCATCTTGCGAGCCACTGGGATTACAGCAGGTGTGAACAGATCCTGACTGGGGGTTACTGGGAGCTACTGTTGGGAGGAAAATGTGGACACATTGGGAGCAACCAGGATCAACTGGAAGGGACTGGGACCATGCTGAGGGGTATGCGAGCCCAAGTGGGGAAACTGGAGTCATTCTGGGATCAACTGGGACCACACTTTGGGCAACTGCCAGAAACTTGGATTATGCTGGAGGCAACTGGAGGAACTGGGAAAGACTGGGATCATTCTGAGGTAACCAGAACCTTACTGAGGAAACTGGGATACACTGGAAGTGCCTGTAACTATAGTGGGGACAATGGAACCACACTGAGAGCAACTGGGGACAACTGGAACTATTCTGGCAGCAGCTGGGGTCACACCGAGGGTGACTTGACTCCTACTGGGATTGACTGGGAGTGGCTGTGAGCAACTGGAATCACACTGAAAGCAATTGGGAGGAACTGGGAATGACTGGGAGCATGCTGGGAATGACTGGGCTATACTGGGGGAGACTGGGATTCACAGGGATCATACTGGAGGGTACTGGGTTCATGCTGGAATTGACAGAGAGCAACTGGGATCACACTGGGGGCCACTTAATCGTACTGGGAGTTACTGGGATTAGACTGTAAGTGACTGAGATCATACTGGGAGTGACTGGAATCATTCAGGGATTATAGTGGGTTTCAATGCACCCTGACTGGGGGTTACTGGGAGCTACCAAACCCATGCTGAGAGCCTACTGGGGATGCCCTGGGAGGAACTGGGAATGACAGGATGCATTCTGGTGACAACTGGGATGTACTGGCAGTGACTGGGATAAAACTGGGGGCCACTGAACCACGCTGAAGTAACTGGGAGTGCCTGGCAATGACTACGAGAGTGATTAGGGCAACTGGCATATACTGGGAGTGCCTGAGACCATGCAGGTGGTGACTGGGACCACACTGGGAGCCACTGGGAATTTGCTTGGGGGAACTGGGAGCCTTCTGGGGGCAACTGGGCACAAGTGTGAGTGACTGGGGCCGTGCTGGGAGACTGGCATCATACTGGACTCATTCTAGGATCGTACTGGGAGTTACTGAGGCTGTGCTAGGGGCAACTTAGAACACACTGGACAAAAGTGAGAGAAACTGGGAGCAACTGGGATCAACTGGGACCATGCTAGGGGCAAACTGCATCATAATGGGGAATGACTGGCAGTGACTGGGCTCCTACTGGGAATGGTAAATAAATAAATAAATCCTGGTTTATGGTTGTTATGCTGTGTGAATGTGTCCTGACTGTGAGACCTCATCCATATAAATTTCTTCTAACCCTCAGCTAAAATCTTAACTCTTTAAAATCATGATTCAGATCCCCCCAAATGTTGGGGTGCCCCCTGAATGTCGGGGTGTCCCCCACAGTCCCCCCCTGCCAAGGGTCATCTGAATCCACATCAACAGGGAGGATGCAACGGTGGCCGTCATCTTCTCCTGACCTGTCAGGGTGAGTGGGGACCCCTGAGAAGCCCCAAAATCACCTTAGTACCCCAAAAAAGCCACCTGGATACCCCCCAAATCTCCTGGATCCCACCCAAATCACCTGGATACCCCCAAAAATCTCCTTGATCCCCTCCAAATCACTTGGGAACCCCAAAATCATCTGGGTACCCCCAAAAAATCACCTGGATACACCTGGGTACTTCCCCAGATCACCTTGGTACCCCTCAAAAAATCACCTGGAAATCACCCAGACGTCACCTGGAGAAACCTGGGAATCCCAAAAATCACCTGGTTACCCCATAAATTGCCTCGGTACCCTCAAAAATCACCTGAGAACCCTAAAAATCACCTGGATACCCCCAAAATCACCTGGATCGCCCCAAAAAGTGTCTGGGTACCCCTCAAATCATCTGGATCTCCCCCCAGATATGCCTGGGTTCCCCATAACTCACTTGGTACCCCCAAGAATCAGCTGGATACTTCCAAAATCACCTGGGTACCCGTGGGTACCCCAAAAATCATCTGGGTATCCTCAAAAATCACCTGAGTACTCCCAGAAAGTCACCTGGATACATTTGGGTACCCAGGAAAATCTCCTGGATCACCCTCCCAGATGACCTGGGTAGCCCCCAAAATCACCTGGATACACCTGGGTACTCCCAAAAATTCTTGGGCCCCTGCCCAAACTGGTGGTTGTGAATCCCCACTGCTTTGGCTGGGTAGACGCCGTGTCCCATTTATCCCATTGACTTGAATGGGTAGACCTGGTGTCCTGTTTACCCCCATTTACATACAGTAACCCTTCCCAGTGCTCCCAGTAATGCCCTGGAGCTCCCAGTAACCCCAGAGCTCCCCCTTTTGAGGGGTTCCCAGGTAATTTTTTGGGGTACTCAGGTGATTTGGGGGAGTACATAGATGTATCCAGGTGATTTTTGGGAGTTTCCTGGGTGATTTTTTGGGGGTTCCCAGGGTTATCCAGGTGGTTTTGGGGAGTACCAGGGTGATTAAGGGGGGATCCAGGTGATTTTTCTGGCATTCCCAGTGGTCCCCACTCACCCTGATGGGCAGGGGGAAGATGATGGCCACTGTCACGTCCTCCCAGTCAATGGGGATGCAGATGATCCTCAGTGGCAGGGGGGCTGGGGGGGGACACCCCAACATTCAGGGGGCACCCCAAAACTCCAGGGGAGGGCCCCAGGGATGGGAGGGTGAAAATATATTTTTTTCCCTTCTAGCCAGCCCAAGGGCTAAATCTAGCTCAGTTTCTCAGGGCTTTTAGGGAAATATATTTCATAGAGACAGAAAAAAGATATCAAAAAGGTGGCTCTCACCCCTCACCTTCAGTCCATGCTTTATTCTCCCATGTGGTGCTCCAGGAGCGAGAGGGCGAGGAGCAGAGAGAGGGCAAAACAGGAAAGAGGAAGACAGGGGTTTATCTATCAGCCAATAGGGTCAGAAGGGCACAAGCTTCAGGGGGACTCTGAGGGGAAAAACCATTTCTCAGAGGAATACAACAGGAGGGAGCCCTGAGTTACCTCAGGAGAGGATGCAGTGCAGGTACACCCAGGCGCTTTGGTCCATGGGGTCAGTGAAGACGACGTTCTGCTCCAGCTCTGGGGAGGGGCAAAGGGGGCAGCCCAAAATCTCAGGGGGGCAGCCAGGGGACACCCCATGATCTGAATGGGGGCACCCAGGTATGTGGAGATGCAGGTCTACCCATTAAACCCAATGGAGATTTTTAAGGACAAAAGGTCCAACCTCTTGATCCAATGAGGATTTAGGGAAAACAAATCTACTCCTTGAAACCAATGATGTTTAGGGACAACAGGTCTAGCCATTGAAACCAATGGGGATTTAGGGACATGGGGTCTACCCATTAAAATCAATAGGGATTTTTTGGAAACCATGTCTGTTAAGGACAATGGGGATTTGGGGAAACCAGGTCTACCCATTCAAGGAAATGGAGATTTAGTAACACCTTATTTACTTTCTTGAAGTCAAAGGGAATTTTGGGACACCTGGTCTACCACTAATGTGGGGAATTTAGAAAATTTGGTCCAGCCATTATTGGGAATTTAGGGACATCTGGTCCACCCATTGAAAGTGGGTTTTTATACATCAGGTCTACCCTTTAAGGACAATTGGGATTTATGGACACCAGGTCTATCTATTAAAAACAATAGGGATTTTAGGAACATCTGGTTAGGGACAAAGGGGATTTGGGGTCATCAGGTCTACCTACTGAAACCAATGGGCTCAGTGGGAAACTGGGTCTACCCCTTATCTTTGCGAATTTAGGAAATCAGGTCCAGCCATTGATGTGAATGGGAATTTTGGGACATCAGCTCTACCTCCATTGAAGTCAATTGGGGGGATTTAGGACACCAGGTCTGCCCATTGAAACGAATGGAGATTTCAGGAAAACAGCTCTACCCATCAATGGAAATGGTGATCTGGGGACACCAGGTCTATCCATTAATGACTGTAAGGACATCAGGTCTATCACTGAAGTCAATGGGGATTTAGGGACAGCAGGTCTACTCATTAATGTCAATGGAGGTTTTTGGGACAGCAGGTCTACCTATCCAATCCAACAAAGTTCAACTTCAAGCATGAGGCTGGAGAAATTTTGGGTTAGGGTTCAACAAAAAGTCTGGGAATTCTTCCTGGGGAATCTCTCACCTTCCTTCAGCCCTTTGGGGGCAGCATCCCGGCCTCACCCTTCTTGCAGTTCCTGGTGGGAGCCAGGAGCACAGCTGGTGGTGCCAGGTCAAGAAGTTGGAGAAGTCGTGGCTCAGCAAGGCTCTGGGAAAGGCCAGCTTGGCCTTGGGGTCCTGTTGGCCACCAGTGCTTCCAGTGGTCCCAGGTTTGGACTGAGAGGGCACCAGTACAAACCAGTAAGAACTGGGAGCTGCCCATGAGCCCCTTTGGCCTGAGGTGGCAGCTCCCAGTATAAACCAGTATGGGATAATGCACCCAAACCCATTCTCAGTATGGGATTTAGGGGCACCAGGTCTACCCTATTGAGATCACTGGGGAATTAGGGACATCAGGTGTACCCATGAAAGGCGGGTCTAAGGGCTCCCAGTATGGTCTTGGGGCTCCCACTTTTACCAGGTTTATAGTGGGAGAGCACCAGTAAAATCCAGTAAGCATTGGGAGTCACCCCAAACCCCCTGAGCCCTGTGGGGGCAGTTCCCATTATAGACCTGTAAGGCCAGCACAACCTGAAGTCACTCCCAGTAGGTCCCAAGCCCCATCCCACTATAAACCAGTACATCCCAATACAACCCAGTGCATCCCAGTATAACCCAGTATAAACCAATGCCCCTAGAATGCCATCCCTGTACAAAAGAGTATAAACCAGTGCAAACCAGTGTAACCCAGTATAACCCAGGAACTCCCAGCACCCATCCCAGTAAAAATGAGTAAATCCCTGTATAACCCAGTATAAACGAGTGCCCCCAACACCCCATCCCAGTATAAATCAGGACAACCCACAGTCGGCCACCAGGTCCTCCGCGACAGCAGGGGGCACTCATATGCTGCTCCCTCTCCTAGTATATCTCAGTATATCCCAGAAACCCCCAGCATCCCATCTCAGTATATCCCAGTATAACCCGGTAAACCCTAACACCCCATCCCAGTACAAACCAGTAAAACCCAGTGAAACCCAGTAACCCCTCCTGTGTTAAATCACGTGAAGGATGCTGCCACAAGGGCATTTCAGATCACTAAAGATCCTAGGCAGAGTTCTATCTCAATTAAACAATCTCCTTCTGAGCCTTTCCTAGATTTTATAGATAGACTTCATGCAATGGTGGAAAACCAGATAGAGCACCAGGAGTTGCAACAGAAGATGATCGTGGAAGTGGCACAAAGCCGCTTGGTGCCTGGAAGTGGCACAAAGCAATGCCAGTGATGTCTGCAAGAGGATCATCTCTGGGCTTCTGGTTGCTCCACCTCCAACCCTGGACCTCCTCACTGAGACCTGCACCAAGTGAGCCATAAGGGACCCAGATGAACAGCGGAAAGGGTCTGGGCTCAGAGGCCGGATTGCAGCAGCAGCCACCATTCCAGCTGGACCACCAGTGGCTGGGAGGGTCAAATGTTTCCAGTGTGGGCGAGAGAGACATGTGATGGGCTTTTGTCCCTTTAAGAGATAAACATCACACACACTGGTGGGAGCAGTAGCGGAGGGGGAGAAAGGGAACATTCCAGTTCAAAAAACTAGGAGAGGAGTGTGAGCTTCTCCCACGTGATGAGAAAAACAAGACATGTCACTGGGTGTGAGAGTCAGCCCAAAGACCTTCAATATGTCTCAGGTTTTCATCATGGAAAAGAAGCTTTGGGGGAAGAGGGGCTGGGACCCCAAAAGCTGATGAGCTGCTGCTGACCAGCCAGGTGTGCTGACTCAAGTCTTGCTGCCGGATCTACATCCTGCCAGAACAATGGAAGCCACAGTACACTGCCTGCTGTGAGCCAAATCACCTGTACCTGGACTGAAGGGGCCAGCTTGTCCTGTTCTCCCCATTGTGCATGGGCCTTGATTACAAGAGTTTCCCCCTGCCATCTTTGCTCTGGCCAGCTGCCTTCAATTCAGAAAGACCAATATATTCAGCCTCGGAGGAGACCCCTCTGGAGGCCTTCCCACGGAAAACAGAATCCGTTAGCAATGCCATGAAGACTGCAAAGGTGGTCTATTGGCGAAAAAGAGCTCTGAGGACGCGTCACTATTCCATCGGTAACTATTTCCCCATCTTTTTTATCTCTCTCTCTGTCCTTCTCTCTCTCTATCGTTTACTCCCTCTCTGTTCTCACTCTCACTATCGCATATCAGTTTTGTGGGCACATCAAAAAAGGTGCATTGATTTTGGTTAAACAGTACTCTCATTCCCACTTTTGCACTCCAAAACCACTACAAACTCAGCTAATATTAAAAGTGGGTCGTAACAGCCCCCCAGTTTAAGAAGGACATGGAGACTCAGGGGAGACCTCATCATTCTCTAAAACTCCCTGAAAGGAGGGTGCAGCCAGGTGGGCATTGGGCTCTTTTCCCAGGGAACACTGACAGGACAAGAGGACAATCCCTTAAGCGTAACCAGGGAATGTTTAGGCTGGACATTATGAAATATTCTTCACAGAAATGGTGATTTTGCATTGGAATGGGCTACCCAGGGAGGTGGGGGAGTCACCATCCCTGAAAGAGTTAAAGGAAGGACTGGATGTGGCACTCAGTGCCATGGTCTGGGTGACAAGGTGGTGTTGGGTCAAAGGTTGGACCTGATTCTCTCCAAGGTCGTTTCCAGCCTGATGGTTTCTCTGATGATGGTGACACTGCAGGGCACTGGGAAAGCAAGGGGCCATTGTGACACTGCGGGGCCTGGTGGCACTAAGAGGACCAGAGTGACACTGTGTATGACATGGCACCATAGAGCCCAGGGGCCATTGTGACACTGTGGGGCTGAATGGAAGCAAGGAGTCCATGGTGACACTCTGGGGCCTGGTGGAACCACAGAGGCCACGGTGACCCTGTGGGGCCTTGTTGAACCAAGGGGCCATTGTGCCACTGTGGAACCAAGGAGAGCCTTGGGAGAGCCTGGGGCCCAATGGAATCCAGGGGCCATTGTCCCATTGCAAGGACTCTTGGAACCAAGGGAACAACTGCGACCCTGGGGTGCCCCATGGAACCAAGGGTCCCTGGTGACACTGCAGGATCTTGAGTGACCAGGGCTCCATTGTGACCTTGCAGCACCAAGGAATTCCTGGTTGCCCTCTGAAGCCTGATAGAGCCAAGTGGCCACTGTGACACTGCAGGGCCTGGTGGAACGAAGCAGAGCATTGGGACAGAGCAGGACCTGGTGTCATGATGGGGCCATTGTGACAATGCAGGGCCAAATGGAACCAAGGGGGCAGGGTTGCTCCTCAAGGACTCCTGGATTGAAAGAAAAATGTTTGACAGCTTTCTGGTGCCCCTTGGGACCAAGAGACCACTGTGACACTGTGGAAGCAAGGAGACCATTGCTGCAGTGCCAGACCTCATGGAACCAAGGATCCATCAAGACACTGTGGGGAAGAAGGATCTAAAGGTCTTGATGACATCAAGGGGTCCCTCGGAACCTAAGGGACATTGTGGCACTGGGAGGCCTCATGGAATTATGGGGACCATTGTGACATCCTAGAGCCTGATGAAACTGTGGTGACACCAAGCTGGGTGAGAATGTTGATCTGCTAGAAGGGTCAGCCTCTGCACAGGGCCCTGGACAGGCTGGATCCAGGGCCCAAATCCAACAATGTGAGGTTTAACAAGTCCAAGTGCTGGGTCCTGCACTTTGGCCACAACAACCCCTGCAGCACTCCAGGCTGGGGACAGAGTAGCTGGACAACAGCCAGGCAGAAAGGGACCTGGAGACACTGATGGACACAGGCTGGACATGAGGCAGCAGTGTGCCCAGGTGGCCAAGAAGGCCAATGGCTCCTGGCCTGGATGAGGAATGGTGTGGCCAGCAGAAGCAGGGCAGTGATTCTTCCCCTGTGCTCAGCACGGGTTGGGCAGCACCTCGAGTGCTGTGTCCAGTTCTGGGCCCCCAAATTTAGGAAGGACATGGAGGGGCTGGAAGGTGTCCAGAGAAGAGCAACAAGGCTGGTGAGGGGTCTGGAACACAAGTCCCGTGAGGAGTGGCTGAGGGAGGTGGGGTTATTTATCCGGCAGAAGAGGAGGCTCAGAAGACACAAAGCAGTGTCAGGGCCCAGGTTGCACTTGGTGATGTCCAAGGACTTTTCCAACCTTGATGATTCTGGGATTCTCTGAAACCACCCTTGCAGCAGTTGCAGGATGAGCCCTGGGCCTCCTCTTCACAAGGTCCAGCAGCCCAGGTCCCTCAGCTTCTCCTCACAGCCCCCAAGCCCATCCTGTCAGTCCTGCAGAGCCTCTGCAGCTCCTCCTCATTGCCCACAACAGGGAGCCCCACAGCCAGACACACCAGGCCAGATGGGCCCCCCTGGTCTGTGGTGCCTCTGGCAAGGGAGCAGCACAAGGCAGTGCAGGAGCCTGCAGACAATTCCTGAAGCACTTGGAGGATGATCCTGCTCCCCAAGGGACGTTCCCATGGTGCCAACTCAGGAAGTGAAATGGGGAGTGGGGCCAGAGAGTAAAGGGCAACCAGGGATGAGCTTTTTGTAGGGCAGGGAACTGAGGTGGGCAAGAGGAAAAAAATTGTAGCAGGAAGAGAAAAGAAAGCCAAGGTGAAGCAAAGGAAATGCTAAGGGCAGTTCGGGGGTGGCTGCCAGGAAGTTCTGGCTCTGAGCAACAACGTCTGCAGTGGCACAGGAAACTCCCAGCTGATGGGAACAAACTTTCTGTGTGACTTCAGAGGCCAACACAAACCTGAGGGGTTTCCCTGCTGTCTCCCAGCCCTTGCTGGCCCCAGGGGCTGATGGCATTTGTGCTCCCTCAGGTTCATCTCCCCACACCAACACCATGGGGGTGCTGACGCCTGCTCTGGGCAGTGCAAACAGGGGCTCCTGAGGCAGTGCTGCTGTGTCTGATCCTGCAAGGATGCGGCCCCTGTGTGAGCTGGGGGAGAGGCCAGGGCTGCAGAGGGGGGATGTTGTTGGCAGGTGCATGAGGACGCTGTGGGACGCTGCCCTGGGGTGTCCAGCACAGTGGGGATGGATCAGCCCCTGCTCTGCTGCTCCTTCCCCTTGTCTCCCCCAGGCACCTTGCAGAGCCCCAGCCATGCTGTTTGCCCCCAGCCTGCCCACGGCCAGCCTGGGGCTGCTCCCGGGGCTTTCCTGTGCTCAGCATTGGCTTGGGCAAAGTGTTCTGGAGAGAGCCTGGGCAAGGAGCCTGCAGCCCCCAGGCCCTGGCCTGAGGCGTCAGCGCTGCCCCAGCAGTGCCCATGGCCTGTCCCTGCTGCAGCTCCAGCACTGCCACCCCCAGCACTGTGCCCGGCCCCGAGAGCACTCAGGCCCTACAGCAACACCAGGGCCAGCAGGGCAGCGGGGCAGGGCCACGGCAGCAGCACTGGCAACACCAAGGGCTGCTGCTGCTGCTGCTGGGCACAGCTGCTGTGCCAGCACTGATCTGCCCCCAGCTCTGCACACAGACATTGCTGCTGCAGCTGCAGAGAAGGGAACCAAAGGGGGATCTCGGCAGAAAACTTTGCTAAAGGGAGATCCTTGAGTTCCTTTAAAGCCACACAGAATTCAGCCCATCTGACAGAGTCTGTGGCCACAAAGGACAAGGAGAGAAACAAAATGAGAAATTACACAAAATTCAATTTCTTTGTGGACAGGATTAAAAAAATAAAACAAAGAAAAAGAACCAGAAAATTTAAACCAACAAGAAGTATCAAAGATGACATTTATTACAAGGGATTTGTAGAAATTGGCAAGCAGTTTAATGTTCCTGAAACAATCCAGTCATCAGTCTCCAGACTGCAGCCTTGAGCTCCTGGTTCCTCAGGCTGTAGATGAGGGGGTTCACGGCTGAAGGCACCACCGAGTACAGAACTGACAGGGCCAGATCCAGGGATGGGGAGGACATGGAGGGGGGCTTCAAGTGTGCAAACATGATAGTGCTGAGGAACAGGGAGAGCACAGCCAGGTGAGGGAGGCAGGTGGAAAAGGCTTTGTGCCGTCCCTGCTCAGAGGGGATCCTCAGCACAGCTCTGAAGATCTGCACATAGGAGAAAACAATGAACACAAAACAACCAAATGCTAAACAGGCACCAACCACAGTAAGCCCAAGTTCCCTGAGGGCTGAGTGTGAGCATGAGAGTTTGAGGATCTGTGGGAGTTCACAAAAGAACTGTCCTAGGGCATTGCCATGGCACAGGGGCAGGGAAAACGTATTGACTGTTTGCATGAGAGCATTGAGAAAGGCACTGGTCCAGGCAGCTGCTGCCATGTGGGCACAAGCTCTGCTGCCCAGGAGGGTCCCGTAGTGCAGGGGTTTGCAGATGGACACGTAGCGGTCGTAGCACATGATGGTCAGGAGGGAAAACTCTGCTACAATGAAGAAGAGAAAGAAAAAGAGCTGTGCAGCACATCCTGTGTAGGAGATGGTTGTGGTGTTCCAGAGGGAATTGTGCATGGCTTTGGGGACAGTGGTGCAGATGGAGCCCAGGTCGGTGAGGGCCAGGTTGAGCAGGAAGAAGAACATGGGGCTGTGCAGGAGGTGGCCGCAGGCTACGGCGCTGATGATGAGGCTGTTGCCCAGGAGGGCAGCCAGGGAGATGCCCAGGAAGAGGCAGAAGTGCAGGAGCTGCAGCTGCCGCGTGTCTGCCAATGCCAGCAGGAGGAAGTGGCTGATGGAGCTGCTGTTGGACATTTGCTCTGGCTGGCCATGGGCACCTGTTCATGGAGAAAGGACAGGGACAAGTCAGCAGAGGCTGCTTTCAGCCAAACCTGGGCCATTCCCTGTAGACTGTCCAGCTGTGACTCACCCACCCTTGTTTCTGCTCTGGGAAAACTTTCCCCCAGGTCCCTGCCTGAGCTCCAGTTGTGCTGTCTGAGTGTGCCAGGAGCAGCCAGGCCTGTGGGGGGGGGGGGGGGGGGCTCTCCAGGAGCCATCCCTGCCCTGCTGCCCTGGGTTTGTGGCCATGTGGCAGAGGGACAAGGCTGGATAATCAGGATTTGTCAGGGGAATCACTCCTAATGCAGACAGCCTGGTTGCCATCTGCACTCTCAGGTATAAAGGACATTGAGAGCAGGAAGGAATTTTTGCCATTATTTTCCTGCCCATACATCATTCCTGCTTCTCTGAGTTCAGAAATCCCCAGCATTTCTGCTGCACTCAGAGTTTGCCACTGAGAGATGAGAGGCAAAGGATTCCCTGTGGCTCAGGGAAGGTGAGGGGCTGGATGGGCTTGTTCCCAACTGCCCTGGGTTTGCAGCTTTGGCTGCAATCAGAGCACAATCACACTCCCATGTCACCCTGGGATAAACCAGACCCTGCCCAGAGCACAGGGATCCCTCAATGTCTCACCCTCTCCAAAGGGCTCTGGGCAAGGTCTCAGCACCCCCTTCTGCCAAGGACACTCCCGGCTCCCTTGGCAAACCCAGCAGCATTTCCTCAGCTCTGGCATCTCTGCACTGCCCCGTGGCACATTGAGGGAATTCCCAGGGGCTCTGGCACAAATTTGCAGCCAGGAGGGCAGCTCAGAGCTGGGAAGGACACAGCAAGGAGATCCCTGGGTGTGCCCATGATGGGATCTCAGGGAGGGGGCTCAGCTCATTCCCCTTTCCCATGGACTGCTTTGCCCACAGCCCCACAGGTCCCAGGGAAGCTTGGACACCCCATTGCCATGGCCACAGCTGCCTGGCAGGAATGCCAAGGGCAGTGCCTGACTCAGCTGCTGCAAAGGCCAGAGCCTCCCTGAGAGCACCAGATGACAGGGACAGGATCAGGGCAGTGCAGAAACAAGAGCAGATGTGGTGGTGCTGTGCCTGGGAGGGCAGGGCAGAGACAGCTGGCAGAGAATACCTGTAAATGTTGAGACATTACTTTGATGATCCACTGCGTTCCTTTCAACTCAGAATGTTCTGTGATTCTGTGATTACAATTCCTCTTGTGATTCTATTATCCTGCTGTTACCTATAATCAAAAGAGAAAAAAAACCCTTTTAACAGCTTTAGATCAGTGATGCAAAACCAAGACTTTTATTGGAAGCTTCCAGGTGTCCCAGTGGGGATAAAGAATACCTGGCCCCTGATTTTAACAATTTTTTTAAAGGCTGAATAATTAGGATATTTAACAGGAACATCCAAAATGTAGTTCAGTTTCCCCAGTTACACACCCCTGGGGCAACGCATTAAAGTTAGTCCAAGCGCTTCTTTGCCCCACTTATTTCATGACTGCTCACACTCTGGTTAAAAACCAAAATGTTCCTGTAGGCCCTCTTCCTGATAGTAAGTCTAGACAGTATTTCAGGAATGTATTTAGAAACTTATTGTTCTAAAATCTAAGAGAAAGGGTATGAAAGATACCACAGTTAATTAATGATTATACATATAGAAGTACGTAATAGTAGTTTAGTAGAGTTAATAGGAATTACAGTTTTATAGCTATATAATAGAAGATATATAGCGAAAAATATATAAAAAATATATAAAAAACAAAAATCTATTTGTCATCACCCCAACTCTTCAATGCTTATCCAAACTATAAATTGAAAAACTTTCAGGAAAGCTCCTGATTATTACAGCAATGTCAGGCTTACCTTCTTTTGGCAAGTGTCCTCTGCAGCTGTGCCCAGGCTGGGGTGGAGCTGGGAGCAGCCCTGCCCCACACAGCCCCTCTCAGCAGCAGCAGCAGCAGCAGCAGCAGCTGCCCTGCTCAGGGTGGCTCCTTCCCCCCACAGCTTCTCTCCAGCGCTGGCAGCAGCTCCCCGGGCTGGCTGAGAGCTGTCCCTGGCAGGCAGCAGAGTCCCTGGGCCAGCACAGCGCCCTGGGCTGCAGGACCCTGCTCTGCACCACAGCCCTGGGCACCCCTGGCTGCAGCCCCGGCTGCTCAGCCCTGCAGCAGAGCCTGGCCCCAGGGAGCTGCCTTGTGCTGGGCCTGGGCTGGGGCAGCAGGGAAACCCAGCCCTGCCCTAGGGCCACATCCCTGCCCTGCAGCAGCTCCCAGAGTGCTCCTGGAAGGTGCTCCAAGCTGGGGGATGTGGCAGCTTCAGGAGATCCCTGCAGGAGCTGCAGCTTCTCTTCCCCCAGCCACAGAGTGACTGTTTGCAAGCCTGGGAGGATTTCTCCTGCAGTGAGCCCTGAGTGAGCTCTGCTCTGTGCTGCCAGCCCAGGCTGAGCTGAAGCCCTGTGTGCCTGTGTGCTGTGGCCGGGGTGGCTGCAGGCAGTGCCCCAGCCCTGCTGGGCTGGCAGAAAAGCTGCTCATCCAGAGAAATGTGTTTTTAAGCTCTTCTTGGTTACCAGGATCTCCCTCTGGATGATGAGCTCAGCCCAGCTCATCAGCACAGACACAGCACAAGGACTTTAATGACCCTCTCAGGGCTTTGTGCTGAGGCCCTGAACATCACTCCCTGAGAGGGAGCTGAAGAAACCTCTCAGGAACTCCAAGGCAGAAGCCAACTCCAAAGTTTCTGGAAGTTTTATTGGTCCCACTGAGGGACACGACACAGAAAGTGTCCCCAGGCCCCAGGGAGAGCAGAGAACTGCAGGCAGGGATAACAGGTGCGGACAAAGTGAAGCCAAGGCTTGGTGCCCTGGGCCACATCAGCCTCTGTGCCACCAAGGACACTGAGGAGACCCCTTGTCCTGAGGCCCTGGGGCCTCCTGGCACAGCCCCAGCAAGGCTGGGCACTGTCAGCCCCTTGTGCTGCCCTCAGCATCCCCCTCCCATGCCAGTGGCCTCCAGGATGTGCTGGAAGGAATCCCTGGGGAAGGAGCCTTGGTCAGCAATGGCCCTGGGGGGCTCCTTCATGCTGCCAGGGACTGCAGGTTTTTCCAAGGCCTTTGGGTTTGGCTTTTGCCTTGGAGTCTCTGAGAGGTTTGTGCAATCCTGGCCTCCAATTCTCTGCTTTAATGAGTCCCTTGAGAGGCTTTGTCTGTAACAACACTCAGTGGGGCTCATTCATACTTTAGAGTACTCAAAGTTTATTACAGAATTTTTTTTGACACTGATCCTTAGAGTTTGTGCAATCATGGCCCCAATTATCTACTTTAACGAGTCCCTTGGGATTCTTAACTAGTAAAAATACTCAGTGGGGTTTATTAATACTTCAAGGTACTCAGGGTAAGTTTAAATACTTCTTTTCGCCCCTGAGTCTCTGAAAAGTTTTCGTGCAATCCCGGCCTCCAATTATCTTCTCTAATTAGTCCCTTGAGAGCTTTGCACTTACAGACAGTGGGTCTCAGTAATGCTTTGAGATACTCAAGATTTTTAAGATACTTTGGATTTTCCTTTGGATTTTCCATCCCACACTAAGTCTCTGAGAGGCTTTTATGCAATCGTGGCCTCCAGTTCTCTCCTCTACAGACCTCATGAGGAGCCTGTGTTGGGGATTGATCATAGTGGGACCCATAATTGCCTCAAGACACTTTGGTTTTTTCTCTGACTTTGACTCCTGGAAAGGTTTGTGCAATCTCCTCTCAGGTCCTGAGGTTCCTGGGCTCAGCACCAAATGTACCCTGGGGCTCACTGGGATCAAGCAAGTCCTGACAAACCATGGCTGTGCCTTGATGTCCCTCTGGTCTGGTGCAGTTCATAAAGAAGCCGTTTCTCCTAAGGTTGTGGAGAAGTATTTCAAAGAACTTCTAAGAAATCCGTATTCCTATTTCCAAGGTGTATTTTTCTCTTTAGAGCAGAGGTGATTGCAGCATTCAGTGATTGATATTGATCCAGAGTCTCTGCTCAGGAGGTCTGGCCTGGTCAGAGAAGCTGTGCCTTGAGGTCTGACCTTGTGTGGACAACCTTGCTCCACATTCCCCAATCCTATCCTGTCTCTCCTCACTCACCTGGGACCTGCTTTGCTTGGACAACTGGCTGCACTCAGGCAAAGAAGGGTTTTCTTTCTTTTTTAAGCAATCTAAAACTCCTGAATTTCAGACAATCTCAAATATTTTCCAAGCCCAAGGTGCCACCAAGGAGGTTCCCATACACCAAGGCAGAACAATTCAAGGAATGTTTGAGACACACAGGAAGTTCTGCAATAAACACAAATCCAGACCTGGCTGAAGGCAGAATTAGCCCAAGTGCTGAAGGACAGACAAGCTTTGAACTCCTTGCAGCTCAAAGCTCCAGCTGGGTTGTTGGGAGGTGTGTGGGTGAGGCAAGAGTGAGGGCAAGGGAACTGCAGAGAGCCCTGGAAGTGCTTCTGTGCAGCCAGGCTGTGGGGAATAGGACAGAGGGTGGTGGTTTCAAACTAAAGGAAGGGAGGTTCAGATAAGGAGAAATAAGGAGGAAATTTTTGATGGTGAGGTTGGTGATCCAGCAGGACAGGTTCCCAGGGAGGTGGTCAATGCCCCATCCCCGGAAACATTCCAGTTCAGCTGGGACAGGGCTCTGAACAACCTGAGCTGCTCAAAGATGTCCCTGCTCATGGCAGGGGTTTGGATGAGATGAGCCCTGCAGAGCTCTTCCCATGCAAACCATTCCAGGATTGCATGGGGAGAAGGGGCTGCTCCCTGGACTCCATGCACTGCCTTGACTCCTCCTTGTCTCTGCTGGAGCCCACATGCAGCAGGCAAAGGCAGCCCCTTCTGTGGCCTTTGCTGGCCCTGCCTTCCCCAGGGGCTGACAGAGCCCGGCTGGCCCAGGTGACCTTGAGGCTTTGCAGGGCTCAGGTGCAGCGGCTGTGCCAGGCTCAGGGCTGAGGTCACACTCTGTGGGCTGGGGCAGAGCCCAGGCAGAAAGGAGCCCTGAAGCAGCAGCAGCAGCTCTGCAGTGCTGGCCACCAGGCCGGGCTGCCAAGGGAGGCTTGTGGCCATGGCCTGGGAGCAGCTGCTGCTGCCAAGGTGCCTTTGGTGCCTCAGGCTCTCCCTGGCACAGCTGCCAGCACGGCACTCTGCACTTGTGCCCGAGGCCTTCAGTGTCTTGGGGCTGGCCTGGGGCTTTTCCTGCAGCGGGATCTGCCCTTGTGCTGGCACAGGAAAGGCAGTTGCTGCCTGAAACAGGTGCAAACAACTCCAACAAAACCTGTTTTACTTCAGAATTGCTTCCTAGAGCACTATATTCTTATAATTGTGTATCTCCTATATTGTGGAGCAAACAAGTTTTTTTTTTTTTACTCTTTGGTGCAAATAAATCTTTCTGCCTAATCTTTATCAAAATCAACCATAGCTGTATTTACAGAAATATATCTGGTATTCCATCGTTAGCCCTGTGGGACAACTTGCATTACGGTTCAATTCTACCTGTCCAATCTTTTACACACGAACCTTTGACAAAGTCTGGGGCTAGGATTGTATCCAGCCACTCCCAGTCTCCTCTCTTAGATAGATTTTTTTAAATCTAGGCATCCTGGAGAGGTTTTAGGACACATGGTGGCTGTTGGATGTAATTTCTCCACCTCATGACTCTGCAGGAGTTTCTCCAATGAAGAAATCAAGCTTTTGCTTAAGCTCCCACTTTGCCCATTTCAAGAACCGCTGGGAGTGTCTGGGACATCCCGGCTCTTTGGCAGCCTGGGGACTCCTGGGATGTCACCGTGGAGCCCCCGTGAGTGCCTGTGACAGATGGGTGCCTTTGCAGCCCAAGGTGCCCTGGGATGTCCCCATGGAATGGCTGTGACTGCCTCTGAGCACAGGGCTCTTTAGCATCCCCAGAAAGCCCTGGGAGGTCTCCAGGATCCTCGAGTCCAACTCCTGGCCCTGCCCAAGACACCCCAACAATGCCAGCCTGGGCCTGGCAGCGCTGTCCAAACGCTGCTGGAGCTCCCAGAGCCCTGGAGCTGGGACCCTTCCCTGGGAGCCTGTTCAGTGCCCCAGCAGCCTCTGGGGGAAAAACCTTTTCCTCAGATCCAACCCAAACCTTCCCCGACTCAGCTCCAGCCCTTCCCTCCAGTCCTGTCCCTGGGCACCAGAGGGAAGAGGTTCCCACAGCCCCAGCCAGGGACCCGCTCCCAAGGCTGTTCCAGGGCAGCCAGGGCTGGCACCAGCTGGGATGCTTTGTTTCCATGGCCTGGGGTTTGGGAATGGGATTCCCCAATTTTGTGCTCCCACTAAAACCTTGTCACTGCTCACTGCCCTCCAGCCTCCCATTGAAAGTACAAAAGACAAAGATCCCAGGCTGGGATAAGAACAATTTATTTGGAACAGAAACAAGATAAGCAAGAAATAGGAACAGAAACAATATTGATAACAAGTGGGATAAAACTAACAATATAAAGGGAAAACTACAATAACATCAACTGGCTCGTCCCATCCTTCCTGGAAAGGACACCCTTCACCTTGGGGGAGAGATAGAGTCCCTTTCTCAGCCCTGGTAATCACCTGAGATGGGATCGAATACAATGATGGGGCCGTGGCCAGATGCTCACGTTTTTAAATCCCATCTCACATCATTGCCAGGGGCAGGAAAAGGGACAGGTGTCCTCCCAGAATGAATTACAGGGAAATGTGGGTCAGTAGGGCTCTTCCCAGTGTGCAACTTCTGATGGGGGATGAGGTTGGAGATGCACATGAAGCCCTTCCCAGAGTCGGGGCACTCGCAGGGCTTCCCTTACTGGTGACTCCATTGGTGTCTGGTCAAGGTAGAGCTGTGGGTGAAGCTCTTCCCACATTGGGGACACTCGTAGGGCCTCTCCCCATTGTGGATGCGCCGGTGGGTGATGAGGTGGGAGTTCTGCCTGAAGCCCTTCCCGCAGTCAGGGCAACGGAAGGGCCTCTCCTCTCTGTGAATGCGCTCATGCTTGAGGAGATCGGAGCTGGTCTTAAACCTCTTCCCACATTGGGGACACTCATAGGGCCTCTCCCCAGTGTGGGTCATTTGGTGGATGATCAGCAGGGACCTCTGGTTGAAGCCCTTCCTGCAATCCCCACATTTGTACGGCCTTTCCGCAGCGTGGATGTTCTGGTGGCAGATCAAGTGGGAGCGCCGGCTGAAGCTCTTCCCACATTCCCCACACTCATATGGCCTCTCCCCGGTGTGGGTCCTCCGGTGGACAGTCAGGTTTGAGCTGTGGCAGAAGCCCTGCCCACATTCCCCACACACGTAGGGCCGTACCCCAGTGTGGATCCTCTGATGGCGGATCAGATTGGAGTTGTTGCTGAAGCTCTTCCCACACTCCAAGCACTCATAGGACTGCTCCCTGTCATGAAGCTGCTCATGGACCACCAGGTCTGAGCTCTGGCTCGATCTCCGGCCACGTTCCTGGCACAGGGTGGGTCTTTCTTCCTCAGAGCAGCCTGGGATGGGTTTGGAGCCCCTCCTCCTGTGAGATCTCTGGGGCTTTTCCTCCCTGTTGGATTCCGGTGCCAGGGAGCCACTCAAAATGTCCTCTTCCATGAGGTTCTGCTCTGGGGATTTTTCCTCCCTGGTCTCCATCCTCAGCTCCTTTTCTGGGGGAGAAAGAACAAGGAGAGGATGGAATTTCCTCTGTGCAAGAGGGAAGGGGAAGGAGATCTCCCGAGGGAATCCCTGGCAGGACGGCATCAGCAGCGGGGTTGTCTTGCAGCTGGGGGCCATGCTGGGCTGGGAGATGGAGCAGGAGAGAGGGGGAAAGGGGCAGTGATTTTCTCCTTACCTGCCTGGCTGTCCCAGGGCATCTTCCTCTTCCTCACAGCTTCCACCTCCATCTGGACAAGGTTTGGGAATGGGAAATCCTGGTTTGGGGAAAAACAACAGATGAGCACATTGAGTTTGAAGGTTTGCCTGACCAAGTCCATCTCTAAAAGTCACCTGGAATCTGGGGTCCATATAAACCTCCTAAACACCAATATTCTGCCCTGAAAATGCCTCCAAGGAATTCCCCATCCCTGGTCTCTCCCCTTTGGTTTTCAGGGGTTCCCCCCTTTCCCAGCTGCTGGGGGTCACGCTTCTATTAAGGGTCCCCCATCTACTCAGTCCCAGCCCTCCCCAGGCTGCTGGGAGTCCCAGCAATCAGAAAAGTTCCCCCCTTATCCATCTCACTATTAAGGGATGCAAGGGGATTTTGGGGTCTCTGGGGTCTCTTCTCCCCTTTTTCTCGGCTGTGGAGTGCAGGGGGTCAAGGGAGTCCCCCCTGCTCCTCCAGGCTGCCTCTACCATCAGCCACCACCAGGACCCTCAATGTCCCCCAAGGGGCATTTTCCACTGATCTTTGAAGTTCTTCATTCTTCAAAAATCCCTCCTAAGAAACCAAGCCCAGGGACCCCCAAGATATCTGGGCCGAGCTTGGTTTGGAAAGACAGGTGTCTGCTAAGGAAGGCAGGAGCCTCCCTTGAAATGGAAAATATAAACCCCCTCCCTCTGAATTATAATTTTGAAATGAATGGGCTCTCAAGCAAAGATATGGGAATAGGAATAACAGTGCTTTAGTAGGAAAAGCAAAATAAAAATGCAGTAGTAAAAAAAATAAGCTGACAGAGTCAGAATACCTGATACCCAGTTAGGCAGGGTGTTGGTAGCAGTGCAATCAAATCGTGGCTGCAGTCCTCCTGGAGTCACAGATGTGGTTTTGTTGAAGCAATGATCCTGTAGAAGGGTGTAGTTTTCCTCTGAAGCTCCAGTGGTGGTGTAGATGGGTCTGGTGTTCCTCTGGGAATCCAGTGGAAACAGGCTGCTTCTGGTGTGTTAAATCTCAGGTTATATCCAGGTAGGAATGCTTGGCTCCTCCCCCTGGGTGGAGCATCTCACAATGGGATGATGGAATTTGATCAGTGATGCAGTGAGACTCAATGGCCCATTAACAGAAGATATCTCCCTGGAGGGAGGATTGGTGGTGGAAGAGATAAAGAACACTGCCCCACCTGGTTTGAACAGCTGGCCCATTAACAGAAGATATTCCCCCAGAGTTATGAGAAATGGGTAATGGAACAGTTCTTACTTGGGATCTCCTGTTGCTTTTGTGTTCAAACTGGCACACTGGGGAGAAGTGGGACCATGCTGGGAACTGCTGTGAGCAGATTGGAATTCCATGGGCAGATCTCATCCCCATCCCACTGCCATTGAAACTCCAATCCTCTTCCCCCCCAAACCCCTCCTGGGGGTTGCCCTGTTCTTTGCTGTCCTCACCCCCCACAAGACTCCTGAGGGCCCTTCAATGACCCACCCAGTCCCCCCAAATTCCTTTTGGGTCCCCCTCATCCCCCTGTGGGATTGCTGGGAGTCCCCTGTGTCCCTTTCCCATGACTTTGGGGTCCCCCCTGACCTTTCCATCTGTGGCAGGCAGGGGGGCACCAGCACTCGGCCCCTCCCCTGTTTCTGTCCCCTTGTGATGGTGGGGGTGGGGCCGAGTGTTGGTGCCCCCCTGCCTGCAGCAGATGCAGCAGTGAGGGGAGTTCAGGGGGTCCCTGAGCATTTGTGGTCCCCTGGGATTTGGGGTGACCCCTCAGGCCTCCAGGATCTCCCTGAACACGCTGACACTGCCCGTGCACAGTGAGAAGGGTCAGACCTGGCACGGGGTCCCCAGCTCTGTCACCAGCATGGTATCCCCAAAACCTCCCAGGAATCCTCAGATCTTTCTGGGACACCCCAACCTCCCCAGGATTACAAAAACATCCTGGGTCCCTCAAAAAACTCACCAAGAATGCAAAAAGCCATACAGACTCCCTCCCCAAACCCTCTCAGGACATAAAAATTCCCAGAGGACCTCCCAACACCCCTGTCAGATCCCCTTGAGAAGGTTTATACCTGGCATGGGGTCCTCATCTCTGTCACGAGCAGGTACCCAAAAAAAGCCCTGGGATCCCCCTGGGATCACCTAATCCCCACCTTTAGAGTCCATGAAAAACCCTTGGGAACCTTCAAAATTGCACCATGACCCCAAAAACCCCCGGGATCTGCAAAACCCTCTCCAGGAACCCCTCATGCATGTTTACACCCAGCACAGCGTCCACATCACCATCATCAGCATCACAAGGTACCCCTGAACGCTTCTGGGACCTACAAATCCCTCTAGGCACCCCTAAACCCTCCCAGGACCCCCAAAACCAACCTTGGACCCCCAAATACCCAAGGGCTCTGTGACAGGGAATAAACGGGAGTGGTGTTGCTCTTTTAAGGGCAGTTATAGCAGGACCCATCAAGAGCGGGGGCTCTTAAAGCAGCTGCCTTGGTTTTGAAAGAAAGTTGTCTGCCAGGGAGAGCTGGAGCTTCCCTTGGAATGGAGAATGTCACCCCCTCCCCTCCAAATTATTATAATTTTGCAATTAGGGGCTTTCAGGCAGAGATATGGGAATAGGAATAACAGTTCTTTAACAGGAATAAAAAAAACCCAACAACACCACAAAACCAAAAAACCCCACTCAAAATACAAATGCAGTAGTACAAAGACAAGCAAGCAACCAAAACAGAAGTCCTGGAAAAAAATCCTGACACAGTAAGAGATTTGTATTCAATTTCATGTGTTGTAAAAGCAGAGATTTACTTATCTCTTATAACTCCAGGGGGAAGGGGGGCAGATGCCTTCTGATAATGGGCCAGCTGTTCAAACCAGGTGTGTCAGTGTTTCTTATCTCCTTCACCTCCTGTCCATCCTCCAGGGAGATATCTTCTGCTAATGGGCCATTAAGGCTCATCAAGGACATGACACATTACATCATCCCATTGTGAGATGCTCCACCCAGTGTGGGGGGGCCAACTGTTCTTACCTGGATAAAAACTGAGACTGAGGAACAGCAGGCACCTGTTTTTTTCCACCAGAGGAACACCAGACCCATCTCTCCAGCACTGGACTTTTCCTACTCCATTATTTGTACCCCACAGAACCTCACCTAGGATTTATTTGGACTGCTTCCAACACCCTGACCAACAGGGTGTCAGGTCATATCCCTGACTCTGTCAGGGTGTTTTTTTCCAGGACTTCTGTTTTGCTTACTTGCTTGTCCTTGTACTACTGCATTTGTATTTTGGTGTTGTTGTTGTTGTTTTTTCCTATTAAAGAATTGTTATTCCTATTCCCATATCTTTGCCTGAAAGCCCCTAATTGCAAAATTATAATAATTTGGAGGGGAGGTGGGTGACGTTCTCCATTCCAAGGGAAGCTCCAGCTCTCCCTGGCAGACAACTTCCTTTCAAAACCAAGACAGCTGTTTTAAGAGCCCCCGCTCTTGTTGGGTCCTGCTATAACTGCCCTTAAAATTCCAAAACCACTCCCGTTGATTCCAGTACGGAGCCCTGGGGGTGTTTGGGGGTCCTGGGAGGGTTTGGGGGTCCCAGAAGGGTTTGGGGGTGCCAAGAGGGATTTGTAGGTCCTAGGAGGGTTCAGGAGTACCTGGTGATGCTGATGATGGTGATGTGAACCCCCTGTTGGGTGTAAACATGCATGAGGGGTTCCTGGAAAGAGTTTTGCAGATCCCGGGGGTTTTTGGGGTTGTGGTGCATTTTTGGAGGTTTCCAAGGGTTTTACAGGTAGGGATTAGGTGATCCCAGGGGGATCCCAGGGTTGTTTTTGGGTACGTGCTGGTGACAGACATGAGGACCCCGTGCCAGGTATGAACCTTCTCAAGGGGGTCTGACAGGGGTTTTGGGAGGTCCTCTGGGAATTTTTATGTCCTGAGAGGGTTTGGGGAGGGAGTCTGTATGGCTTTTTGCATTCTTGGGGAGTTTTTTGAGGGACCCAGGATGTTTTTGTAATCCTGGGGAGGTTGGGGTGTCCCAGAAAGATCTGAGGATTCCTGGGAGGTTTTGGGGATACCTGGGCCATGCTGGTGACAGAGCTGGGGACCCCGTGCCAGGTCTGACCCTTCTCACTGAGCACGGGCAGTGTCAGCGTGTTCAGGGAGATCCTGGAGGCCTGAGGGGTCACCCCAAATCCCAGGGGACCACAAATGCTCAGGGACCCCCTGAACTCCCCTCACTGCTGCATCTGCTGCAGGCAGGGGGGCACCAACACTCGGCCCCACCCCCACCATCACAGAGGGACAGAAACAGGGGAGGGGCCGAGTGCTGGTGCCCCCCTGCCTGCCACAGATGGAAAGGTCAGGGGGGACCCCAAAGTCATGGGCAAGGGACACAGGGGACTCCCAGCAATCCCTGTGGGGGGATGAGGGGGGACCCAAAAGGAATTTGGGGGAACTGCGTGGGTCATTGAAGGGCCCTCAGGAGTCTTGTGGGGGGTGAGGACAGCAAAGAACAGGGCAACCCCCAGGAGGGGTTTGGGGGGGAAGAGGATTGGAGTTTCCATGGCAGTGGGATGGGGATGAGATCTGCCCATGGAATTCCAACCTGCTCACAGCAGTTCCCAGCATGGTCCCACTTCTCCCCAGTGTGCCAGTTTGAAAACAAAACCAACAGGAGATCCCAAGTAGGAACGGTTCCATTACCCATTTCTCATAATTCTGGGGGGATATCTTCTGTTAATGGGCCAGCTGTTCAAACCAGGTGGGGCAGTGTTCTTTATCTCTTCCACCACCAATCCTCCCTCCAGGGAGATATCTTATCTTAATGGCCCATCTTGTCTCACTGCATGACTGATCAAATTCCATCATCCCATTGTGAGATGCTCCACCCAGGGGGAGGAGCCAAGCATTCCTACCTGGATATAACCTGAGATTTAACACACCAGAAGCAGCCTGTTTCCACTGGATTCCCAGAGGAACACCAGACCCATCTACACCACCACAGGACCTTCAGAGGAAAACTACACCCTTCTACAGGATCATTGTTTCAACAAAACCACATCTGTGACTCCAGGAGGACTGCAGCCACGATTTGATTGCACTGCTACCAACACCCTGCCTAACTGGGTATCAGGTTGTATTCTGACTCTGTCAGCTTATTTTTTTTACTACTGCATTTTTATTTTGCTTTTCCTACTAAAGCACTGTTATTCCTATTCCCATATCTTTGCTTGAGAGCCCATTCATTTCAAAATTATAATTCAGAGGGAGGGCGTTTATGTTTTCTATTTCAAGGGAGGCTCCTTCCTTCCTTAGCAGACACCTGTCTTTCCAAACCAAGCTCGGCCCAGATATCTTGGTGGGTCCCTGGGCTTGGTTTCTTAGGAGGGATATTTGAAAAATGAAGAACTTCAAAGATCAGTGGAAAATGCCCCTTGGGGGACATGGAGTGTCCTGGTGGTGGCTGATGGTAGAATCAGCCTGGAGGAGCAGGGGGGACTCTTTGGAACCTCTTCACCCCACAGCCAAGAATAAGGGGAGAAGGGTCCCCAGAGACCCCAAAATCCCATTGCATCCCTAAATAGGGAGATGGATAAGGGGGGAACTTTTCCGATTGCTGGGACTCCCAGCAGCCTGGGGAGGGCTGGGACTGAGTAGATGGGGGAACCTCAATACAAGCATGGGACAGGGGGGAACCCCTGAACACCAAAGGAGAAAGACCAGGGATGGGGAATAACTTGGAGGCATTTGCAGGGCTGAATCTTGGTATTTGGGACGTTTATATGGGCACCAGATGCCTGGTGGCTTCTTGTGATGGACTTGGGCAGAGGAACATTTAAACTCAATGTGCTTATCCCTTGTTTTTCCCCAAACCAGGATTTCCCATTCCCAAACCTTGGCCAGATGGAGGAAAAGGCTGCAAGGAAGAGGAAGATGCCCTGGGACAGCCAGGCAGGTGAGGAGGAAGTCACTGCCCCTTTCCCCCTCTCTCCTGCTCTATCACACAGCCCAGCATGGCCCCCAGCTGCAGGACAACCCTACTGCCAACAACATCCTGCCAGGGATTGTTTTAGGAGATCTCCTTCCCCTTCCCTCTGGCATGGAGATAAATCCCATCCTCTCCTTGTCCTTCCTCCCCCAGACAAGGAGCTGAGGACAGAGACTAGAAAGGAAAAGTGCCCTCGGAAGAACCTCATGGAAGAGGACATTTTGAGTGGCTCCATGGTGCAGGAATCCAACATGGGGGAAAAGCCCCAGAGATCCCACAGAAGGAGGGGCTCCAAATCCATCCCAGGGAGCTCAGAAGAGGAAAGACCCACCCTGTGCCAGGAACGTGGCCAGATATTGAACCAGAGATCAGACCTGGTGGTCCATGAGCAGCTTCATGACAGGGAGCAGTCCTATGAGTGCTTGGAGTGTGGGAAGAGCTTTAGGAAGAACTCCAGCCTGATCCGCCACCAGAGGATCCACACTGGGGAACGGCCCTACGTGTGTGGGGAATGTGGGCAGGGCTGCAGAGACAGCTCCGACCTGATTGTCCACCTCAGGACCCACACTGGAGAGAGGCCATATCAGTGTGGGGAATGTGGGATGAACTTCAGCCAAAGCTCCAACCTGACTGTCCACCAGAGGACCCACACTGGGGAGAGGCCCTATGAGTGTGGGGAATGTGGGAAGAGCTTCAGCCGGCGCTCCAACTTGATCCGCCACCAGAACATCCACACTGAGGAAAGGCCGTACAAATGTGGGGAATGTGGGAAGGGCTTCAACCAGAAGTCCCACCTTATCATCCACCAAATGATCCACACTGGAGAGAGGCCCTATGGATGTCCCCAGTGTGGGAAGAGGTTTCACACCAGCTCAGATCTCCTCGTTCACCAGCGGATTCACCTGGATGAGAAGCCCTTCCGCTGCCCTGACTGCGGGAAGGGCTTCAAGCACAACTCCACCCTCATCACCCACCGGCGCATCCACACTGGGGAGAGGCCCTACGAGTGTCCCCAGTGTGGGAAGAGCTTCACCCACAGCTCTAACTTGACCAGACACCAACGCAGGCACAAGTAAGGGAAGCCCTGCGAGTGCCCCGACTCTGGGAAGGGCTTCATGTGCATGTCCAACCTCATCCCTCATCCGAGGACACACACTGGGAAGAGCCCTACTGACCCACAGTTCCCTGTGATCCATTCTGGGAAGACACCTGTCCCTCTCCCTGCCCCTGGCAATGACGTGGGCTGGGATTGAACAATGTGAGGGTCTGGCCATGGCCCCATTGTTGTATTTGATCCCATCTCAGGTCATTGCCAGGGGCAGGAAAGGGACTCTGTCTCTGCCCCAAGGAGATAGGGTGTCCTTTCCAGGCAGGAGAAAATATGTGGCAAGGAAGAGCCAGTCGGTCTTGTTTCATTTTTCCCTTTATATTATGTCTTATCCCTTCTGTTCCTACGTTGGTTCTAATTGTTATATTATTATGTAATTTTATTGTATTTTATTTCTTTAATATTGTTATATTCCTTAATATTGTTTCTGTTTCTATTTTTGCTTACCTTGTTGCTCTTCGCAGTAAATTGTTCTTATCCCACCCTGGGATCTTTGCCTTTTGTACTTTCAGTGGGAGGCTGGAGGGCAGTGAGCAGTGGCACGGTTTTAGTGGGAGCACAAAATTGGGGAATCCCATTCCCAAACCCTGGCCCATGAAACCGAGCATCCCAGCTGGTGCCAGCCCTGGCTGCCCTGGAACAGCCTTGGGAGCGCGTCCCTGGCTGGGGCTGTGGGAACCTCTTCCCTCTGGTGCCCAGGGACACGACTGGAGGGAAGGGCTGGAGCTGAGGCGGGACAGGTTTGGGTTGGATCTGAGGAAAAGGTTTTTCCCCCAGAGGCTGCTGGGGCACTGAACAGGCTCCCAGGGAAGGGTCCCAGCTCCAGGGCTCTGGGAGCTCCAGCAGCGTTTGGACAGCGCTGCCAGGCCCAGGCTGGCATTGTTGGGGTGTCCTGTGCAGGGCCAGGAGTTGGACTCGAGGATCCTGGAGACCTCCCAGGGCTTTCTGGGAATGCTAAAGAGCCCTGTGCTCAGAGGCAGTCACAGCCATTCCATGGGGACATTCCAGGGCACCTTGGGCTGCAAAGGCACCCATCTGTCACAGGCACTCACGGGGGCTCCACGGTGACATCCCAGGAGTCCCCAGGCTGCCAAAGAGCCGGGATGTCCCAGACACTCCCAGGGGTTCCTGTCATGGGAAGAGCAGGAGCTTCAGGGAAAAGCTCGATTTCTTCATTGGAGAAACTCGTGCAGAGTCATGACATGTAGAAATGACACCCTGTAGCCACCATGGATCCTCAAAACCCTCCAGGATGCCTAGACTTTAAATTTCCATCTAAGAGAGGAGACTGGGAGCAGCTGGATCAAATCCTAGCCCCAGACTTTGTCAAAAGTTTATGTATAAAAGATTGGAAAGGTAGAATTCAACTGAAATGAAACTTGTCTCCCCGTATTAATGGTTGAATGCCAGATATATTTATATAAATACAGCTATGATTGATTCTGATCAGGATTAGACAGAATGATTTATTTTCACAATAGAGTAAATTGAAAAAAAATAATTTTTTTCACAGTATAGAAGCGATAAAAATTATTAGAATATAGTGTTGTAGGAAGCAATTTTGAAGTAAACATGGCCTTGTTGGAGTTGTTTGAGCCCATTTCAGGCAGAGCCTCCTGCTCCAGCAGGAACTGCCTTTCCTGTGCCAGGACCAGGGCAGATCCCACTGTAGGAAAAGCCCCAGGCCAGCCCCAAGACAGTGAAGGCCTCGGGCACAAGTGCAGAGTGCCGTGCTGGCAGCTGTGCCAGGGAGAGCCTGAGGCACCAAAGGCACCTTGGCAGCAGCAGCTGCTCCCAGGCCATGGCCACAAGCCTCCCTTGGCAGCCCGGCCTGGTGGCCAGCACTGCAGAGCTGCTGCTGCTGCTTCAGGGCTCCTTTCTGCCTGGGCTCTGCCCCAGCCCACAGAGTGTGACCTCAGCCCTGAGCCTGGCACAGCCGCTGCGCCTGAGCCCTGCAAAGCCTCAAGGTCACCTGGGCCAGCCTGGCTCTGTCAGCCCCTGGGGAAGGCAGGGCCAGCAAAGGCCAGAGAAGGGGCTGCCTTTGCCTGCTGCATGTGGGCTCCAGCAGAGACAAGGAGGAGTCAAGGCAGTGCATGGAGTCCAGGGAGCAGCCCCTTCTCCCCATGCAATCCTGCAATGGTTTGCATGGGAAGAGCTCTGCAGTGCTCATCTCATCCAAACCCCCGCCATGAGCAGGGACATCTTTGAGCAGCTCAGGTTGTTCAGAGCCCTGTCCCAGCTGGACTGGAATGTTTCCAGGGATGGGGCATTGATAACCTCCCTGGGAACCTGTCCTGCTGGATCACCAACCTCACCATCAAAAATTTCCTCCTTATCTCTCTTTATCTGAACCTCCATTCCTTTAGTTTAAAAGCACCACCCTTTGTCCTATTGGGACAGGCCCTACTAAAACCTTTGTCCACCCTTGCATTTCCCATGAGCCGGGTTTCCATGGCAATTGCCATGCCAGGTGACCCAGGGGTGGTGTCCCAGTGAGGGCTGCCATGGGAACAGTGCCCAGCCCTGCCCCTTTCTGTCTGCCTGAGCTGGCCTTTGGCCCTGGCAGTGGCGTTTGCTGCTGGTTCCGCGGGGCCTGAGCAGCCAGCGCGGCACAGGGCAGGTGGCCATGGCACAAGCCCCCAGCAAGGGATCCCCTCTGCCTCTGGGCACTGACACCAGCCCTGAGCAAGGCACTGCCACAGTGGGCTCAGTGCAGTGTCCATGGCCACAGCCCCTTGCAATGGCCCAGGGCAGCTTGGCATGATGATCCAGCCTCACTCCTGGCCCAGGCCAGGCCTGCAGTGCCCTTCCCCACAGCCTGGCTGCACAGAAGCACTTCCAGGGCTCTCTGCAGTTCCCTTGCCCTCACTCTTGGCTCACTCACACACCTGCCAACAGCCCAGCTGGAGCTTTGAGCTGCAAGGAGTTCAAAGCTTGTCTATCCTTCAGCAGTTGGTTTAATTCTGCTTCAGCCAATTCTGGATTTGTGTTTATGGTAGAACTTCCTGTGTGTCTCAAACATTCCTTGCATGGTTCTGCCTTGGGGAAGTGGAACCTCCTTGGTGGCACATTGGTCTTGGCACACACTTGAGGAGATTTTCTGAAATTTAAGAGGTTTAAATTGCTAAAAAAGGAAGAAAGCTCCTCTTTTGTCTGAGTGCAGCCAGTTGTCCAAGCAAAGCCAGGCCCAGGTGAGTGAGGACAGACAGGATGGTGTTGGGGAATGTGGATCAAGGTTGTCCACACTGGGTGAAACATCAAGGCACAGCCTCTCTGAGCAGGCCAGACCTCCTTAGGAGAGTCCCTGGCTTAATATCCATCACTGAATGCTGCAAACACCTCTTCTCTAAAGAGAAAAATACACCCTTGAAAATAGTAATGTGGATTTCTTAGAAGATCTTTGAAATCTTAATCCATAACTCTAGGAAAAAAGACTTCCTAATGAACTGCACCAGGCCATAGGGAAATCAAGCACAGCCATGGTTTGTCCGGACTTGCTTGATCCTAATGAGCTCCGTGGTGCATTTGGTGCTGAGCCCTGGAACTTCAGGGCCTGAGAGGAGATTGCACAAACCTTGCCAGGAGTCAAAGTCGGAGGAAACCCCCAAAGTGGGTCAAGGCATTCGTGGGTCCCACTAAGGTCCATCCCCAACACAGGCTCCTCATTGACTCTTTGAAGGAGAGAATTGGTGGACAGGATTGCACAAAAACCTCTCAGAGATTCAGTGGCAAAAAGAAGTACTTAAATTACTCCTGAGTACCTTGAAGCATGAATAAGCACCACTGAGTGTTGTTACTGGATAAAATTCTCAAGGGATTCATTAAAGCAGATTTTTAGAGGCCATGATTGCACAAATCTGTCAGTCAGTGTCAAAACCCCCTTTTTTTCCAAACTTTAAATACAGTGAATTATTAATGAGCCCCACTGAGTGTTGTTACTGACAAAGCCTCTCAAGGGACTCATTAAAGCAGAGAATTGGAGCCAGGATTGCACAAACCTCTCAGAGACTCCAAGGCAAAAGCCAAACCCAAAGGCCTTGGAAAAACCTGCAGTCCCTGGCAGCATGAAGGAGCCCCCCAGGGCCATTGCTGACCAAGGCTCCTTCCCCAGGGACTCCTTCCAGCGCATCCTGGAGGCCACTGGCATGGGAGGGGGATGCTGAGGGCAGCACAAGGGGCTGACAGTGCCCAGCCTTGCTGGGGCTGTGCCAGGAGGCCCCAGGGCCTCAGGACAAGGGGTCTCCTCAGTGTCCTTGGTGGCACAGAGGCTGCTGTGGCCCAGGGCACCAAGCCTTGGCTTCTCTTTGTCCCCACCTGTCATCACTGCCTGCAGTTCTCTGCTCTGCCTGGGGCCTGGGGACACTTTCTGTGTTGTGTCCCTCAGTGGGACCCATTAAAACTTCCAGAAACTTTGGAGTTGGCTTCTGCCTTGGAGTTCTGGAGAGGTTTCTTCATCTCCCTCTCAGGGACTGATGTTCAGGGCCTCAGCACAAAGCCCTGAGAGGGTCATTAAAGTCCTTGTGCTGTGTCTGTGCTAATGAGCTGGGCTGGGCTTCCCATCAATAAACAGTTCTTGGCAACCACGAAGAGCTTAAAAACACATTTCTCTTGATGAGCAACTCTTTTGCCAGCCCAGCAGGGCTGGGGCACTGCCTGCAGCCACCCCGGGCACAGCAAAGAGGCACAGAGAGCTTCAATCACTCAGGACTGGGAAGGAGCTGAGAAGGGACTGGGGGAGAATCACTGCCAGCCCTTGGCACAGGAACCTCTGGCTGCAGGACAATGCAGCTGCAGCTCCTGCAGGGATCTCCTCAAGCTGCAACATCCCAATGCCTGCAGACTCTGTGAGTACATTCTCTGATGATCTCTTGTGTAGAGCAGCCAGGGGTGCCCAGGGCTGTGGTGCAGAGCAGGGTCCTGCAGCCCAGGGCGCTGTGCTGGCCCAGGGACTCTGCTGCCTGCCAGGGACAGCTCTGAGCCAGCCCGGGGAGCTGCTGCCAGCACTGGGGGACAAGATCTGGGTGGAAGGAGACAGCTGGTAATGTTCAGAATTTTTTTCCTTGTGTGGTGAGGATGCTGCATTGTTCAATACTGCTCCCAGCATGAGATTTAACTGCAGAACATTTCCATGTAGATTATACAGGGAGCACAGCAAGGCAGGGGCTGCATAAAAGGAAAAAAATCTCCTTTTTTAATCTAATGCTCTGTGTTGCCTGGCATTGATATTGCAAATAGCTATTCATCTTCCAGTTCAGGTTGAGAAAAAATAATGGTTTTCTTTCAGATCCTAAAAAATCAGGCAGTGACAGAAATCAGCACAGGGTCCCTTGCAGGCAGCAGCAGTGTCACTTTTCCAGACTCGTCAGGGTTGCTCTGACGCTGCCATCACAGCCTGCAGAGCCAGAGCTGGCCCTGGGCAGTGCCTGAGCTGGGAGGGGTCTGCAGGGCAGAGCTGAGCCCCCAGGGCTGGGCTGGGCTCTGGCAGCACTGGCAGGGCCCAGCCCTGGCCACAGGGAAGCAGCTGCAGGCAGGGACAGCTTCAGGCAGCAGAGCCCTGGGCAGGCAGTGGGGGGAAAGTGCCACCAAGCTGGGCTGGGATATTGAAAGTCCTCTCCAAACTGAACTATTCCATGATTACTTTTCATACAGATTTTCATGTCAAGACTCTGCAAATGTACAACAGCAGCTCCATCAGCCACTTCCTCCTGCTGGCATTGGCAGACACGCGGCAGCTGCAGCTCCTGCACTTCTGCCTCTTCCTGGGCATCTCCCTGGCTGCCCTCCTGGGCAACGGCCTCATCATCAGCGCCGTAGCCTGCGGCCACCTCCTGCACAGCCCCATGTTCTTCTTCCTGCTCAACCTGGCCCTCACCGACCTGGGCTGCATCTGCACCACTGTCCCCAAAGCCATGCACAATTCCCTCTGGGACACCAGGAACATCTCCTACACAGGATGTGCTGCTCAGCTCTTTTTCTTTCTGGTCTTCATCTCAGTCGAGTATTTCCTTCTGACCATCATGTGCTACGACCGCTACGTGTCCATCTGCAAACCCCTGCACTACGGGACCCTCCTGGGCAGCAGAGCTTGTGCCCACATGGCAGCAGCTGCCTGGGCCAGTGCCTTTCTCAATGCTCTCATGCAAACGGCCAATACATTTTCCTTGCCCCTGTGCCATGGAAATGCCCTGGGCCAGTTCTTCTGTGAAGTGCCCCAAATCCTAAAGCTCTCCTGCTCCAACTCCAAACTCAGAGAACTTTGGATCATTGCTGGTATTGTCTGTTTATCACTTGGTTGTTTTATGTTCATTGTTTTCTCCTATGTGCAGATCTTCAGGGCTGTGCTGAGGATCCCCTCTGAGCAGGGACGGCACAAAGCCTTTTCCACCTGCCTCCCTCACCTGGCTGTGGTCTCTCTCTTCATCAGCACTGGCATGTTTGCCTACCTGAAGCCCCCCTCCATCTCCTCCCCATCCCTGGATCTGGCCCTGTCAGTTCTGTACTCGGTGGTGCCTCCAGCCCTGAACCCCCTCATCTACAGCCTGAGGAACCAGGAGCTCAAGGCTGCACTGTGGAGAATGGTAACTGGATGGCTTCAGACAAATTAAAATACCAATTTCTGCAAATCACTTGTAATAAAAGCCATATTTAATATTTCTTGTTTATTTCTTTTGTAGTTTTTTTTTCTTTTTTTTACCTTTTAGATCTTGTCCAAAAGGAATGGTAATTGCCATTTCTCATTTTGTTTCTCTTAACCTTCTCTGTGGACACAGACTGTGTCAATGAGATGCCAAGTTCTTGGTGGCATTAAAGTGACTAAAGGATCTCCCAGCCAAGTTTTCTGCCGAGATGCCCCTTGGTTCCCTTCTCTGCAGCTGCAGCAGCAATGTCTGTGTGCAGAGCTGGGGCAGATCAGTGCTGGCACAGCAGCTGTGCCCAGCAGCAGCAGCAGCAGCCCTTGGTGTTGCCAGTGCTGCTGCCGTGGCCCTGCCCCGCTGCCCTGCTGGCCCTGGTGTTGCTGTAGGGCCTGAGTGCTCTCGGGGCCGGGCACAGTGCTGGGGGTGGCAGTGCCGGGGCTGCAGCAGGGACAGGCCATGGGCACTGCTGGGGCAGCGCTGACGCCTCAGGCCAGGGCCTGGGGGCTGCAGGCTCCTTGCCCAGGCTCTCTCCAGAACACTTTGCCCAGGCCAATGCTGAGCACAGAAAAGCCGCCGGAGCAGCCCCAGGCTGGCTGTGGGCAGGCTGGGGGCAAACAGCATGGCTGGGGCTCTGCAAGGTGCCTGGGGGAGACAAGGGGAAGGAGCAGCAGAGCAGGGGCTGATCCATCCCCACTGCGCTGGACACCCCAGGGCAGCGTCCCACAGCGTCCTCATGCACCTGCCAACAACATCCCCCCTCTGCAGCCCTGGCCTCTCCCCCAGCTCACACAGGTGCCGCATCCTTGCAGGCACAGACACGGCAGCACTGCCTCAGGAGCCCCTGTTTGCACTGCCCAGAGCAGGCGTCAGCACCCCCATGGTGTTGGTGGGGGGAGATGAACCTGAGGGAGCACAAATGCCATCAGCCCCTGGGGCCAGCAAGGGCTCAGGGACAGCAGGGAAACCCCTCAGGTTTGTGGTGGCCTCTGAAGTCACACAGAAAGTTTGTTCCCATCAGCTGGGAGTTTCCTGTGCCACTGCAGACGTTGTTGCTCAGAGCCAGGGCTGCCTGGCAGCCACCCCCAAACTGCCCTGAGCATTTCCTTTGCTTCACCTTGGCTTTCTTTCCTCTTCCTGCTACAAATTTCTTCCTCTTACCCACCCCTGTTCCCTCCCCTACAAACAGCCCATCCCTGGTTGCCCTTTCCTCTCTGGCCCCACTCCCCATTTCAGTTCCTGACTTGGCACCATGGGAACGTCCCTTGGGGAGCAGGATCATCCTCCAAGTGCTGCAGGAATTGTCTGCAGGCTCCTGCAGTGCCTCCTGCTGTTCCCTTGCCAGAGGCACCACAGGCCAGGGTGGCCCATCTGTGCTGGTGTGTCTGGCTGTGGGGCTCCCTGTTGTGGGCAAGGAGGAGGAGCTGCAGAGGCTCTGCAGGACTGACAGGATGGGCTTGGGGGCTGTGAGAAGAAGTTAAGGGACCTGGGCTGCAGGACCATGTTAAGAGGATTCCCAGGGCTCATCCTGCAACTGCTGCAAAGGTGGTTTCAAAGAATCCCAGTATCAGCAAGGTTTGAAAAGACCTTGGACATCATCAAGTCGAACCTGTGTCTTCACACTGCCTTGTCTCCTCTGAGCCTCCTCTTTTCCAAAATAAACAACCCCAGCTCCCTCAGCCACTCCTCACAGGACTTGTGTTCCAGACCCCTCACCAGCCTTGTTGCCCTTCTCTGGACACGCTCCAGCCCCTCCATGTCCTTCCTTAATTGAGGGTCCCAGAACTGGACACAGCACTCGAGGTGCTGCCCAACCAGTGCCGAGCACAGGGGAAGAATCACTGCCCTGCTCCTGCTGGCCACACTGTTCCTGATCCAGGCCAGGAGCCATTGGCCTTCTTGGCCACCTGGGCACACTGCTGCCTCGTGTCCAGCCTGCTGTCCCTCAGTCCCTGCAGGTCCCTTTCTGCCTGGCTGCTTTCCAGCCCCTCTGTCCCCAGCCTGTAGTGCTGCAGGGGTTTTTGTGGCCAAAGTGCAGGACCCAGCACTTGGACTTGTTAAACCTGACATTGTTGGATTTGGGCTCTGGATCCAGCCTGTCCAGGGCCCTGTGCAGAGCTCTCCTGCCCTCCTGCACATCAACACTCCCAGCCAGCTTGGTGTCACCTGTGAATTTGCTGATGATGGACTCAATCCCCTCACCCAGATCATCAAGGCAGATATTGAAATCCTTGCTGGCTAGCTCGGATCCTTCAACCATTCTGTGGTTGCTTTGTGATGGCACTCAAGGTGATCTGTTCCATAACCTTGCCCGGCACTGAGGTCAGGCTGACAGGCCTGGAGTTCCCCAAATCCTCCTTCCAGCCCTTCTCAGGGATGGGGTCACATTGGCACCTCCAGGCCTCCGGGAGCTCCCCAGTGAGCCAGGACTGATGAGAAATGATGGGAGCACCTTGGGGAGCTCATCCAGCAGCTCCCTCATCCCCCTAGGATGGATCCCATCTGGTCCCAGAGACCCCTGTGAGCACCTGAGTGGCTCAGCAGGTCCCCAGCTGCTTCCTCCAGAATTACAGGGGGGCTCTTCTGCTCCCTGACCCATCTCCTAGATCAGGAGAACACTTGTCCTGAGGACAACCTGTCTTATTGCTGAAAACTGAGGCAAAGAAGGGGTTAAGTACCTCATCTTTGGTAACCATATCCCCCCCAATAAAGAATGGAGGCTGTTGTTACCCCTCCTTTTGCCATCAATGTATTGATAAAATCATTTTTATTTTCCTTCACAGAAGCAGCCTCGTGAAGTCCAAATTGGGCTTTAACTTCTCTAATTGTTTTTGCATGACCTAACAACATGCTTAAAAATTTCCTGAGTTGCCTGACCTTTTCTCCAAAGGTGATGATGCACCCTCATTTATTCCCTGAGTTCCTGCAAAATTCCATACCCAGCCAGGCCAGTCATTTTCCTTATTTGGTCAGATTTTGTCACAGAGGGGCAGGTTGTTCCTGCTCCTTCAAGATTTCATTCTTGAAATGTGTTCATCCTTCCTAGACACCCTTATTCTTAAGGGCTGTTTCCCTTAAAAAAATCAGTACCTGTTTCAGTACTCAACAAATTGGCATCCTGAATAGGCTGAAGTCTGCTCTCCGTATGTCCAGTGTAGAAGTTTTGTTGATGCCCCTCCTTCTTTCGCAGCATATTTAAAAACTCAGTCATTTCATGGTCACTGTATCCCAAAGAGCCTCCGTGCACCACATCCCCCAGCAGCCCTTCTCTGTTTGTGAACAGCAGGAGACAGAGCTTTCCTTGGCAGTGGGAAGAGAAGGAAACCTCCCCCAAGTGCAGCTTGGAAGGTTCAGCCTGGAGGTGAGGAGAAAGAAAAGTCCCTCCCAGGGTAGAATTTGGGTGCAGGAGGTGTCCCAGCGTGAGCCTGGGCCATGGCCTGGCCCTGTGTGCCAGGAGCCGGCAGCGCTGGGTGCAGGGAGCCCAGGGAGGGCACAGAAATGCTGGGCTGAGAAATGCTGGGGGCACAGCCAGATGGGCGTGTGCAGCCGGCCAGGGCACAGCAGCAGCACGCACAGGGGGCACAGCCTGCAGGACAGATGGCCAAGGGCTGGGCACGGCTGGCAGGGCCACAGGCACCCAGGCCTTTGTCCCCTGGGCTCTGGCAGAGCCTCTGGAGGCCCCACTGAAGGAACTTTCCTTGCAGGGGCTGCACTTTGGTCCTCCCTGGCCCCTCCCTGAGGAGGCTGGCAGGGGTTGCAGTTTGATGCCATTTGTCCTTGCTGCCCCTCCCATCCCAGTGCCCCACAAACAGCCCCGAGCCACCCGTGAGGGACAGGCCCTGCTGTGCCAGGCCTGGGCTCAGGGCTTGGCCTTTCTGCTTCCTCCAGCCAGCCCAGGCCTTGCTCAGCACTGCAGTTCCTGCTCACAGCCTTTGGCTCCCTGCAATCCTGGCCTCAAGGATCTGCTCTCACCAGTCCCTGGGGAGCCTTTGGCACTCCCTGCCCTCAGTGGGGCCCAGTGATGCTCCAAGGGACTTGGAGTTTTCTTCTGACTCCTTGAGCAGCTTCTTCAACCTTCTCTCAGTGCCTGTGGGTCCTGGACTCAGCTCCTAATCCACTGTGGGGCTCAAGAAAATACAGAAAGTCCTCAGGAGCTCCTGTTCTTCCTTCAATTGTCTTTGAGTCTACAGAGTTTGTGCAGCTGATTGGAGTCAGTTTGGAGTTCTGTTAAGAAGAAAGATTTCAAAGTGCACCTCATGATTTCTGATTTTTAAATCAAGGATGCATTTTTTTCTTTTACCCTTCAGAGAAAAGATGTCAGAAGCATTTCCCAAGTGATCTTGATGCTGCATGTCTCCTTGGGAGATCTGGGCATGGAGAAGAATGAGCCCCTTGCAGGCTGACCCTTCTGTAAAAACCTGCTCCTCACCCCCCACCTCACCATATCTGACATCGCCCACCGGGGACTGAAATCCAAAAACATTAAGAAAAGAGAGGCATTTTTCTTTAAAAATAAAATTGAAAAATTTAATAAAACTATAATGGCATTTTTCCTACTTATAATACTATTATTCTAAGCTTTTATTATCTATTTTTATATTTATATTTAAATATTCTATACATTTATAAAAATCGAAAAGGTAATGGTCATTGGTTCTAAGTAACACATTTCCCTTCATTCATTAACTGACCACTCCTGGCTGTTGATTTCTCCCTCTCTATGCTAATTAGCCCTAATTTTAGTCCTTTTGTCACTTTTTGAGCATTTTCTCAGAAAGGGTAAAAGGGGCCACTTTAGGGTCCATGGAGACATGTCTGGGGCACTTTTGGGGCAGTTTGGGGTTTGGGGAGAGAATTCGGAGAAAACTTAGGGGTCTGGAGGAAACTTAGGGGAGCCGGGAGGGAATCTAGAGAGGCACTTAGGGGTTCTGCATGACAACTCGGGGTCCGGGGGAGCACTCGGGGGTCCACGGAAGGGAATCTGGGGAACCCTCGGGGTCCGGGCGGGCACTTGGAGGGCTCTGACGGGTCTCTCTAAGGCGAGGGGCATGACGGGAGTTGTAGGCGCGGGAAAACAACGATTTGAAGGGGCCCCGGAGCATCACGGGAGTTCTAGGCAAAGCTCCAATGGCCCCCGGTGGGACGCGAAGCATGACGGGAGGTGAAGTCACAGCTGGACTAGCACCCTTTGGGCGCCGCGGAGAATGCTGGGAGCTGTGGTCCCGGAAGTGCATCGAGAGGGGCGTTTGGAGGTCCGGGAAGGTACTTGAGAGATATTTTTGCATCCGAGCCGCGAGTGCAGGTGATCACGGGGGATCTTATACGGTTGGGGAGCGTTTAGGGGCAGCCTACGGAGCTCCTACCCGGCTGTTTAGGTCGCGGGGTACGGCATGAGCTTCAGGCGCGACCCTGTGTTATGAGGGGCTCTGAGGCCGTGGGGGATGATAGGAGATGAATTCCCAGAAGTTCCTGTAACGGGTATCCATGGGATTCGGAGCATTCAGGGCATCCGAGGACGATTTTGGAGGGTTCGAAATGGCCGCAGAGGGGACGTTTAGGGATCCTGAAGAGTCTGTGGGACATATGGAGGAGGATAACGAGGGTTCTGTGGAGCGCGGGGCATGACGGGCGTTGTAGTGCCATGTTCAATAAGGCTCCTTCGGGCCGCGGGGCATGACGGGAGTTATAGGCAAAAAGAAACGATGGCGCCGACACCAGGCAGCAGCCCCGAGATCCCCATCCCGGGCGCTGATTGGCTGCAGGCGGTGATGGGCGGAAGCCTCGACAAATGGGAGACGGCGGAGGCGGGAACAGCCCATTCAACCCCTCCAGTCCTTTCCAGTACAGCCCAGTTCGTCCCCACTACAGCCCAGTACAAGCCCCGTGCCCTCCCAGTCCCTCCCAGTACCGCCCAGTCCTTCCCAATATGCCTGAGTTCATTCCCTTCCAGTTTCTCCCAGTGCCATCCGTAGCACACCCCAGTGTCCCCCAGTCCTTCCCACAGTGTTCCCAGTGTCCCAGTTTTTCCCAGTATCCCCCAGTATCACTCACAGTATCCCCAGTTTGCCCCAGGATTGCCCAGTACCACTCCAGTATGTCCCGGTATCTCCAGTATGGCTCAGTGTACCCCCACAGGCGATCCAGTCTGCCCAGATTCCCCCTAAGCATTCCCCGTGTTCCCAGAATGTCCCAGTCCTCTCCAGTGCCACTCCCAAAATGTCCCAGTGTCTCCCACAGCATTCCCAGTGTCCCCCAGTATGTCCCACTCCTCCCCAGTGTTTCCAAGAAAACTTGAACTGCTCCCGGTTGCCGTGGCACCCAACCCAGCAGCGGGGTCAGTGCAGTGTCCATGGGCACAGCCCTTGCAGTGGCCCAGGCAGGTGGGGATGATGATCCCCCCTCACTGCTGGCCCAGGGCAGGGCTGCAGTGCTTTTGGTGGCACCTTGGGCTGGCACACACTTGGGCAGTGTGTCTGTTTGCAGTGGGGAAAATGAGGAGTTTTACATTGCTTCAAAAAAGAGAAAAGCCCTTTTTTCCTGAGTGCAGGCAGTTCTCCAAGCAAAGCAGGTGCCATGGGAGTGAGGACAGACAAGATGGGCTTGGGGAATGTGGAGCAAGGCTGTCCACTCTGGGTCAGACCTCAAGGCACAGCTTCTCTGAGCAGGCCAGACCTCCTGAGGAGAGACCCTGGGTCAAATATCAATCACAGAATGCTGCAATCTCATCTTCTCTAAAGAAAACAGTAATAAGTACACCCTTTAAAATAGCAATGTGTATTTCTTAGAAACTCTTTGAAATCTTTTTCCATAACTATGATAGGAAACCTTCCTAATGAACTGCACCAGACCAGAGGGAAATCAAAGCAGAGCAATGTTTTTTAGGAAACCTCTCGCGAATTGAAATTCACAATCAAACTCCAATATTTCTTGAAGTTTTAATGGGTCTCACTGAGGGACACCACTGAGAACGTTTCAGTTGTGTCCCTCAGTGAGACCCATTAAAATTTCAATAAACTTTGGAGTTTGATTGTGAATTTCAATTCGCGAGAGGTTTCTGAGCAAATCACAACAGTGCCTCGATTTCCCTCTGGTCTGGTGCAGTTCATTAGGAAAGTTTCCTATCATAGTTATGGAAAAAGATTTCAAAAAGCTTCTAAAGAATTACACATTTCTATTTTAAAGAGTATATTTTATTACATTTCTCTTTAGAGGAGAGCAGATTGCAGCATTCTGTGATTGATATTTGACCCAGGGTCTCTCCTCAGGAGGTCTGGCCTGCTCAGAGAAGCTGTGCCTTGAGGTCTGACCCAGAGTGGACAGCCTTGCTCCACATTCCCCAAGCCCATCCTGTCTGTCCTCACTCCCCTGGCACCTGCTTTGCTTGGAGAGCTGCCTGCACTCAGGAAAAAAGGGCTTTTCTCTTTTTTGAAGCAATGTAAAACTCCTCATTTTCCCCACTGCAAACAGACACACTGCCCAAGTGTGTGCCAGCCCAAGGTGCCACCAAAAGCACTGCAGCCCTGCCCTGGGCCAGCAGTGAGGGGGGATCATCATCCCCACCTGCCCTGGGCCACTGCAAGGGGCTGTGCCCATGGACACTGCACTGACCCCGCTGCTGGGTTTGGGTGCCACGGCAACCGGGAGCAGTTCAAGTTTTCTTGGAAACACTGGGGAGGAGTGGGACATACTGGGGGACACTGGGAATGCTGTGGGAGACACTGGGACTTTTGGAGTGGCACTGGAGAGGATGGATTCTGGGAACACGGGATGCTTAGGGGAATTGGGCAGACTGGGATCCCTGTGGGGGTACACTGAGCCATACTGGGAGTACCGGGACATACTGGAGTGGACTGGGCATCCTGGGGCAAACTGGGTACTGTGAGTGATACTGGGGGATACTGGGAAAAATTTGGGACACTGAGACCTGTGGGAAGGACTGGGGAACTGGTGTGCTACGGATGGCATGGGAAACTGGAGGGAATGAACTCAGGTATATTGGGAGGACTGGGCGGTACTGGGAGGGCTGGAGGGCACGGGCTTGTACTGGGCTGTAGTGGGACGAACTGGGCTGTACTGGAAGACTGGAGGGGTTGAATGGGCTGTTCCGCCTCCGCCGTCTCCCATTTGTCGAGGCTTCCGCCCATCACCGCCTGCAGCCAATCAGCGCCCGGGACGGACTCGGGGCTGCTGCCTGGTGTCGGGCGCCATCGTTTTTTTTGCCTATAACTCCCGTCATGCCCCGCGGCCCGAAGGAGCCTTATTGAACATGGCACTACAACGCCCGTCATGCCCCGCGCTCCACAGAACCCTCGTTATCCTCCTCCATATGTCCCACAGACTCTTCAGGATCCCTAACGTCCCCTCTGCGGCCATTTCGAACCCTCCAAAATCGTCCTCGGATGCCCTGAATGCTCCGAACCCATGGATACCCGTTATAGGCACTTCTGGGAATTCATCTCCTATCATCCCCCACGGCCTCAGACCCCTCATAACACAGGGTCGCGCCTGAAGCTCATGCCGTACCCCGCGACCTAAACAGCCGGGTAGGAGCTCCGTAGGCTGCCCCTAAACGCTCCCCAACCGTATAAGATCCCCGTGATCACCTGCACTCGCGGCTCGGATGAAAAATTCTCCCAAGTACCTTCCCGGACCTCCAAACGCCCCTCTCGATGCACTTCGGGACCACAGCTCCCAGCATTCTCCGCGGCGCCCAAGGGCGCTAGTCCAGCTGTGACTTCACTCCCGTCATGCTCCGCGTCCCACCGGGGGCCATTGGAGCTGTGCCTAGAACTCCCGTGATGCTCCGGGGCCCCTTCAAATCGTTGTTTTCCCGCGCCTACAACTCCCGTCATGCCCCTCGCCTTAGAGAGACCCGTCAGAGCCTCCAAGTGCCCGCCCGGACCCCGAGGGTTCCCCAGATTCCCTTCCGTGGACCCCCGAGTGCTCCCCGGACCCCGAGTTGTCATGCAGAACCCCTAAGTGCCTCTCTAGATTCCTCCCGGCTCCCCTAAGTTCCTCCAGACCCCTAAGTTTTCTCCGAATTCTCTCCCAGACCCCAAACTGCCCCAAATGTGCCCCAGAAATGTCTCCATGGACCCTAAAGTGGCCCTTTTACCCTTTCTGAGAAAATTCTCAAAAAGGTGGACAAAAGGACTAAAATTAGGGCTAATTAGCATAGAGAGGGAGAAATCAACAGCCAGGAGTGGTCAGTTAATGAATGAAGGGAAATGTGTTACTTAGAACCAATGACCATTACCTTTTCGATTGTTATAAATGTATAGAATATTTAAATATAAATATAAAAATAGATAATAAAAGCTTAGAATAATAGTATTATAAGTAGGAAAAATGCCATTATAGTTTTATTAAATTTTTCAATTTTATTTTTAAAGAAAAAATGCCTCTCTTTTCTTAATGTTTTTGGATTTCAGTCCCCGGTGGGCGATGTCAGATATGGTGAGGTGGGGGGTGAGGAGCAGGTTTTTACAGAAGGGTCAGCCTGCAAGGGGCTCATTCTCTCCATGCCCAGATCTCCCAAGGAGACATGCAGCATCAAGATCACTTGGGAAATGCTTCTGACATCTTTTCTCTGAAGGGTAAAAGAAAAAAATGCATCCTTGATTTAAAAATCAGAAATCATGAGGTGCACTTTGAAATCTTTCTTCTTAACAGAACTCCAAACTGACTCCAATCAGCTGCACAAACTCTGTAGACTCAAGACAATTGAAGGAAGAACAGGAGCTCCTGAGGACTTTCTGTATTTTCTTGAGCCCACAGTGGATTAGAAGCTGAGTCCAAGACCCTCAGGCACTGAGAGAAGGTTGAAGAAGCTGCTCAAGCAGTCAGAAGCAAACTCCAAGTCCCTTGGAGCATCACTGGGCCCCACTGAGGCAGGGAGTGCCAAGGCTCCCCAGGGACTGGTGAGAGCAGATCCTTGAGGCCAGGATTGCAGGGAGCCAAAGGCTGTGAGCAGGAACTGCATGCTGAGCAAGGCCTGGGCTGGCTGGAGGAAGCAGAAAGGCCAAGCCCTGAGCCCAGGCCTGGCACAGCAGGGCCTGTCCCTCACGGGTGGCTCGGGGCTGTTTGTGGGCAGTGGGATGGGAGGGGCAGCAAGGACAAATGGCATCAACTGCAACCCCTGCCAGCCTCCTCAGGGAGGGGCCAGGGAGGACCAAAGTGCAGCCCCTGCAAGGAAAGTTCCTTCAGTGGGGCCTCCAGAGGCGCTGCCAGAGCCCAGGGGACAAAAGGCCTGGGTGCCTGTGGCCCTGCCAGCCGTGCCCAGCCCTTGGCCATGTGTCCTGCAGGCTGTGCCCCCTGGTGCGTGCTGCTGCTGTGCCCTGGCCGGCTGCACACGCCCATCTGGCTGTGCCCAGCATTTCTCAGCCCAGCATTTCTGGCCCTCCCTGGGCTCCCTGCACCCAGCGCTGCCGGCTCCTGGCACACAGGGCCAGGCCATGGCCCAGGCTCACGCTGGGACACCTCCTGCACCAAAATTCTACCCTGGAGGGACTTTTCTTTCTCCTCACCTCCAGGCTGAACCTTCCAAGCTGCACTTGGGGGAGGTTTCCTTCTCTTGCCACTGCCAAGGAAAGCTCTGTCTCCTGCTGTTCACAACAGAGAAGAGCTGCTGGGGATGTGGTGCACGGAGGCTCTTTGGGATACAGTGACCATGAAATGATGAGTTTTTAATTATGCTGCGAAGAAGGAGGGGCATCAACAAACTTCTACACTGGACATACGGAGAGCAGACTTCAGCCTATTCAGGATGCCGATTTGGGGAGTACTGAAACAGGTACTGATTTTTTTAAGGGAAACAGCCCTTAAGAATAAGGGTGTCCAGGAAGGATGACACATTTCAAGAATGAAATCTTGAAGGAGCAGGAACAACTTGCCCCTCTGTGACAAAATCTGACCAAATAAGGAAATGACTGGCCTGGCTGGGATGGAATTTTGCAGGAATCGGATAAAGAGGTGCATCATCACCTTTGGAGAAAGGTCAGGCAACTCAGGAAATTTTTAAGCATGTTGTTAGGTCATGCAAAAACAATTAGAGAAGTTAAAGCCCAATTTGGACTTCACCAGGCTGCTTCTGTGAAGGAAATAAAAATGATTTTATATACATTGATGGCAAAAGGAGGGGTAACAACAGCCTCCATCTTTATTGGGGGGATATGGTTACCCAAGATGAGGTACTTAACCCCTTCTTTGCCTCAGTTTTCAGCAATAAGACAGGTTGTCCTCAGGACAAGTGTTCTCCTGAGCTGGAGATGGGTCAGGGAGCAGAAGAGCCCCCCTGTAATTCAGGAGGAAGCAGCTGGTGACCTGCTGAGCCACTCAGGTGCTCACAGGGGTCTCTGGGACCAGATGGGATCCCCTAGGGGGATGAGGGAGCTGCTGGATGAGCTCCCCAAGTGCTCCCATCATTTCTCATCAGTCCTGGCTCACTGGGGAGCTCCAGGAGGCCTGAGGTGCCAATGTGACCCCATCCCTGAGAAGGGCTGGAAGGAGGATTGGGGAACTCCAGGCCTGTCAGCCTGACCTCAGTGCCGGGCAAGGTTATGGAACAGATCACCTTGAGTGCCATCACATGGCACCACAGATGGTTGAAGGATCCGAGCTAGCCAGCAGGATTTCAGTATCTGCATTGATGATCTGGGTGAGGGATTGAGTCCATCATCAGCAATTTACAGGTGACACCAAGCTGGCTGGGAGTGTTGATGTGCAGGAGGGCAGGAGAGCTCTGCACAGGGCCCTGGACAGGCTGGATCCAGAGCCCAAATCCAACAATGTCAGGTTTAACAAGTCCAAGTGCTGGGTCCTGCACTTTGGCCACAACAACCCCTGCAGCACTACAGCTGGGGACAGAGTGGCTGGACAGCAGCCAGGCAGAAAGGGACCTGCAGGGACTGATGGACAGCAGGCTGGACATGAGGCAGCAGTGTGCCCATGTGGCCAAGAAGGCCAATGGCTCCTGGCCTGGATCAGGAACAGTGTGGCCAGCAGGAGCAGGGCAGTGATTCTTCCCTGTGCTGGCACTGGTTGGGCAGCACCTCGAGTGCTGTTCCAGTTCTGGGCCCCAATTAAGGAAGGACATGGAGGGGCTGGAGCATGTCCAGAGAAGGGCAACCAAGGCTGGTGAGGGGTCTGGAACACAAGTCCTGTGAGGAGTGGCTGAGGGAGCTGGGGTTTGTTTATTTGGAGAAGAGGAGGCTCAGGGAGACAAGGCAGTGGTCAGGGCACAGGTTGGACTTGATGATGTCCAAGGTCTTTTCCAACCTTGCTGATTCTGGATTCTCTGAAACCACCCTTGCAGCAGTTGCAGGATGAGCCCTGGGCCTCCTCTTACAATGGTCCAGCAGCCCAGGTCCCTCAGCTTCTCTCACAGCCCCAAGCCCATCCTGTCAGTCCTGCAGAGCCTCTGCAGCTCCTCCTCATTGCCCACAACAGGGAGCCCCACAGCCAGACACACCAGGCAGATGGGCCCCCTGGCCTGTGGTGCCTCTGGCAAGGGAAGCAGCAGGAGGCACTGGCAGGAGCCTGCAGACAATTCCTGAAGCACTTGGAGGATGATCCTGCTCCCCAAGGGACGTTCCCATGGTGCCAAGTCAGGAACTGAAATGGGGAGTGGGGCCAGAGAGGAAATGGCAACCAGGGATGGGCTGTTTGTAGAGGGAGGGAACAGGGTGGGCAAGAGGAAGGAATTTGTACAGGAAGAGGAAAGAAGGCCAAGGTGAAGCAAAGGGAAATGCTCAGGGCAGTTTGGGGGTGGCTGCCAGGCAGCCCTGGCTCTGAGCAACAACGTCTGCAGTGGCACAGGAAACTCCCAGCTGATGGGAACAAACTTTCTGTGTGACTTCAGAGGCCACCACAAACCTGAGTGGTTTCCCTGCTGTCCCCAGCCCTTCCTGGCCCCAGGGGCTGATGGCATTTGTGCTCCCTCAGGTTCATCTCCCCCCACCAACACCATGGGGGTGCTGACGCCTGCTCTGGGCAGTGCAAACAGGGGCTCCTGAGGCAGTGCTGCCGTGTCTGTGCCTGCAAGGATGCGGCACCTGTGTGAGCTGGGGGAGAGGCCAGGGCTGCAGAGGGGGGATGTTGTTGGCAGGTGCATGAGGAGCTGTGGGACGCTGCCCTGGGGTGTCCAGCGCAGTGGGGATGGATCAGCCCCTGCTCTGCTGCTCCTTCCCCTTGTCTCCCCAGGCACCTTGCAGAGCCCCAGCCATGCTGTTTGCCCCCAGCCTGCCCACAGCCAGCCTGGGGCTGCTCCGGCGGCTTTTCTGTGCTCAGCATTGGCCTGGGCAAAGTGTTCTGGAGAGAGCCTGGGCAAGGAGCCTGCAGCCCCCAGGCCCTGGCCTGAGGCGTCAGCGCTGCCCCAGCAGTGCCCATGGCCTGTCCCTGCTGCAGCCCCGGCACTGCCACCCCCAGCACTGTGCCCGGCCCCGAGAGCACTCAGGCCCTACAGCAACACCAGGGCCAGCAGGGCAGCGGGGCAGGGCCACGGCAGCAGCACTGGCAACACCAAGGGCTGCTGCTGCTGCTGCTGGGCACAGCTGCTGTGCCAGCACTGATCTGCCCCCAGCTCTGCACACAGACATTGCTGCTGCAGCTGCAGAGAAGGGAACCAAAGGGGCATCTCGGCAGAAAACTTGGCTGGGAGATCCTTTAGTCACTTTAATGCCACCAAGAACTTGGCATCTCATTGACACAGTCTGTGTCCACAGAGAAGGTTAAGAGAAACAAAATGAGAAATGGCAATTACCATTCCTTTTGGACAAGATCTAAAAGGTAAAAAAAAGAAAAAAAAACTACAAAAGAAATAAACAAGAAATATTAAATATGGCTTTTATTACAAGTGATTTGCAGAAATTGGTATTTTAATTTGTCTGAAGCCATCCAGTTACCATTCTCCACAGTGCAGCCTTGAGCTCCTGGTTCCTCAGGCTGTAGATGAGGGGGTTCAGGGCTGGAGGCACCACCGAGTACAGAACTGACAGGGCCAGATCCAGGGATGGGGAGGAGATGGAGGGGGGCTTCAGGTAGGCAAACATGCCAGTGCTGATGAAGAGAGAGACCACAGCCAGGTGAGGGAGGCAGGTGGAAAAGGCTTTGTGCCGTCCCTGCTCAGAGGGGATCCTCAGCACAGCCCTGAAGATCTGCACATAGGAGAAAACAATGAACATAAAACAACCAAGTGATAAACAGACAATACAGCAATGATCCAAAGTTCTCTGAGTTTGGAGTTGGAGCAGGAGAGCTTTAGGATTTGGGGCACTTCACAGAAGAACTGGCCCAGGGCATTTCCATGGCACAGGGGCAAGGAAAATGTATTGGCCGTTTGCATGAGAGCATTGAGAAAGGCACTGGCCCAGGCAGCTGCTGCCATGTGGGCACAAGCTCTGCTGCCCAGGAGGGTCCCGTAGTGCAGGGGTTTGCAGATGGACACGTAGCGGTCGTAGCACATGATGGTCAGGGAAACAGCCCTTAAAGAATAAGGGTGTCTAGAAGGATGAACACATTCTCAAAGAATGAAGCCATCTTCTGTAAGGAGCAGGGAACACTCTGCCCCTCTTGGACTAGAAGTCGATCAAATAAGGATACGACTGGCCCTGGCGGGCATGGAATTCTTGGCAGGAAACTCAGGGGATAAAAAGGGGGATCACCTTTGAGAGAAGGTTTTTTCCAGGCAAAACTCAGGAAAATTTTTTAAGCCATGTTGTTAGGTCATGCAAAAATAATTTAGAGAAGTGAAAGCAAATTAAGACTTTAACTTGACTGGCTTCTGTGAAGGAAAATAAAAGTGATTTATCAATACTTGATGGCAAAAAGAGGGGTAACAACAGCCCCATTCTTTATTGGGGGGGATATGGTTACAAAGATGAGTTACTTAAAACCCCTTCGTTGCCTCAGTTTCAGCAATAAGACAGGGTTTGTCCTCAAGACAAGTGTTTCTCCTATCTAGGAGTGGGTCAGGGAGGCAGAAGAGCCCCCCTGTAATCCCAGGGGGAAGCAGCGTCGGTGGACTGCTGAGGGGCGCCTCTCAGCCGTGCTCACAGGGTCTCTGGGACCGGGCTAGATGGGCGAATCCATCTTCAAGGGGATGAGCGAGGCGGGTGACTCTGAGCGCCTCCGAGAGGTGCTCCCATCTCATTTCTCATCAGGTCTGGTCACTGGGAGCTCCCAGAGGCCTGGAGGTGCCAGATAGTGACCCCATCCCCCAAGAAGGCTGCAAGGAGGATCTGGGGAATTCCAGGCCTGTCAGCCTGCCTCAGATCCTGACGGGCAAGGTTATGGAAGACGATCACCTTGAGTGCCAGCACCAAAGGCAACCAATACGACCATGGTTGAAAGGAAATCCCCGAACGCGCCAGTGGAGGATTTCGAATATCTGCTTGGATGATCTGGAGAGGATCGACACCTGAGTCCTCATCACATCAAATTAACAGGTGGACACACCAACCTGGCTGTGGAGTGTTGATTGCTGGAGGGCAGGAGAGCTCGCACAGGGCCCTGGACAGGCTGGATCCAGGGGCCAAATTCAACAATGTCCAGGTTTTAACAACGTCCAATGCTGGGTCCTGCACTTTTGGCCACAAAAACCCCTGCAGCACTTACAGGCTGGGGACAGAGTGGCTGGACAGCAGCCAGGCAGAAAGGACCTGCAGGGACTTGGGGACAGGCAGGCTGGACATGAGGCAGCAGTGTGCCCAGTGGCCAAGAAAGGCCATGGCTCCTGCCTGGATCAGGAATGGTGTGGCCAGCAGGAGCAAGGGCAGTGAACAGACTCTTCAGGATCCCTAAACGTCCCCTCTGCGGCCATTCGAACCCTCCAAAATCGTCCTCGGATGCCCTGAATGCTCCGAATCCCATGGATACCCGTTACAGGAACTTCTGGGAATTCATCTCCTATCATCCCCCACGGCCTCAGAGCCCCTCATAACACAGGGTCGCGCCTGAAGCTCATGCCGTACCCCGCGACATAAACAGCCGGGTAGGAGCTCCGTAGGCTGCCCCTAAACGCTCCCCAACCGTATAAGATCCCCCGTGATCACCTGCACTCGCGGCTCGGATGCAAAAAATGTCTCCCAAGTACCTTCCCGGACCTCCAAACGCCCCTCTCGATGCACTTCCGGGACCACAGCTCCCAGCATTCTCCGCGGCGCCCAAAGGGTGCTAGTCCAGCTGTGACTTCACCTCCCGTCATGCTCCGCGTCCCACCGGGGGCCATTGGAGCTGTGCCTAGAACTCCCGTGATGCTCCGGGGCCCCTTCAAATCGTTGTTTTCCCGCGCCTTCAACTCCCGTCATGCCCCTCGCCTTAGAGAGACCCGTCAGAGCCCTCCAAGTGCCCGCCCGGACCCCGAGGGTTCCCCAGATTCCCTTCCGTGGACCCCCGAGTGCTCCCCCGGACCCCGAGTTGTCATGCAGAACCCCTAAGTGCCTCTCTAGATTCCCTCCCGGCTCCCCTAAGTTTCCTCCAGACCCCTAAGTTTTCTCCGAATTCTCTCCCCAAACCCCAAACTGCCCCAAATGTGCCCCAGACATGTCTCCATGGACCCTAAAGTGGCCCCTTTTACCCTTTCTCAAAATTCTCAAAAAGGTGACAAAAGGACTAAAATTAGGGCTAATTAGCATAGAGAGGGAGAAATCAACAGCCAGGAGTGGTCAGTTAATGAATGAAGGGAAATGTGTTACTTAGAACCAATGACCATTACCTTTTCGATTGTTATAAATGTATAGAATATTTAAATATAAATATAAAAATAGATAATAAAAGCTTAGAATAATAGTATTATAAGTAGGAAAAATGCCATTATAGTTTTATTAAATTTTTCAATTTTATTTTTAAAGAAAAATGCCTCTCTTTTCTTAATGTTTTTGGATTTCAGTCCCGGTGGGCGATGTCAGATATGGTGAGGTGGGGGTGAGGAGCAGGTTGTTACAGAAGGATCAGCCTGCAAGGGGCTCATTCTTCTCCATGCCCAGATCTCCCAAGGAGACATGCAGCATCAAGATCACTTGGGAAATGCTTCTGACATCTTTTCTCTGAAGGGTAAAAGAAAAAAATGCATCCTTGATTTAAAAATCAGAAATCATGAGGTGCACTTTGAAATCTTTCTTCTTAACAGAACTCCAAACTGACTCCAATCAGCTGCACAAACTCTGTAGACTCAAAGACAATTGAAGGAAGAACAGGAGCTCCTGAGGACTTTCTGTATTTTCTTGAGCCCCACAGTGGATTAGAAGCTGAGTCCAAGACCCTCAGGCACTGAGAGAAGGTTGAAGAAGCTGCTCAAGCAGTCAGAAGCAAACTCCAAGTCCCTTGGAGCATCACTGGGCCCCACTGAGGGCAGGGAGTGCCAAAGGCTCCCCAGGGACTGGTGAGAGCAGATCCTTGAGGCCAGGATTGCAGGGAGCCAAAGGCTGTGAGCAGGAACTGCAATGCTGAGCAAGGCCTGGGCTGGCTGGAGGAAGCAGAAAGGCCAAGCCCTGAGCCCAGGCCTGGCACAGCAGGGCCTGTCCCTCACGGGTGGCTCGGGGCTGTTTGTGGGGCAGTGGGATGGGAGGGGCAGCAAGGACAAATGTCACCAAACTGCAACCCCTGCCAGCCTCCTCAGGGAGGGGCCAGGGAGGAGCAAAGTTCAGCCCCTGAAAGGAAAGTTCCTTCAGTGGGGCCTCCAGAGGCGCTGCCAGAGCCCAGGGGACAAAGGCCTGGGTGCCTGTGGCCCTGCCAGCCGTGCCCAGCCCTTGGCCATGTGTCCTGCAGGCTGTGCCCCCTGTGCGTGCTGCTGCTGTGCCCTGGCCGGCTGCACACGCCCATCTGGCTGTGCCCCCAGCATTTCTCAGCCCAGCATTTCTGTGCCCTCCCTGGGCTCCCTGCACCCAGCGCTGCCGGCTCCTGGCACACAGGGCCAGGGCATGGCCCAGGCTCACGCTGGGACACCTCCTGCACCCAAATTCTACCCTGGGAGGGACTTTTCTTTCTCCTCACCTCCAGGCTGAACCTTCCAAGCTGCACTTGGGGGAGGTTTCCTTCTCTTGCCACTGCCAAGGAAAGCTCTGTCTCCTGCTGTTCACAAACAGAGAAGGGCTGCTGGTGGATGTGGTTCTCAGCGGCTCTTTGGGATACAGTGACCATGAAATGACTGAGTTTTTAATTATGCTGCGAAAGAAGGAGGGGCATCAACAAAACTTCTACACTGGACATACGGAGAGCAGACTTCAGCCTATTCAGGATGCCAATTTGTTGAGTACTGAAACAGGTACTGATTTTTTTAAGGGAAACAGCCCTTAAGAATAAGGGTGTCTAGGAAGGATGAACACATTTCAAGAATGAAATCTTGAAGGAGCAGGAACAACCTGCCCCTCTGTGACAAAGTCTGATCAAATAAAGAGAATGACTGGCCTGGCTGGGCATGGAATTTTGCAGGAACTCAGGGGAAAAAAGAGGGGGCATCACCTTTGAGAGAAGGTCAGGCAACTCAGGAAATTTTTAAGCATGTTGTTAGGTCATGCAAAAATAATTAGAGAAGTGAAAGCCAAATTAAGACTTAACTTGACTGCTTCTGTGAAGGAAAATAAAAATGATTTTATCAATACATTGATGGCAAAAAGAGGGGTAACAACAGCCTCCATTCTTTATTGGGGGGGATATGGTTACCAAAGATGAGTTACTTAACCCCTTCGTTGCCTCAGTTTTCAGCAATAAGACAGGTTGTCCTCAAGACAAGTGTTCTCCTGATCTAGGAGATGGGTCAGGGAGCAGAAGAGCCCCCCTGTAATCCAGGGGGAAGCAGCTGGTGACCTGCTGAGCCACTCAGGTGCTCACAGGGGTCTCTGGGACCAGATGGGATCCATCTTAGGGGGATGAGGGAGCTGGTGGATGAGCGCCCCAAGGTGCTCCCATCATTTCTCATCAGTCCTGGCTCACTGGGGAGCTCCCAGAGGCCTGGAGGTGCCAATGTGACCCCATCCCCAAGAAGGGCTGCAAGGAGGATCTGGGGAACTCCAGGCCTGTCAGCCTGACCTCAGTGCCGGGCAAGGTTATGGAACAGATCACCTTGAGTGCCATCACAAAGCAACCACAGAATGGTTGAAGGATCCGAACCAGCCAGTGAGGATTTCAATATCTGCATTGATGATCTGGTGAGAGGATTGAGTCCATCATCATCAAATTTACAGGTGACACCAACCTGGCTGGGAGTGTTGATGTGCTGGAGGGCAGGAGAGCTCTGCACAGGGCCCTGGACAGGCTGGATCCAGGGCCCAAATCCAACAATGTCAGGTTTAACAAGTCCAAGTGCTGGGTCCTGCACTTTGGCCACAAAAACCCCTGCAGCACTACAGGCTGGGGACAGAGTGGCTGGACAGCAGCCAGGCAGAAAGGGACCTGCAGGGACTGAGGGACAGCAGGCTGGACATGAGGCAGCAGTGTGCCCAGGTGGCCAAGAAGGCCAATGGCTCCTGGCCTGGATCAGGAATGGTGTGGCCAGCAGGAGCAGGGCAGTGATTCTTCCCCTGTGCTCAGCACTGGTTGGGCAGCACCTCGAGTGCTGTGTCCAGTTCTGGGCCCCCCAATTTAGGAAGGACATGGAGGGGCTGGAGCATGTCCAGAGAAGGGCAAAAAGGCTGGTGAGGGGCCTTGAACACAAGTCCTGTGAGGAGTGGCTGAGGGAGCTGGGGTTGTTTATCCTGGAGAAGAGGAGGCTCAGGGGAGACAAGGCAGTGTCAAGGCACAGGTTGGACTTGGTGATGTCCAAGGTCTTTTCCAACCTTGCTGATTCTGGGATTCTCTGAAACCACCCTTGCAGCAGTTGCAGGATGAGCCCTGGGCCTCCTCTTCACAAGGTCTAGCAGCCCAGGTCCCTCAGCTTCTCCTCACAGCCCCCAAGCCCATCCTGTCAGTCCTGCAGAGCCTCTGCAGCTCCTCCTCATTGCCCAGAACAGGGAGCCCCACAGCCAGACACACCAGCCCAGATGGGACCCCCTGGCCTGGGATGCCTCTGGCAAGGGAGCAGCAGGAGGCACTGCAGGAGCCTGCAGACAATTCCTGAAGCACTTGGAGGATGATCCTGCTCCCCAAGGGACGTTCCCATGGTGCCAACTCAGGAAGTGAAATGGGGAGTGGGGCCAGAGATGAAAGGACAACCAGGGATGGGCTGTTTGCAGGGGAGGGAAAAGGGGTGGGAAAGAGGAAGAAATTTGTAGCAGGAAGAGTAAAGAAAGACAAGTAGAAGCAAAACAAATGCTGAGGGCAGTTTGGGGGTGGCTGCCAGGCAGCCCTGGCTCTGAGCAACAATGTCTGCAGTGGCACAGGAAACTCCCAGCTGATGGGAACAAACTTTCTGTGTGACTTCAGAGGCTACCACAAACCTGAGTGGTTTCCCTGCTGTCCCCCAGCCCTTGCTGGCCCCAGGGGCTGATGGCATTTGTGCTCCCTCAGCTTCATCTCCCCACACCAACACCATGGGGGTGCTGACGCCTGCTCTGGGCAGTGCAAACAGGGGCTCCTGAGGCAGTGCTGCCGTGTCTGTGCCTGCAAGGATGCGGCCCCTGTGTGAGCTGGGGGAGAGGCCAGGGCTGCAGAGGGGGGATGTTGTTGGCAGGTGCATGAGGACGCTGTGGGACGCTGCCCTGGGGTGTCCAGCGCAGTGGGGATGGATCAGCCCCTGCTCTGCTGCTCCTTCCCCTTGTCTCCCCCAGGCACCTTGCAGAGCCCCAGCCATGCTGTTTGCCCCCAGCCTGCCCACGGCCAGCCTGGGGCTGCTCCCGGGGCTTTTCTGTGCTCAGCATTGGCCTGGGCAAAGTGTTCTGGAGAGAGCCTGGGCAAGGAGCCTGCAGCCCCCAGGCCCTGGCCTGAGGCGTCAGCGCTGCCCCAGCAGTGCCCATGGCCTGTCCCTGCTGCAGCCCCGGCACTGCCACCCCCAGCACTGTGCCCGGCCCCGAGAGCACTCAGGCCCTACAGCAACACCAGGGCCAGCAGGGCAGCGGGGCAGGGCCACGGCAGCAGCACTGGCAACACCAAGGGCTGCTGCTGCTGCTGCTGGGCACAGCTGCTGTGCCAGCACTGATCTGCCCCCAGCTCTGCACACAGACATTGCTGCTGCAGCTGTAGAGGAGGGAACCAAAGGGGGATCTCTGCAGAAAACTGGGCTAAAGGGAGATCCTTTAGTTGCTTTAAAGTCACCAAGAGTGCAGCCCCTCATTGACACAGTCTGTGGCCACAGGGAAGGTGGAGAGAAATAAAATGAGCAATAGCACAAACAATGACATTTCTTTGTGGACAATATTAAAAACATAAAACAGAGTAAAAAAACCCACCACTAAACCAACAAGACTTATCAAAGATGCCTTTTATTACAAGTGATTTGCAGTAATTTTCAAGAAGCTAAATGTTTTTGAAACCATCCAGTCATCAGTCTCCACAGTGCAGCCTTGAGCTCCTGGTTCCTCAGGCTGTAGATGAGGGGGTTCAGAGTTGGAGGCAGCAACGAGTACAGAACTGACAGGGCCAGATCCAGGGATGGGGAGGAAATGGAGGGGGGCTTCAGGTACGCAAAAAAGCCTGTGCTGATGAACAGAGAGACCACGGCCAGGTGAGGGAGGCAGGTGGAAAAGGCTTTGTGCCGTCCCTGCTCCGAGGGGATCCTCAGCACAGCCATGAAGATCTGCACATAGGAGAAAACCATGAACACGAAACAACCTAATACCAAACAAGAACTAACAGCAAGAAGTCCAAGTTCTGTGACATAGAAGTTTGAGCAGGAGAGCTTGAGGATGTGTGGAATTTCACAGAAGAACTGGCCCAGGGCATTGCCATGGCACAGGGGCAGGGAAAATGTATTGGCCGTGTGCATGAGAGCATTGAGAAAGGAACTGGCCCAGGCAGCTGCTGCCATGTGGGCACAAGCTCTGCTGCCCAGGAGGGTCCCGTAGTGCAGGGGTTTGCAGATGGACACGTAGCGGTCGTAGCACATGATGGTCAGGAGATAAAACTCTGCTGGCATGAAGAACAGAAAGAAAAAGAGCTGAGCAGCACATCCTTCATAGGAGATGTTTGTGGTGTCCCAGAGGGAATTGTGCATGGCTTTGGGGACAGTGGTGCAGATGGAGCCCAGGTCGGTGAGGGCCAGGTTGAGCAGGAAGAAGAACATGGGGCTGTGCAGAAGGTGGCCGCAGGCTACGGCGCTGATGATGAGGCCGTTGCCCAGGAGGGCAGCCAGGGAGATGCCCAGGAAGAGGCAGAAGTGCAGGAGCTGCAGCTGCCGCGTGTCTGCCAATGCCAGCAGGAGGAAGTGGCTGATGGAGCTGCTGTTGGTCATGAGCTTCCCCTGGGTTTCAGCACCTGTCTGACAAGGAGAAGGCAGTGACAGATTACTGTTGATGTCTCAGAATTAAATCTATACCAATCCTCATGTAAATCTCCCCAAATCACCTCCAGCACACAAAACTTTTTCTGGCTCATTTCATTGACTCTGGTGAGAGCTGGCTTAGAAATCTCCAAGGAGCATGGGGTCCTCCTGATGTGCTTGAGGAATCAGTGTTTCCCTACAACAACAGGTAAATAGGAGCTAGGAGTGATGTTTGATTAAAATCATTCTCAATTCACCTGACTGCAGAGCAGAGCTCTGGGGATGTTGTTTTAGTTATTTGCTTCTACTTTCCCCAGCACAGGCAGTGGAATTTTTAAGGCAGAAATCCTTGGCATTTCCACTTGTTTCTGAGAGACACCTTGTGGGTGCTGTGAGGCAAAGAGATCATCCCCTGGTGCAGGGTGGGGCAGACAGGCTGTCCATCAGCCCTGCTCTCAGCTGCCCAGGGCTGTCACCTCTGGGGGCTGGAGGGCGATGGCACCTAGGGCTTCCCTGAGGAGGAACAGAGAGTCCTGCAGACTCATTGCCCACAGCTCCCACCTGACCTGCCAACAAAGGCAGCAGCAAGAGGAGAGGAAAAGGAGAAATTCCCTAACACTGCTCTGGAGGCTGTACAGGGACATCAGATGGGCACCAGGAGTGTCCCATCATCAAGGGGATCTGCCAGGGAGGGAACTCCTGCCACTGACCCTATCACCTTTGAGGAACAGGTTCTTCTGAGTGGTGCAGAAGATCAGGGGCTTGTGCTGGGGAAGAAATCTGCAGTGCAGGGGATGGCCCAGAGCTTCCTTAACCCCCCTGCCAGGGCATTTCAGCAGCAGCTCCCTCTCCCTGCCTGCCCAGGGCTCTGCTGCCTGCAGCTGTCCCTGCCTGCAGCTGCTTCCCTGTGCCCAGGGCTGGGCCCTGCCAGTGCTGCCAGAGCCCAGCCCAGCCCTGGGGGCTCAGCTCTGCCCTGCAGAGCCCTCCCAGCTCAGGCACTGCCCAGGGCCAGCTCTGGCTCTGCAGGCTCTGATGGCAATGTCAGAGCAACCCTGAGGAGGCTGGAAAAGCGACACTGGTGCTGCCTGCAAGGGACCCTGTGCTGATTTCTGTCCTTGCCTTGTTTAATAAGATATGAAAGGAAACTGATTTTTTTGAACCTGAATTGAGAGATTAATATCTATGTGCAATTTCCTATCCAGGCAATCCAGAGCAGTTGTTTTAAAAAGCAAGATTTTCCCTTTTATGCAGGCCTGCCTTGCTGTGCTCCCTGCATAATTTCTTGGAAATGTTCTGCAGTTAAATCTCATGCTGGGAGCAGTCCTGAACACTGCAGCATCCTCAGCACACAAGGAGAACCTTCCCATGCCTTACCAGCTGTCTCCTTCCACCCAGATCTTGTCCCCCAGCCCTGGCAGCAGCTCCCCGGGCCGGCTGAGAGCTGTCCCTGGCAGGCAGCAGAGTCCCTGGGCCAGCACAGCGCCCTGGGCTGCAGGACCCTGCTCTGCACCACAGCCCTGGGCACCCCTGGCTGCTCTGCACAAGAGATCATCAGAGAATGTACTCACACAGTCTGTAGGCATTGGGATGTTGCAGCTTGAGGAGATCCCTGCAGGAGCTGCAGCTGCATTGTCCTGCAGCCAGAGGTTCCTGTGCCAAGGGCTGGCAGTGATTCTCCCCCAGTCCCTTCTCAGCACCTTCCCAGCCCTGAGTGATTGATGCTCTCTGTGCCTGTGTGCTGTGAACGGGGTGGCTGCAGGCAGTGCCCCAGCCCTGCTGGGCTGGCAGAAAAGCTGCTTATCCAGAGAAATGTGTTTTTAAGCTCTTCTTGCTTGCAAGGAGCTGCCGCTGTGCCAGGTGTCTCAGGTCACAGCACAGACACAGCACAAGGACTTTAATGACCCTCTCGGGGCTTTGGTTCTGTTTGCGTCAGACTCAGTCCCTCAGAGAGTAATCAAAAACTTCTCCACAACTCAAAGGGAGATTCAAAATCCAAAGTTTCTGGAAGTTTTAATGGGTCCCACTGAGGGACACGACACAGAAAGTGTCCCCAGGCCCCAGGCAGAGCAGAGAACTGCAGGCAGGGATGACAGGGGGGGACAAAGAGAAGCCAAGGCTTGGTGCCCTGGGCCACAGCAGCCTCTGTGCCACCAAGGACACTGGGGGGACACCTTGTCCTGAGGCCCTGGGGCCTCCTGGCACAGCCCCAGCAAGGCTCGGCACCGTCAGCCCCTTGTCCTGCCCTCAGCATCCCCCTCCCATGCCAGTGGCCTCCAGGATGTACTGGAAGGAGTCCCTGGAGAAGGAGCCTTGGTCAGCAATGGCCCTGGGGGGCTCCTTCATGCTGCCAGGGACTGCAGGTTTTTCCATGGAATTTGGGTTTGGCTTTTGCCTTGGAGTCTCTGAGAGGTTTCTGCAATCCTGGCCTCCAATTCTCTGCTTTAACGAGTCCCTTGGGATTCTTAGCCAGTAACAACACTCAGTGGGGCTCATTAATACTTCAAGGTACTCAGGGGTAATTTAAGTACTTCCTTTTGCCATTGAGTCTCTGAGAGGTTTTTGTGTAATCCTGGCCTCCAATTCTCTGTGTTAATGAGTCCCTTGAGAGCTTTGCACTGACACATAGTGGGGCTCAGTAATGCTTTGAGATAATCAAGATTTTTAAGATACTTTGGATTTTCCTTTGGATTTTCCATCCCATGCTGAGTCTCTGAGAGGTTTTTGTGCAGTCCTGGCCTCCAGTTCTCTCCTCTACAGACCTCATGAGGAGACTGTGTTGGGGTTTGACCATAGTGGGACCCATTAATACTTCAAGACACTTTGGGTGTTTCCTCTGGCTTTGACTCCTGGCAAAGTTTTTTGCAATCTCCTCTCAGGCCCTGAGGTTCCAGGGCTCAGCACAAAGTGCAGGGAAGTCCTGACAAACCATGGCTGTGCCTTGATTTCCTTCTGGTCTGGTGCAGTTCAGTAGGAAGTTTTTTTTTCCTAGTGTTTTGGAGAAATATTTCATAGAGCTTTTTATAAACCCACATTCCTTTTTTCAAGGGTGCATTTTTCTCTTCAGAGAAGAGATGACTGCAACATTCACTTATTGATATTGACCCAGGGCCTCTCCTCAGGAGGTCTGGCCTGCTCAGAGAAGCTGTGCCTTGAGGTCTGACCCAGTGTGGACAACCTTGCTCTGCATTCCCCAACCCCAACCTCAAAGTGAGTCTCTCCTCACTCACGTGGGATCTGTTTTGCTCAGAGAAGTGGCTGCACTGAGCCAAAAGAAGGGTTTTTCTTCTTTTATTTGAGGAATCTAAAACTCCAGAGTTTCAGACAATCTCCTCAAGGGTGAATCATTAAAACCAGATATGATCATGGACAGAGACTCTCTAATTAGTTAAAGTTAGAAAGTGGTATTTTTATTAACACCAGCGGGTGGCACAGGAATCACCTCCAAAAGGCATCACCACCCTGTACAAGGTTCTCTGCCTTCTTTATATTTCCCAAGATCCTACATATAATATATATGCATAACCCCAGCACCTCCCATCCCCACTCTGTATTAAATGAGGCTATTAGTCCTTCACACATGTGCAATTCTTCTCTTGAGTTGGGTCAGTGGTCTCAAAAGATGAAGTCAGAGGAGTCTTCTTCAGGTCTCGGTGACCCTCTGGCACGATCCAAGGCCCCCTGCTTTGTGATTGATTGATTGATTGATATAAAGTCCAGGTGCTGGTCATTGTTCTTACTGGTTTCAATCTGTTCTTCTAATGGTTCACCTACTCCATTTCCTTCTATAAACAAGCTCATAATGGCAAACAATAAAACAATTAGCCTTAGCTTAGGCATTTAATAATCATTAACCTATCATTTGCTTATCTGACTTAAACTCTGAGCCATATAAATTACTTCCATCCCTTAGCTGAAATCTTAATTCTTTAAAATCATGATTCAGTACCCCCGAATGTTGGGGTGCCCCCTGAATGTTGGGGTGTTCCCCCACAGCCCCCCACCGCCGAGGGTCATCTGTGTCCACATCGACTGGAAAGATGTGACGGTGGCCGTCATCTTCTCCCGGCCTGTCAGGGTGAATGGGGACATCTGGGAACCTCCAAAATCACGTGGGTACCCTCAAAATCACCTGGGTATGCCCAAAAACTCACGTGGATCCTCCCCAAAATGTCCTGGATCCCCCCAAAAAATCACCTGGCTACCCCCAAAAGTCACCTTCATACACCCAAAAATCACTCATGTACCCTCAAAATCACCTGGATACATATGGATATCCCACCAAATCAGCTGGGTACCCCAAAAAATTTCCTCAATCTCCCCCCAAATCACCTGGGAACCCCAAAATTACCTAGGTATCCCCAAAAAATCATCTGGATACACCTTGGTACCCCCCAGAATCACCTGAAACTCCCAAAAAATGACCTGAGTACCCCCAAAAATGACCTGAGTACCCCAAAAAATCACCTGGGTGCCCCCCCCAAAAACTTGGATACTCCTAAAAGACACTTGGGAACCTCCAAAATTACCTGGGTACCTCCAATATCACCTGGGAATCCCCCAAAATCACCTGAGTACCCCCCAAAATCACCTAGATACACATGGTGCTCCCCCAAATCACCTGTGTCCCCCCAAAAATCACCTGGATACCCCCCAAAAGTCACCAGGATACACGTTGGAATCCCAAAAATCACCTGGGTACTCTAAAAATTGCCTGGGTACCCTCAAAAATCTCCTGGGAACCCCAAAAATCACCTGGATACACATGGGTACCTCACAAAATCACCTGGATTTCCTCCAAAAATAACCTAGGTACCCCCAAAATCACCTGGGTACTCCCAAAAAATCACCTGGGTACACCTGGGTACCCAGCAAAATCTCCTGGATTTTCCCCCCGCCGATCACCTGGGTACACTCAAAAAATCTCCTGGGTACCCCCCAAAATCACCTGAATACACCTGGGTACGCGCCAAAATTCTTGGGCCCCTGCCCAAACTGGTGGTCATGAATCCCCACTGCTTTGGCTGGGTAGATGCAGTGTCCCATTTATCCCTTTGACTTGAATGGGTACACCTGGTTTCCCTAAATCTCTCTTGACTTTTTTGGGGTAGACCTGGTGTCCTGTTCTATCAATTGATTGATTTCAATGGGTAGACCTGATGTTTCTTCCTTGCCATTAATTTCAAAGCATAGACCTGATGTCAGAAAAAAAAGCCCATTCACTGGGGAGACCTCATGTCTCAAATATCTGGGGGTTAAAATCAACAATTTCAGGGTTGGAAATTCCAAATTTAGGGTGGGAAAATGCCCCAGATTTTGGTTTTTTTCCTCCACAGGTGAACCCGGTGTGCCCAGAGCTGAGGGCAACACTGGACAGCTCTGCCCTGGCTGTTACTGTTAGGTCGGACGTGACATACACACACACGTGATCAGGATCCAAAATGGAAGAAGTTTTTATTCTGCATGTTCTCTAGTTTTTATACTCTTAACAAAATGTAATCTTAAGTCATTGACTACATTACAATAACTTGTTATATTAATTGGTGCAAAGCAATTAGCATCAATATACTTGGCAAAAGTTTGACAGAAAGTTAATAAGGCACGTATGCACGTTTACTTATGCACATGGTATAACTTACAAAAATTTTCATGCATCTTTTTTAATCGGTTCCCATGTTGTGGTGGTTTTGACCAGAGTGAGTTTTCAGGAAGTTCAGGAAAGAACCAATTGAAAGTAGTTACTTCTCCATGAACATAAAAGGTTTAAATATCATTCTAACATCTGTGAGCTGCAGTGAGACTGAGAGAGAAAGACCTTGGGCAGATTTAACCCTTTCCTGGCAACATGAAGCTTTCAGAACTCCAACCCTTTCCCAGAGGGAGAGAAGAAGATCAGAGTGATTTAAAATGTAGAGAGACAGCATGATAGAGTCAGCAAAAGAACTGATAAAGGTTATCTGGAAGAAAGGATTGAAGAAGTGGACATTTTTGACTGGACTTCTCTAGATGTAAACCATGGAGAAATGGACTATTTCTTGTAATCTATTGATGCTGTTTAGGGGGAATGCTGTTCTAGCTGAAGGTAATAGACTGATGTAATTGAGATTTCATTGAGAATGTTGTAGAGTAAGTTCCACAGCTCCTGAGATAAAAAGAGGTCTCAGCTGTCTGACATGCAGATTTGGCCCTTTAGCTCTAGTTAAAGGAGGTCTTTTGAGAGAGAGACGATTTTAAAGATAGAAGAGAATCTTCGTGAAATACTACAAAAAGCATTCTTAAACAAATACCCCAAAAATGCTGAGAGGCCCATGAGTAGCCAAGAGAAAGGCTGCTCATGGGTGAGATGGCACAATCTGCAAAATTCCAGGCGGCTGCAGGTTTGTGACATTGGGAGCCACCAGATTGTTTCTTGTGGCGAATATCTTCATGGACTCCAGAGAGACTCCTCTGCCAAGGTGATGAAAGATATTGTTTAAATAGTTGAAACTGACTGAAAATCACAGTTTTGTCTATATTGGTTATGGGAAAGTGAACAGTTTGTGGGAGAAAGGGAAGTGTTTTGAAGTTTCAGTTTCTTTTTTTCCCTTTATTCTTTAGAGTGTGTAAATAAACTGTCTTTGTAACTTTTAAAGTTCAGGCCTGTTTTTACTTTTTATTATTTCCTAGTCCAACTATCACAGGACACCAAGTCTACCCAATTAAAGTCAATGGGGATTTAGGGACACCAGGGCTGTCTGTTGTTAGGGCTTGATCGGGAAGAGTTACTGGTTAAACTGGGAGCACTGGGAAAGGCTGAAGGGAAGCACTGGGTGGGGAGCTGGAAGCACTGGGAGGGAGGAAAAGGGAAACTGGGCAAATTGGGAGCACTGGGAGGAGTTACTGGGAGGACTGGGAGGGCAAAGTAGTCAAACTGGGAGCTATTCCTGGGAGCACTGGAGGTGGCTAAGGGAGGACAAACTGGGGGTTACTGGGAGTTACTGGGGAACTAGGGTTACTGGTGCGCACTGGAGTTACTGGGAGCCCTGGGGCATTACTGGGAACACTGGGAAGGGTTACTGGGGATAAATGGGGGTAGACAGGACACCAGGTCTGCCCATACAAGTCACCAGGGATTTAGGGACACCAGGTCTACCCAGTCAAAGCAATGGGGTTTCACAAACACCAGTTTGGTGGGGCCCAAAGATTTTTGGGGATACCCAGGTTATTTTTTTTGAGTTCCCAGGTGTATCCAGGTGGTTTTGGGGAGTGCCAGCATGATTTTTGGGGGGATAAGGTAAATTTTATGTGTTCTCAGGGGTCCCCACTCACCCTGATTGGCTGGGAGAAAATGACAGCCACCGTCGCATCCTCCCAGTCAATGTGGGCACAGATGACCCTCAGCGGCAGGGGGGCTGTGGGGGGACACCCCAACATTCAAGATGTAGGCCCCGGGGATGGGAGGGAGCCCTGAGTTACCTCAGGAGAGGATGCAGTGCAGGTACACCCAGGTGCTTTGGTCCGTGGGGTCAGTGAAGACGGCGTTCTGCACCAGCTCCAGCTCTGGACAGGGGCAAAGGGGGCACCCCAAAATCTCAAGAGGACAGCCAGGGGACACCCCAAGATCTGAATGGGGGCACCCAGGTATTTGGGGCTCAGGTGTACCCATTGAAACCAGTAGGGATTTTTTAGGGATACCAGGTCTACCCATTGAAATCAAAGGGGGATTTGGGGTTAACAGAGCTCCCCATTGAACACAATGAAGATTTTTAGAGACAACAGGTCTACCCACTAAAACCAATGGAGATTTTTAGGGTCAACAGGTCCAACCTCTTGGTTCAATGAGGATTTAGTGATAACCAGTCTACCCATTGAAACCAATGATGTTTAAGGACAACAGGTCTACCCATTGAAACCAATAGGGATTTAGGGACATGGAGTCTACCCATTAAAATCAACAGGGACTTTTTGGAAACCATGTCTATTAAGGACAATGGGGATTTGGGGAAACCAGGTCTACCCATTCAAGGCAATGGAGATTAGGGACATCAGAGTTACCTTTTTAAAGTCAAAGGGAATTTTGGAACACCTGGTCTACCCACTAATGTGGGGAATTGGGAAAATTTGGTCCAGCCATTAGTGGGAATTTAGAGACATCAGGTCCACCCATTGAAAGAATGGGGTTTTTTTATGTGCATCAGGGCTACCCTTTAAGGACAATGGGGATTAAGGGACACCTGGTCTACCTCTTGAAACCAATGAGGATTTAGGGACACCAGCTCTATCCATTAAAAACAACAGGGATTTTAGGAAAATCAGGTCTACCCATTAGGGACAAAAGGGATTTGAGGTCATCAGGTCTACCCACAGAAACCCATGGTTTTAGTGGGACACAGGGTGTACCCCTTCATGTGAGGAGTTTAGAAAATCAGGTCCAGCTATTGATGTAAATGGGAAATTTGGGCTATCAGGTCTACCTCCATTAAAGTCAATTGGGGGGATTAAGGACACCAGGTCTGCCCATTGAAAGGAATGAGGATCTCAGGAAAACAGATCTACCCATCGATGGAAATGGTAATGTGGGGATACCAGGTCTATCCATTAACAACTGTAAGGACATCAGGTCTACCATTAAAGTCAATGTGGATTTTTGGGACAGCTGGTCTAACCATGAAAGGTCAGGTTATGGGCTGTCTATGGGCCCCCAGCATGGTCTTGGGGCTCTCACTTTTACGAGTTTTGTACTGGGAGGGCATCAGTATAAACCAGGAAGCACTGGGAGCCACCCCTGATCCCCTGAGCCCTGTGCGGGCAGTTCCCAGTATAAACCAGAAAGGCCAGCACAACCTGAAGTCACTCCCAGTGGGTCCCAAGCCACATCCCAGTATAAATCAGTACATCCCAATATAACCCAGTATATCCCAGTATGACCCAGTATAAACCAATGCCGCCAGTATGCCATCCCTGTACAAATGAGAATAAACCAGTGCAAACCAGTGTAACCCAGTATAACCCAGTAACTCCCAGCACCCCATCCCAGTAAAAACTAGTATATCCCAGTATAACCCAGTATAAACCAATGCCCCCCAACACCCCATCCCAGTATAAACCAGTAAAACTCACCATAGGCCACAAGGTCCTCCCCATCAACAGGGGGCACTCACTCATATGCTGCTCCATCTCCCAGTATAACCCAGTATAACCCAGTAACCCCCAGAAACCCATCCCAGTACAAACCAGTAAAACCCAGTGTAACCCAGGAACCCCTCCTGTGTTAAATCACATGAAGGATGCTGCCAAAAGGGCATTTCAGATCATGCCCACTAAAGATCCCAGGCAGAGTTCTATCTCAATTAAACAATCCCCTTCTGAGCCTTTCCTAGATTTTAGGGATAGACTTCATGCAGTGGTGGAAAACCAGAGAGAGGATCAGGAGTTGCAACAGAAGATGATCCTGGAAGTGGCACAAAGCCACTTGGTGCCTGGAAGTGGCACAAAGCAATGCCAGTGATGTCTGCAAGAGGATCATCTCCAGGCTTCTGGTTGCTCCACCTCCAACCCTGGACCTCCTCACTGAGACCTGCACCAAGTGAGCCATAAGGGACCCAGATGAACAGCGGAAAGGGTCTGGGCTCAGAGGCCGGATTGCAGCACCAGCCACCATTCCAGCTGGACCACCAGTGGCTGGGAGGGTCAGATGTTCCCAGTGTGGGTGGGAGGGACATGTGATGTGCTTTTGTCCCTTTAAGAATAAAACATCACACACACTGGTGGGAGCACTGGGGGAGGGGGAGAAAGGGAACATTCCAGTTCCAAAAAACTAGGGGAGGAGCGTGAGCTTCTCCCACATGATGAGAAAAATGGGACAGGTCACCGGGTTGTTGGGGTTGTGGGGCAACCCAATTCTGGGAAGGTATGGGACCCTAAGGAACCCTCAGGGCTGGTAACAACCAAGAGGATATGGAAGCCATTTAGGCTTGAGTTAACAACAGGTGTGCCTTTCAACACACTGCACTGACAAGTGGTCACCATTGACCCTGGACACGTGACCAACCTACAGCAGAGTGACAGTAAGTGCCTTGTTATCAGGGATTCTAAGCACACTCCCTCTGAGATCAAGATTAGTCCAGCACTTTTGCCATCAGATCTGGAGCAACGAGCTCTCTTGGCACGTTGTGTCCATCCTCCCCTCTTCCTACCAAAGGGCCGAGTCATTGCCCAGGCCATACCACTGCCCAAACTGCCCTAGCATGGTCTGGACCTTTTGGTCTCTTGGACAGAAATGGTGGGAGAGAACAAACCCATAATTTAGTGTGGGCTCAAGAGGGAGGGGGATTTCATCCAACTCCAGACAATGATGGACACAGGATCAGATGTGACAGTCATACCACCACCACAAAAGTGGCCATCACATTGGGAGTTGGAACCCATGGCTGGTAAGGTTACAGGTATAGGGGGCACACAATTGCCAAAACAATCCAAGAGCATTGTGCAAATTGAGAGATGAGATGGGCAATTGACTTCATTGTTTGTTCTACATTCCAGATTTACCTTTTGAGTAAATTTCCAGTGGGGAGTTAAACTAGATATCCCAAAAAACCCAAAAGATTTTTAACTGCCTCCACTGAGGACCGCCCCTTCCAAAAACTAAATTGGCTGACGGATACCCCAATTTGGGAGGATCAGTGGCCACTGAACAAACAGAAATTGACGTCACTCAAACATCTTGTGGAGGAGCAGTTGGCTAAAGGTCACATTGTGGAAACTAACAGTCCCTGGAATTCTCTGGTGGTTGTGATAAATAAGCCGGGGAAGGACAGGTGGTGCCTCCTCCATGATTTGTGAAAAATTAATGAGGTCATCGAGGGCATGGGGTCTCTTCAGCCAGGTTTGCCATCCCCTTCAATGCTACCCCAAAACTGGTAGTTGGCTGTCATTTATATAAAAGATTGTTTTTTCCAGATTCCCCTAGATCCAGCCAATGCCCCGCAGTTTGCATTCTCTGTGCCTTCCATCAGCAGGGAGGCACCCATGAAGCGTTACCACTGGAGAGTTTTGCTGCAAGGGTTAAAGAACTCACCAAGTATTTGCCAGTGGTACGTGGCCAAAATACTCTCCCCGGTGTGTGCCAAGGCTGGAGAGGCCGTCATCCTTCATTATATGGATGACGTGCTTGTGTGTGCCCCCAGTGACAATAGAGTTACACAAATTCTGGATGAGACTATCACTGCTTTGGCCGCTGTGGGATTTGAGTTGCAGCAGGAAAAAGTGCAGAGACTGCCACCTTGGAAATACCTCGGGCTTGAGATTGCCAACCGGACCAGAACAGCCCAGAAGCTGGTAATCACTGATGGACCTGAGACTTTGAAGGATCTCCAGCAGCTGTGTGGATCTTTGAATTGGGTCAGGCCCTGGCTTGGGCTTACTACGGAGGTCCTAGCACCTCTCTTCAATTTGTTAAAGGGGGGAGAGGAGCTGGATTCTCCAAGGGCTCTGACTCAGGAGGCTCAGCAGGCATTGGAGAGGGTTCAATTTGCAATGTCCAGCCAGCAGGCCCATCACTGCCAGCCAGAACTTCCATTTAATGTCATCAATTTGGGAAAACTGCCACACTTGCATGGGCTGATTTTTCAGTGGGACAAGGACCAGAAGGATCCCCTTTTGATCATAGAGTGGGTGTTCCTAAGTCATCAGCTGTCCAAAAGTATCACTAAACCACAGGAGCTGATGGCTCAGCTGATGAGCAAAGCAAGGGTCAGGATGTGACAGCTGGCAGGGTGTGAGTTTGCATGCATTCCTGTGCCAATCCAATTGTCAACTGGAAGGTGAACAAAGGAGGCTTTGGAGCAGTTGCTCCATGAGAATGAGATGTTGCAGTTTGCTCTGGATAGCTACCCAGGGAAAATTTCAAACCATTGTCCGGGCCACAAATTATTTCATTCGGAATTTAATTTGATTCCAAAAGAGAAACAGAGCAAAAACCTCTAAAAGCTCTGACAGTTTTTACTGACATATCTGGAGAATCACACAAGTCAGTGGTGACTTGGAAGAACCCTCAGACTCAGCAGTGGGAGGCTGACATTGAGGTAGTCAAAGGTTCACCTCAGGTGGCTGAGTTGGCAGCAGTCAGCAGGGCTTTTGAGAAGTTTTCAGAATCCATTATTTTGATTCCTGATTCAGCATATGTAGCAGGGATAGTGTCCAGAGCAGAGAATGTAGTTCTCAAAAAAGTCTCAAATCCGGCCATTTTCAAGCTGCCCCAAAGCTGACACACCCAGTCTCCCACAGAGAGCATCCTTACTCCGTTATGTACGTGAAATCACACACTGACCTTCCTGGTTTCAGCACGGAGAGTAACCGCAGAGCAGATGCCCCAGCTGCTCCTGTGCAGCTGGGTGGCCAACCTAACATTTTCCAGCAGGCCAACTCAGCCATCAGCAATTCCATCAGAATGTCCCAGGCCTGGTGTGCCAATTCCACCTAAGGCAGGACCAAGCCAAGGCAATCATAGACACATGCCCAAGCTGCCAAAAGTTTTCCTTACCCTCGCTGGGATCAGGGTCAACCCCAGAGGGCTTGGCAGTTGTGAGCTGTGGCAGACAGATGTCACACACATTCCTGAGTTTGGAAGGTTCAAATATGTTCATGTGTCAGTTGATACCTTCTCTGGTGCTGTTTATGCCTCAGCCCACACAGGGGAGAAGACCAGAGATGCACAGAAACACCTTGGGCAGGCCTTCTCCATGCTGGGGATCCCAAAGAGATCAAAACTGATCATGGTCGAGCTTATGTTTCCAAGGAATTTGATGGTTTCCTGCAAGAGTGAGGGGTTGTCTTGGTTTTGAAAGAAGACAGGTGTCTGCTAAAAGAGAGGCAGGGCCTCTCTTGGAATGGATAATTCAAATCCCCTTCCCTCAAATTATTATAATTTAGAAAATTAAAATGGCTCTCAGGCAGAGATATGGGAATAGGAATAACAGTTCTTTACTGATAGGTATAACAGGGCAAACAAACAACAACAACTACAGCAATTAATAGCAAAAACAGAACCAGGGACCTTGATGGAGCTTGGTCCCACAAAACCCGGGGCAGTCTGGTCTCTGGGGGACTCCAAAGAAAAGGTACCAAGCTGGAACGGTGGGAATCTCGGGCTGGTGGATCGGATGAAGTTCGGAGCTCAGTCGGTGGTCACTGGAGGGCAGGGATGTCCGGCAGGGAGGCCAGTGCGGGCCCGTGGGGCAGTGCAGCTCTAAAACAACGCCGAGGCAGTGGGACAGGGCCAAGACAGCTCCAGCAGGGCAGCAAAAGGAGGAATCAGGATCTTCCTGGGCACATGAGCAGACGATGGTAGCGCTCTTCAGGATCAGATCCCGGCGGTGCCAGTGAGAAACTCACGCAGCAACGGCAGCCCCGTCCGCTCCCGACGCAGACCACACCAAAAAGTGAAGCTGCCCCCAGCCCCCATCTTTCTCTCCCCGCGCCCCACCTCGGGGGAAACTCCCGGAGACAAAGGGTGTAGCCAAGTGCCACCCTCCATGCTTTTGTTTTCACCTGAGTACTGATGAGTACCCGGCAATCAGTTGCCTTGCAACTCTTGGGAAAAAATTCTATAGGTGAAAAGGATAAACAAGTCTAACCCCCAACAACATGGACATTTAAACAAAAGAGCCCGGAAACACCTGAAGGAAGAGGGTCGTGAAATATTATATTGAATGTTGGTGACAAATATAGAGGGGAAGGTCAGTATTTCTTCTCTTGAAAATGGCAGAAGAATCCAGTAGATCCAGGAATCCCTGTTCCTGATGGAAAAACCGCCACTTCTAAAAACAACTTAACTGACCCACATTAATAAAAGATTTGCCTTACATTGTGAAACCTTCCAGAACTAAAACCGTCCCCCTTTCCAGGCAGACAATCAAGTTGTGTGCTCATGAACCTGGCAAGTGCCACTGTGCCACTGAGGATGGGCCCCAGCTGGGATTGGCCACATGTCCTTCAAAGGGACTGAGGGAGATAAGAGCACCTTGCAAGCCTGCAGGTCCTTGACCAGCCCTCACAGGGCTCCTGTCCCCATCCAAATATCTGCTCTGCTTCAGTCTGAAAAGCAGGGACCAGCATTGGTGCCCTAAGGATCATTCAGAGAACTAGGTGTGTGCTGGTAATTCAAATCCCCTGCCCATCCCGCAGCAGGCCCCCTGCCTTTCCCTCCTCCACCTTGGTCCTCTCCAGCCACAAAGCCATGGAGGGCCCTCTTGAGCTTGACTTTTCCCTGCACCCCCAAGGGCACTAGCTGTTGCCTTTGGCACAGTCAGCCTGCCCAGCATTGCAAGGCCAAACTGGCCACAATTCCCTTGTGTGTGCCTGGCCCTTGCTGTCACCCTGGGCGCGCTGGCGTGGCGCCCTCGGCGCTGGCCCAGCCATGGTGCCCACAGCCCCTGTTGCAGCCGCCCAGGGCAGGACAGGAAGCATTGCGGCCTGGGAAGCCCTGTCCGTGGTCCCCCACAGCAGCCTGGGCTCTTGTACCATGGCCTCCTCCTGGCAGCCCTCTGCAGCTCCCTGCCACAAGCCCCGGGAACCTGTGGCCGCACAGACGCCCTGCCCCCCTGGGCCCTTCTGCCAGGCTCCTGGCCAGCAGAGAAGGCCGTGCAGGCTGGCCATGGCCCCGCAACAGGCCCCTGAAGCCTCACAGGAGGATGGAGCTTGGGCCACAGCCCAAAGTGCCCCCACAAAACGCTGGCTGAGCAAGCCCAGGGGCCCTGGCCAAGGGCTGGTGGAAATGAAGGCCTTGGTGTGTACAAATGTTTCCCTGGACCCCTCTCGCTGCTCTGGCCCCCCATGCCACCAAGGGCACCAGAGCAGCCCTCCTCTCTTGGCCCCTTGCCTTTTTCAATGCCTTTCCCCAAAGGGCGCTGGCCCCTTGTTTCCAGACCTGGAAGCAGAGCAGAATGTTGGAGGGAACAGGGAGCCTTGGGCTTGTTCAGGGAACCTGCAGCTTCAAGGTGCTCTTCTCTCCTCACTTCCTCTTTTGAGAACATGCCCAACCACTGGCACCTCAGCCACAAGTGGGCACCTGCCATTCATGAGCACACATCAACCTGATGTCTTGCTGGAAAGGGACCGGTTTTAATTCCTGGAAGTTTCACAATGACAAGCCAAATCTTTCATTATCTGGGGTCAGTTAAGTTGTTTTAGAAGTGCGGTTTTCCAAGTCAGGAACAGGATTCCCTGGATCACGTGAGCATTCTTCTGCCCGATTTTCAGAAAGAAGAAAATACTGACCTTCCCTCATATTTTGCACAACATTCATATAATATTTCACGACCCGTCGTTCCTTCTAGGTGTGTTTCCGAGCTCTTTTTGTTTTAAATGTCCATGTTGTTGGGGTTGACTTGTTTAATCCCTTTTCAACCTATAGAATTTTTTCCCAAGAGTTGCAAGGCAACTGATTGCCGGGTACTCATCAGTACTCAGGTGAAGAACAAAAGCATGGAGGGTGCCACTTGCATACACCTTTGTCCTCCGGGTAGTTTTCCCCGAGGGTGGGGGCCGCGGGAGAGAAAATGGGGCTGGGGCACTTCACTTTTTTGGTGTGGCTGCGTCGGGACGGACACGGGCTGCCCGATTGCTTGGTGGGAGTTTTAGGCTCCTGGCACCGCAGCCGCCAGGATTCTTGATCCTGTAAGATCGGCTACCAGATCTGCTCTCTATGTTCCGCAGACCGAAGCCACTCCTTGGATCCTCCTTTATGCTGCGCCGGACTGGAGGCTGTCGTCGTGGCCCTGTCCCACTGCCTCGATCTGTGGCGTATGGTTTTAGAGCTGCCACTGCCGCCCACGGCGCCGCACTGCGATCGCGGGGTGCCACATCCCTGCCCTCGCAGTACCAACCGAATGAGCTCCGAACTTCATCCCGATTCCATCCAGCCCGAGATCCCACCGTTCCACTTTGGTACCTTTTCTTTGGTCCCCCAGAGATCAGACTTGCCCCGGATTTTGTGGTGACCAAGCCTCATCAAGCGTCCCCTGGTTTCTGTTTTTGGGAGCTGTATTCAGTTGCTTTGGTGGGTTGTTGTGTTTGTTTGCCCCCTGGTTATTCTAAGTATCAGTAAACAGAACTAAGTTATTCCTATTGGCCCATACTCTGCCCTAGAGGAGCCATTTTTAATTTTCTAAATTAGAATAATTTGAGGAAGGGAATTGTGATTATCCATTCAAGAAGGGGCCCCTGCCTCTCTTTTAGCAGACACCTGTCTCCTTCAAACGCAAGACAACCCCTCCACTCCTCTGCACGGAAACGATCAAATTCACTTGAAACTAGAGCTCGGACCAGCATTCAGGAGGTTTTGATCTCTGCTTTGGGAAAGGCGGCCGAGCGATGGAGAAAGCCTCCCAAGGTGTTTCTCTGTCAATCTCTCTGGTCTCTCCCGCCGTGTTGTGGCTTGAGGACTAGAAGCACCATGAGAAGCCGTATCAAACTGAAGCACATGATACAATATTTGAACCTTCAAACACTCCAAGGAAAGTGCTGTGTGACATCATTGTCTGCCACAGCTCACACTGCCAGAGCCCTCCTCGGGGTTGACCCGGTCTGATTCATGCGAGGGTAATGGAAAACTTTTGGCCAGCTTTGGGCATGTGTGTCATGATTGCCGCGTGTGGCTTTGGTCCTCTGCCTGTAACGGTGGAATTGGCACCCCACGGCCTGGACACTATTCTGAATCGGTAATTGCTGAGCGAAGTTGTAGGATTTGGCGTGCCTGAAAAGTGTGTGAGGTTTTGGCCACCCAGCTGCACAGGAGGCAGCTGGGGCATCCTTGCTCTGCGTTTACTCTCCGTGCTGAACAACCAGCGAAAAGGTCCAGTTGGTGATGTCCGATACAGTGAACGGATAAGCGATGCCTCCTATGTGGAAGACTGGGGTTGTCAGCCTTTGGGGCAGCTTTGGAAAGGGCCTGATTGAGACTTTTTAATACTAGTTCTCTGGCTCTATGACATACTATCCTTACATATGCTGAATTATATTAACAGGATATCAAAAATAAGATTCTGAAAACTTCTCTCCAAAGGCCCTGCTGACTAGCTGCCACCACAATAGCCACCTGAGCGTGAACGCTTTGACATACCGTCAATAGTCAACTCCCACTGCTGAGTCCTGCAGTTGAAGAATTCCAAGTCACCACTGACTTGTGTGATCTCACGATATGTCCAGTCAAAATAACCTGCCCAGAGCTTTTGAGGTTTTGCTCTGTTTCTTTTAGGAAATCGAATATACTGCCGAATTGAAATAATTTTGTGGGCCCGGACATGGTTTTGGAAAAAAAAAAATTTATAGTTCCTCTGAGCGTATCAGATCGCAAACTGCACACATCCTTCATTTCTCGATGAGCAACTTGTGCTCCAAACCTCCCCTTTGAATTCACGCTTCCCCAGTTACCATTGATGGCACAGGAAGCATGCAAACCCACACACCGTGTCCCAGCTTAACACAATCATGGACCCTTTGCTTTTCTCATCAGTGTAAGCCAGCATGACTTTAGCCTGTGGTTTAGTAGAATACCTTTTTGGACCATGGCTGATCGACTTAGAAGAACCCTCACTGCTCATGATCTCGAAAATGGGATCCTATGCTGGCCCTGTCGGCACTGAAAATCAGCGCTCCATGCAGTTGCACGATTTTTCCCATCATGTGTGATTGACATTAAATGTGAAGTTCGGCACTGGCACGCTGATGGCCTTGCTGGCTGGACATTGCCAAATTTGAGTACCGACTCGTCCAATTGCCTCAGAGTGAGCCTCGCTTAGTCAGAGCCCCTTGAGAATCCAGTCACTCTCTCTCGTCTCCTTTAACAAATTGAGAGAGGTGCTGACCCTCCGTATGTAAGCCAAGGCTAGGGTCCCTGACCCAACCAATTCCTAAAGATATCACCCGAACAGCTGCTGTTGATAGAGTCCCTAACAAAGTCTCAGTCCATCAGCTCGACTTCTGACATTGATCTTTTCTTGGCTTTCTGGTCCGGTGTGCAAGATCTCAAGCCGATGGTTTATTCTTCCAAGGTGGCAAGCCCGTCTCTTGCATTTTTCTGGCTGTGCAACTCAATCCACAAGCTGGTCCAAAGCCAGTGATAGTCTTCATCCAGAATTTGTGTAACTCTACCTATGTCATATGGGGGCCACACACAGTCACGTCAATCCCATATATATGATCAAGGATGAAGGGCCTCTTCAGCCGTGGCACCACACACGGGGAGAGTATTTTTGCGCACGTACCACGGCATATAATTGGTGAGTTTCTTAACCTTGCATGAAAACCTGTTACGCTTTTGGCATGGTGCTCACGGTTGCCTGCTGATGAATGCGCTCGAAGCCACAGAGCAATGCAACTGCGGGGCATTGGCTTGGCATCTAGGGTAATCGTGGAAAAAACAATCTCTTTATATAAATGACAAGCCACCTACCCAGTTATTGGGGTTACATTGATGGGGATGAGCAAACCTGGCTTGAAGAAGTACTCCAGCCTGCTCTCGATGACCTCATGTAATTTTTTACACAAATTCATGAGGCATGAGCACCCCACCTGTCCTTTACCACCGGCTATATTATCAATACTACCACGAAGGTCAATTCCTAGGGAATGTTAGTTTGTCCACAAATAGGTGAAACTTTTAGTCCACTGCCTACTCCTCTCACAGAAATGTTTTGAGTGAGCGTCAATTTTGTCTGTTTGTTTCACGTGGCCACATGATCTCTCTCTCCATAATCTGGGTTATCCGTCAGCCATATTTTAGTTTTTTGGAAAGGGGCGGTCCCAGTGGAGGGCTAGTTTAAAATCTTTTGGGTTTTTGGGATATGCTAGTTAACTGCTCCCACTGAAATTACTCAAAAAGGTAAATCTGGAATGCTAGCAACAAACATGAAGAGTTCAATTTGCCCCTATCTCGATCTCTCAATATTGCACAATGTCTTTGGATTGTTTTGTGCAATTGGTGCGCCACCTATAGGCCATGTTAACCTTGCACCATGGTCTCATCCCAATGTGATTGGCCAACTTTTTGTGGTAGGTGTATGACTGTCACATCTGATCCTGTGTCCATCACATTGTCTGGAGTTTGATAAGAAATCCCCCCTCTCTCTTGAGCCCACACTAACTTATGGGTTGTTCTCTCCACCATTTCTGTCCCATGAGAGTACCAAAGGTCCAGAACTCATGCCTAGGCATAGTATTGGGCGCAGTGCGTATGTGCCTGGGAAATCGTACTGCGGCCTTTGGTACGGTAAAGGGGCGAGGATTGACACCAACGTGCCAAGAGAGCCTCGTTGCCTCCAAGATCTAATCGGCGAATAAGTCTGACTAATCTTTTGAGTGCTCAGAGGGAGTGTGCTGTAGAAATCCCTGATAACAAGCAACTTACTGTCACTGCTGCCTGTAGTTTGGCTCCTCACTGTGTCGCGAGTGGCAAATGGTGACACTTGTCAGTGCCAGTGTGTTGAATCAGCAACACCTGTTGTTAACGCTCAAGCCCTAAATGCTTCCCATAATCCTCTGGTTTTACAGCCTGAAGGTTCTTAGGGTCCCATAGCCTTCCAAATTGGGTCCCACAAACCCCAACCACTCCCGGTGAACCTGTCCCCCATGTTTTCTCATCATGTGGGAGAAGCTCACGTCTCCTTCCCCGTTTTTGGAACTGGAAATGTTCCCTTTTCTCCCCTCCGCCCAGTTCGCTCCCCAACCAAGTGTGTGTGATGTGTTTTATTCTTAAAGGGACCAAAGCACATCACTGTCCCTCCCACCAATCTGGGAACATCTGACCCTCCCAGCCATGGTGGTCCCGAGCCTGGATGGTTGGCCTGTGCTGCAATCCGGCCCTCTGACGCAGAACCCTTTCCGTCTGTTCATTCTGGGTCCCTTATGGCTCAACTTGGTGGCAGGTCTCAGTGAGGAGGTCCCAGGGTTTTTGGAGGTGGAGCAACCAGAAGCCTGGAGATGATCCCTTCTTGGCATGAGGACACTCACTGGCATTGCTTTCTGTCCACCTATCCACAAGGCCACTCAAGTGGGCTTTTGGTATGCTACTTCTTCCAGGATCACTTCTGTTTGCAACTCCGTGATCTCTACTTCTGGTTTGCCACCCACTGGCTATGAAGTTGCTATCTAAAGATCTAGTGAAAGGCCCTCAGAAGGGGATGTTAATTGGTAATAGCAACCGGTCTGTCCTGGATCTAGTGGGCATTGAAATCGAAATGCCCTTTTGGCAGCATCCTGTCATGTTGTATCTTTATACACGGCAAGGGTTCGGGTTCACTGGGTTTTACTGTTAGCTAACTTGGGTTTAATAGTGTTTTACTGGGAGGTTTATCTCTGGGTGTTCATACTGGGTTATACTGGAGATGGACACATATGAGTTAGGTGCCCCCTGTTGATGGGGAGGACCTTGTGGCCTATGGTGAAGTTTTTAACTGGTTTTACTGGGATGGTGTCTGGGGGCATTGGTTTATTACTGGTTATACTGGGAAATACTAAGTTTTTATACTGGAGCTGGGTGCTGGAGTTCTGGGTTTATCACTGGGTTTACACCTGGTTTTTGCACTTGGTTTCATTCTCATTTTTGTACAGGGATGGCAATACTGGCCGGCATTGGTTTTTAGTACTGGGCTCATAAACTGGGATATACTGGGTTATATTGGGATGTACTGAATTTATACTGGGTCTGTGGCTTGGGACCACTGGGGAGTTGATTCAAGTTGGCTGGCCCTTTTGGTTTATACTGGGAACTGCCCAGCACAAGGGCTCAGGGGAATCAGGGGTGCTCCCCAGTGCCCCTCCTGGTTTAATACTGATGCCCTCTCCCATACAAACTCGTAAAAGTGAAGAGCCCCAAACATCTGGGGCCCATAGACAGCCATCAATCCTGACCCTTTCATGGTTAGACCAGCTGTCCCCAAAAATTCCACATTGACTTTTAATGTAGACCCTGATGTCCTTTACATGTTGTTAATGGATAGACCCTGGTAATCCCCAAATTACCATTTTCCTATCGCTGGGGTATGATTCTGTTAATTCCTGAGATTCCTCACAATCTCCCTTTTCATATTGCGACAGACCTGGTGGTCCTTAATCCCCTTTCAGCGAATTGAAATGCATTTTATATGGAGGTAGAGCTGATACGCCCAAATTTCCCCATTTACATCAATAGCCTGGACCTGATTTCTAACTCCCTCAATGAAAGGGATAACCCCACTGTGTCCATCTATAAATCACATGGGTTTTTCTGTGGTGTAGAGCCTGATGACCTCTCAATTCACTATTTGACTCCTAAATATGGGTAGAACGCTGATATTTCCTAAACATCCCGGTTGTTTTATACAGGATAGAGCTGTGTCCCTCAAATCCTCATTTGGTATTCAGAGGTATACCAGGTGTCTCCGCTTATCGCATTGTCCCTTAAAGAGGGTTGCCCTGATGCACCTAACAAAAATTCACCCATCTTTTCAATGGTTGGACCCTGATGTCTCTAGAATTCCCTACTAATAAGGCTGGACCCAAAGTTTCCCAACTTCCCCCACAATTGGGTAAATAGTCGCGTCCAGAAACCTCAGACTTAAGGGTTCGTTCCAATAATCTTATAGTGTTCCGTGAGCCTTCTGCTTTGTAAACTCTCGCTCAAATCATTGAATGTCCTTTAACATCGACATTGCGGTTCAAGCTGTTGAATTTGGGTAGTACCTCATGGTTTCCAATCCGAAGTACCTAGAATTTATTTAGACATGTTCCTAAAAGCCCTATTGAAGTTTTCAAAATGGTGACCCATGTTCGTTATCACATAAATCCTCATTGTTTTTTACAAGGGTACTCTGGACACTAACTCTGTGTTTTTGTAACTGTTGTCTCTAAATCTCCTGTGTGTTCAATGGGTAACGATCTGTTTATCAAATCTAAACTCTCATTGCCCAGACCTTTGAACCTAATCTCCATTGCGGGTAGTACTGTGGATAACCGTTTCTCTAAATAATATCCTTTTCAATGGGACTTGTTTACCACCTTGATGTAGGGTAACCGCCCTGGATCCCAAATCCTACTGGTCCCATGGTACACTGAGCCAGTCCTGGGGCCCATTCAGATCTTTGGGGTGTCCCCTGGCTGTTCCTCTTGTGAAGATTTTGGGGTTGCCCCTTCCCCTGTCCAGAGCCTGAGCTGGTGCAGAACGCCGTTTTCATGCTCCGCTCATCGGAGCCCAAGCATCTGGGTGTACATGCAACTGCATCCTCTCCTGAGGTAACTCAGGGCTCTCCTCCCAATCCACCGGTGGCCTACAGTCTTGAATGTTTTGGGTGATTGGTGCCCCACAGCCCCCCTGCCTGGCTGAGGGTCCCATCTGCTGCCACATTAGACTGGGCAGGATATGACGATTCGCTGGGCTGGTCCATTTTCTACCGCAGCAGATCAGGGTTGGCTGGGGACTCCCTGAAGGAACACATAAAATTATCCTTATCCCCAGAAAACGAATATGCTGGCCACTAGAACCCACCAAACACCCCTGGGAGTAATCAGCTTGGGACTCCAAAAAAAATAACCGGTGCTATTACCCAAAAATCTCCTGGCCCCACCAAAACAGTGTTGTTTTGGTGAATAGCCCATTTGCTGTTCACTGGGTTAGATGACAGCCTGGTGTCCCTAAAATCGCCTGGTGACCTTGGTATGTGGCAGACACCTGGTGTCCTGTCCTAACCCACCCGAGTTACCCAGTACCTTTCCCAGTGTTCCCCAGTAATGCGCAGGGGCTCCCAAAGTATAATCCCCAGTTTGCAACACCCAGTAAACCCCTAAGTTCCGCCAGTTAACTCCCCCGATATACTCTCCGGATGTTTTCTTCCTCCTGTAGCCACCCCAGTGCTCCAGGACTAGCTCCCAGTTTACTACTTTGCCCTCTGCCAGTCACTCCCAGTAACTCCTCCCAAGTGCTCCCAATTGGCTCCCAGTTCTACCTTATTCCTTCCAGGATGCTTACACGCTTCACCCCACCAGTAGGCTTCCCTTCAACTTCCCAGTTTCAGGCCTCGCTCAGTACTCTTGTGTTAACCAGGTAATCCCTTCTTCCCGATCAGTCCCTAGAGCAACAGAACAGCCTGGTGTCCCTAAATAATCCCCTTTGACTTTAATTGGGATAGAGCTTGTTGTGCCTGTTTAGTACAGAAATTAATAAAAATGAAAAAACTAAGCCTGCTTTAAATAACAAACGATCACTTGCTTTTATTAACACAGGTTTACTCCACTATAAGAAATACAGGAAAAAAAGAACCTGGAAAATTCAAAACACTTCCTTTCTCTCGCACAACTGTTTCACTTCCCATAAAGACCACATAAAGACAAAACTGTGATTTCAGTAGACAGTTTTCCAACTCGATTTGTAAAACAATAATCTTTCACATCACTGGCAGGCTAGTAGTCTCTCTGGGTCCATGACAAGATAATTCGCCACATAGATACATCTCGGTGGTCCCAAATGTGACAGGTGTAACCTGCAGCCGCCTTGGAATTTTTTGGCACAGAGATTGTGCCTATCTCACCCAATTAAGAGCACCTTTTCTCTTGCTACTCACTAGGAGCCCCTCAGCATTTTTGGGGTATTTGGTTAAGATAATGCTTATTTTGTAGGTTATTATTCACGAAGGATCTCGTACTTCCTGATACTTTAAAATCGTCCTCTCTTTCAAAAGACCCTCCCCTTTAACTTACGAGCTAAAGGGCCAAATCATGCAGATGTCTAGACAGCTTGAACCTCTTTTTATCTCATGGAGCTCTGTGGGACAGCCTCTAGTACTCCTCAACATCTTCTCAATTGAAATCTTCAATTACATCAGTCCTTATTACCTTCAGAGCTAAGAAACACAAATTCCCCCCTAAACAGCAATCAATAAAGACTTAAACAAGATAATACGTCCCATTTCTCCTTATGGGTTTACCATCTAGAGAAGTCCAGTCCCCAAAATGTCCACTTCTTCATCCTTCTTCCAGAATAACCTTTTATCATGTTCTTTTGCTGACTCTATCATGCTGTCCTCTGTACATTAATCATTCCTGACTTCTTTCTCCCTCTGGGGAAGGGGGGGGGGGGGGGGGGTTGGAGTTCTGAAAAAGCTTCCATTTGCCCAGGAAAGGTTAAATCTGCCCCAGGTCTTTCTCTCTCAAGTCTCACTGCAAGCCCTCACAGAGTTAGAATGATATTTAAATACCTTTTTTTTAGTCATGGAGAAATAACTACTTTCAATTGTTCCTTTCTGAACTTTCCTGAAACCTCACTCTGTCCCCAAACCACCCACCAACATGGGAACCGATAAAAAAGATGCATGAAAAATTTTGTAAGTTATACCATGTGCATAAGTAAAACGTCATACGTGCCCTTTATTACTTTTGTCCAAACTTTTGCAAGTAATATTTGATGCTAATGTGCCTTTTTGCACCATAATTATAACAATTATTGTAATGTAAGTCAATGACTTAAGATTTACATTTTTTGTTAAGAGTATAAAACTTAGAAGAACAGTGCAGAATAAAAAAACTTCTTCCATTTTGGAATCCTGAGTTCAACGTGTGTGTGTATGTCCACGTCCGACCTAAAGTAACAGCCAGGGCCAGGCTGTAACAGTGGGTTGCCCTCAGCTCTGGCACACCGGTTCACCGTGGGAAAAAAACCAAAATCTTGGGGCAATATTTTCCCACACCTAAATTTGGAATTTCCAACCCGAAATTTGATTTACCCATGAAATTGAGAACCATAAGGTTCTCCCAGTGAATGGGCCTTTTTTTTTCTGACATCAGGGTCCTATGCCTTGAAATTAATGGCAAGGAAAGAAACATCAGTGTCTACCATGAAATACAATCAAATTGAATAGAACAGGACACCAGGTCCCCCTACCCCAAAAAAGTCAGAGAGATTTAGGGAAACCAGGTTAACCCATTCAAGTCAAAGGGATAATGGGAACACTGCATCTACCCAGTGGTTTCTCCAAAGCAGTGGGATCAAGACCACCGTTTGGGCAGGGGGCCAGGGCGCGTCGTTATTCAGGGTGAATTTTGGGGGTACCCAGAGATTTTGAGTGTTACCAGGTGATCGGCGGGGGAAAATCCAGGGAGAATTTTGCGGGTACCCAGGTTGTACCCAGGATGAATTTTTTGGGAGGTAACCCAGGGTGATTTTGGGGTACCTAGTTATTTTTTGGAGGAAATGCCAGGTGATTTTTGTAGGTAACCCAATGGTTGTATCCAGTGATTATTTTGGGGTTCCCCCACTAAACACTAACCCAGGCAATTTTTTAGAGTACCCTCAGGTGATTTTTGAGGATTCCAACGTGATCCTGGTGACTTTTTGGGGGGATCCCAGGTGTGATTTTCGGGACCAACAGGTGATTTGGGGGAAGCACCATCGTGTACTAGTGATTTTGGGGGTACTCCGAGAGTGATTTTTGGGGATCTCCCAGGTTGATATTTGGAGTACCCGGTAATTTTTGAGTTCCGATCTTTAGGAAGTATCCAAGTTATTGGGGGCCACCCGGGATCTTTTTGGGTACCCAGGTCATTCTTTTTGGGGTCACTCAGGCATTTTGGGAGTTCAGGGTGATTCGGGGGACCAAGTGTATCCAGAATGATTTTTTTTGGGGAAATACCAGGTTAATTTTGGGGTTCCCAGTGGATTTGGGGGGAGATTGAGGAAATTTTTTTTTGGGGGTAACCCCATCATGATTTGTGGATACATATGTATCCGTGAGATTTGAAGGTACATGAGTGATTTTTGGGTGTTATGAAAGGTGAACTTTTGGTAGCCCCAGGGTATTAGTTTGTGGGATGTCCAGGACATTTTGGGAGGACGAGATCCCACGTGAGGTTTTTTTGGCACTGATTTTGAGGGGTACGCCACCAGTAATTCTGGAGGTTCCCCAGATGTCCCCCATTTCACCTGACAGGCCCCCGGGAGAAGATGAACCGGCCTCACCGCACATCCTTTCCAGTCGATTTGACACCAGATGACCCTCGGCGGTGGGGGGGGCTGGTTGGGGGGAACACCCCAACATTCCAGGGGGCCCAAAACCCCAACATTCCGGGGGTACTGAAGTCATGATTTTAAAGAATTATCTAAGGATGGAAAAGTTAATCTTATATGGCCTTTCAAGTTTTAAAGTCAGAATAACCAAAATAGTTTAATGATTAAAAATGCCTAAGCTAAGGCCATAAATTGTTAATGTTCCTGAAAGGAATTGAACCGTTATAAGAACAGACTGAAACCAGTAAACAAATGACAGCACTGGACCTTTAAATCATCAATCAATTCAATCACAAAGCAGGGGACCTGGATCTCGTGCCAGAGGGTCCCACCGAGAAACCTGGCTCCTCGACTTCCATTTAGACCACTGAACCCAACCAAGAGAAAGAATTGCACATGTGTGAAGGACTTAATATGCCCCTCAATTAATACAGAGTGGGAATGGAGAGGTGCCCTGGGTTATGCCATGTAATATATATATTAGGATCTTGGAGAATAAGAAGAAGGCAGAGAACTGTACAGGCTAGGGCCATAGGTGGTTACCTTTGGAAGGTGATCCTGTGCCCCCTGGTTAATAAATACCACTTCTAACTTAACTAATAGAGAAGTTCCTCCTGTCAATGGTCATATCATGTTTCACCTTGAGGAAGATTGTCTGAAACTCTGGAAGGTTTTAGATTCCTCAATAGAAAAAGGAAAAACCCTCCTTTGCTTCAATGCAGCAACGTTCTCCTGAGCAAAACAGAAGTCCCACGTGAAGTGATGAGAGACCCCTCACTTTTGGGTGGGGTTGGAAGTGGCCAGCAAGGTGTCCACACTGGGTTCAGACCTCAAAGGCACAGCTGTTTCTCTGAGCCAGGCCGACCTCCTGAAAGAAGGGCCCCGGTCCAATATTCAATAAGTGAAGTGTTTTTGCAGGTCCCATCTCTGTCTCAGAAGAGAAAAATGCACCCTTGAAAACAGGAAGTGGTTTATAAAGCTCTATGAAATATTTTCCTCCAAAACACTAGAAAAAAAAATAACTTCCTACTGATCTGCACCAGACCAAAGGAAACCATAAGGCCACAGTCATGGTTTGTCCAGGAACTTCCCCTGCACTTTGTGCTGAGCCCCCTGGACCTCAGGGCCTGAGAGGGAAGATTGCATAAAACTTTGCCAGGAGGTCCAAAGCCAGAAGGAACACCCAAGTGTCTTGAAGTATTAATGTCCCACCTATGGGTCCAAACCCCAACACAGTCCCCCCTCCTCATGAAGGTCCCTGTAAGAGGGAAGAACTGGAGGCCAAGAACGACAAAAACCTTCTCCAGAGCCTCCAGCATGGATTGAAAAATCCAAAGGAAAAATCCCAAAGTATCCCTAAAAATCTTGATTATCTCAACAGTACTGAAGCCCCCACCTATGTTGTAGTGCAAAAGCTCTTCAAGGACTCATTAACACAAGAGAATTGGAGCCAGGATTACAGCAAACCTCTCCAGAACTCCAATGGCAAAAGGTTCTTAAAATTAACCCTGAGTACCTGAAGTATATAATGAGCCCCACTGAGTGTTTTTACTGGCCTAAAAATCCCAAGGACTCGTAAAGCAAGAATGGAGCCATGATTGCCCAGAACCTCTCAAGACTCCAAAAAGGCAAAAAGCCAAACCCAAGATTCCATGAGAAAACCTGCAGTTCCCCTGGCAGCAGAAGGAGCCCCCCAGGGCCATTGCTTGACCCCCCAAGGCCCTTCTCCAGGACCTCCTTCCAGTACACTGGAGGCCAACTGGCATGTGGAAAGGGGGAAGTGCTGAAGGCAGTGACACAGGGTCTGACGGTGCCGAGCCTTTGCTGGGCTGTGGCCAGGAGGCCCCCAGGCCTCAGACAAAGGTGTCCCCCCAGTGTCCCCTTGTGGCACAGAGGCTGCTGTGGCCCCAGGCACCAAAGCCCCTTGCCTTCTCTTTGTCCCCCCTTCAATTCCTGCCTGCAAGTTCTCTGCTTCTTCCTGGGGCCTGGGACACTTTCTGTTGTCGTTGGTCCCCTCAGTGGACCCATATAAACTTCCAGAACACTTTGATTTTGAATCTCCTTTTGAGTTGTGGAGAAGTTTTTGGATTTACTCTCTGAGGGACTGAGTCTGGACGCAAACAGAACCACAAGTCCCGAGGAGGGCATTAAACTCCTTGTGCGTGTGTCTGGTCTGTGACCTGAAACCCTGGCCACAGCCGGCCAGTCTCCTGGCAAGCAAGAAAGAAAGCTTAAAACACATTCTCTGGATCAAGCACTTTCTGCCCAAGCCAAGCAGGCTGGGGCATGCCCTGCAGCCCCACCCCGTTCCGCACACAAGGCAACAGATGAACCTTTCCATATACTCAGGCTGGGAAAGGTGCCTGAGAAGGGACTGGGTGAAGAAATCACTGCTCAGCCTGGCACAGGAACTCTGGCTGCGGACCATGCAGCTGCAGCTCCCTGCAGGGCAAATCTCCTCAAGCTGCAAACCATCCAAATGCCTAACAAGACGGTGGTAGGTACATCCCTGATGACTCTTTGGCAGACCAGCGGGTGCCCAGGGATTGCTGTGCAGAGCGGGTCCCGCAGCCCCAGGGCGCTGTGCCTGGCCCAGGACCCCGCCCTTGCCTGCCAGGGAAACCAGCTCTCCAGCCGGCCCCCGGGGAAGCTTGCTGCCAGGGCTTGGGGGACAAAGAATCTGGGGTGGAAGGAGACAGCTGGTAAGGGCAAGGAGTTTCTCCTTTTGTGTGCTGAGGATCTGCAGTGTTTACAGGACGCTCCCAGCATGAGATTTAACTGCAGAACATTTCCAGAAAATTAATGCAGGGCACAGCAAGGCAGGCCTCCCATAAAAGGGAAAATCTTGCCCTTTTAAAACAACTGCCTGATGCCCTGGATAGAAATTGCACAAAAATTATCTCTCATTCAGGTTCAAAAAAAATCATTTCCCTTTCAAATATCTTATATAAAACAAAGGCAAAAGGACCAAGAAATCAGCAACCAGGA
>JAJEOU010002991.1:305049-336800 GCA_021534815.1 Acrocephalus arundinaceus | reverse complement strand
GCTTGGAAGGTTCAGCCTGGAGGTGAGGAGAAAGAAAAGTCCCTGCCAGGGTAGAATTTTGGTGCAGGAGGTGTCCCAGCGTGAGCCTGGGCCATGGCCTGGCCCTGTGTGCCAGGAGCCGGCAGCGCTGGGTGCAGGGAGCCCAGGGAGGGCCAGAAATGCTGGGCTGAGAAATGCTGGGGGCACAGCCAGATGGGCGTGTGCAGCCGGCCAGGGCACAGCAGCAGCACGCACAGGGGGCACAGCCTGCAGGACACATGGCCAAGGGCTGGGCACGGCTGGCAGGGCCACAGGCACCCAGGCCTTTGTCCCCTGGGCTCTGGCAACGCCTCTGGAGGCCCCCACTGAAGGAACTTTCCTTGCAGGGGCTGCACTTTGGTCCTCCCTGGCCCCTCCCTGAGGAGGCTGGCAGGGGTTGCAGTTTGATGCCATTTGTCCTTGCTGCCCCTCCCATCCCAGTGCCCCACAAACAGCCCCGAGCCACCCGTGAGGACAGGCCCTGCTGTGCCAGGCCTGGGCTCAGGGCTTGGCCTTTCTGCTTCCTCCAGCCAGCCCAGGCCTTGCTCAGCACTGCAGTTCCTGCTCACAGCCTTTGGCTCCCTGCAATCCTGGCCTCAAGATCTGCTCTCACCAGTCCCTGGAGCCTTTGGCACTCCCTGCCCTCAGTGGGGCCCAGTGATGCTCCAAGGGACTTGGAGTTTGCTTCTGACTGCTTGAGCAGCTTCTTCAACCTTCTCTCAGTGCCTGAGGGTCTTGGACTCAGCTTCTAATCCACTGTGGGCTCAAGAAAATACAGAAAGTCCTCAGGACTCCTGTTCTTCCTTCAATTGTCTTTGAGTCTACAGAGTTTGTGCAGCTGATTGGAGTCAGTTTGGAGTTCTGTTAAGAAGAAAGATTTCAAAGTGCACCTCATGATTTCTGATTTTTAAATCAAGGATGCATTTTTTTCTTTTACCCTTCAGAGAAAAGATGTCAGAAGCATTTCCCAAGTGATCTTGATGCTGCATGTCTCCTTGGGAGATCTGGGCATGGAGAAGAATGAGCCCTTGCAGGCTGATCCTTCTGTAAAACCTGCTCCTCACCCCCACCTCACCATATCTGACATCGCCCACCGGGGACTGAAATCCAAAAACATTAAGAAAAGAGAGGCATTTTTCTTTAAAAATAAAATTGAAAAATTTAATAAAACTATAATGGCATTTTTCCTACTTATAATACTATTATTCTAAGCTTTTATTATCTATTTTTATATTTATATTTAAATATTCTATACATTTATAACAATCGAAAAGGTAATGGTCATTGGTTCTAAGTAACACATTTCCATTCATTAACTGACCACTCCTGGCTGTTGATTTCTCCCTCTCTATGCTAATTAGCCCTAATTTTAGTCCTTTTGTCACCTTTTTGAGAATTTTCTCAGAAAGGGTAAAAGGGGTCACTTTAGGGTCCATGGAGACATTTCTGGGGCACATTTGGGGCAATTTGGGGTTTGGGGAGAGAATTCGGAGAAAACTTAGGGGTCTGGAGGAAACTTAGGGGAGCCGGGAGGGAATCTAGAGAGGCACTTAGGGGTTCTGCATGACAACTCGGGGTCCGGGGGAGCACTCGGGGGTCCACAGAAGGGAATCTGGGGAACCCTCGGGGTCCGGGCGGGCACTTGGAGGGCTCTGACGGGTCTCTCTAAGGCGAGGGGCATGACGGGAGTTGTAGGCGCGGGAAAACAACGATTTGAAGGGGCCCCGGAGCATGACGGGAGTTCTAGGCAAAGCTCCAATGGCCCCGGTGGGACGCGGAGCATGACGGGAGGTGAAGTCACAGCTGGACTAGCGCCCTATGGGCGCCGCGGAGAATGCTGGGAGCTGTGGTCCCGGAAGTGCATCGAGAGGGGCGTTTGGAGGTCCGGGAAGGTACTTGAGAGATATTTTTGCATCCGAGCCGCGAGTGCAGGTGATCACGGGGGATCTTATACGGTTGGGGAGCGTTTAGGGGCAGCCTACGGAGCTCCTACCCGGCTGTTTATGTCGCGGGGTACGGCATGAGCTTCAGGCGCGACCCTGTGTTATGAGGGGCTCTGAGGGCGTGGGGGATGATAGGAGATGAATTCCCAGAAGTGCCTATAACGGGTATCCATGGGGTTCGGAGCATTCAGGGCATCCGAGGACGATTTTGGAGGGTTCGAAATGGCCGCAGAGGGGACGTTTAGGGATCCTGAAGAGTCTGTGGGACATATGGAGGAGGATAACGAGGGTTCTGTGGGGCGCGGGGCATGACGGGCGTTGTAGTGCCATGTTCAATAAGGCTCCTTCGGGCCGCGGGGCATGACGGGAGTTATAGGCAAAAAGAAACGATGGCGCCGACACCAGGCAGCAGCCCCGAGGTCCCGGTCCCGGGCGCTGATTGGCTGCAGGCGGTGATGGGCGGAAGCCTCGACAAATGGGAGACGGCGGAGGCGAGAACAGCCCATTCAACCCCTCCAGTCCTTTCCAGTACAGCCCAGTTCGTCCCCACTACAGCCCAGTACAAGCCCCGTGCCCTCCCAGTCCCTCCCAGTACCGCCCAGTCCTTCCTAATATACCTGAGTTCATTCCCTTCCAGTTTCTCCCAGTGCCATCCGTAGCACACCCCAGTGTCCCCCAGTCCTTCCCACAGTGTTCTCAGTGTCCCAAATTTTTCCCAGTATCCCCCAGTATCACTCACAGTATCCCCAGTTTGCCCCAGGATTGCCCAGTACCACTCCAGTATGTCCCGGTATCTCCCAGTATGGCTCAGTGTACCCCCACAGGAGATCCCAGTCTGCCCAGATTCCCCCTAAGCATTCCCGGTGTTCCCAGAATATCCCAGTCCTCTCCAGTGCCACTCCCAAAATGTCCCAGTGTCTCCCACAGCATTCCCAGTGTCCCCCAGTATGTCCCACTCCTCCCCAGTGTTTCCAAGAAAACTTGAACTGCTCCCGGTTGCCGTGGCACCCAAACCCAGCAGCGGGGTCAGTGCAGTGTCCATGGGCACGGCCCCTTGCAGTGGCCCAGGGCAGGTGGGGATGATGATCCCCCCTCACTGCTGGCCCAGGGCAGGGCTGCAGTGCTTTTGGTGGCACCTTGGGCTGGCACACACTTGGGCAGTGTGTCTGTTTGCAGTGGGGAAAATGAGGAGTTTTACATTGCTTCAAAAATGAGAAAAGCCCTTTTTTCCTGAGTGCAGGCAGCTCTCCAAGCAAAGCAGGTGCCAGGGGAGTAGGACAGACAGGATGGGGTTGGGGAATGTGGAGCAAGGCTGTCCACACTGGGTCAGACCTCAAGGCACAGCTTCTCTGAGCAGGCCAGACCTCCTGAGGAGAGACCCTGGGTCAAATATCAATCACAGAATGCTGCAATCTCATCTTCTCTAAAGAAAACAGTAATAAGTACACCCTTTAAAATAGCAATGTGTATTTCTTAGAAACTCTTTGAAATCTTTTTCCATAACTATGATAGGAAACCTTCCTAATGAACTGCACCAGAGCAGAGGGAAATCAAAGCAGAGCAATGTTTATTTAGGAAATCTCTCGCAAATTCAAATTCACAATCAAACTTCAATATTTCTTGAAGTTTTAATGGGTCTCACTGAGGGACACCACTGAGAACGTTTCAGTTGTGTCCCTCAGTGAGACCCATTAAAATTTCAATAAACTTTGGAGTTTGATTGTGAATTTCAATTCGCGAGAGGTTTCTGAGCAAATCACAACAGTGCCTCGATTTCCCTCTGGTCTGGTGCAGTTCATTAGGAAAGTTTCCTATCATAGTTATGGAAAAAGATTTCAAAAAGCTTCTAAAGAATTATACATTTCTATTTTAAAGAGTATATTTTATTACATTTCTCTTTAGAGGAGAGCAGATTGCAGCATTCTGTGATTGATATTTGACCCAGGGTCTCTCCTCAGGAGGTCTGGCCTGCTCAGAGAAGCTGTGCCTTGAGGTCTGAGCCAGAGTGGACAGCCTTGCTCCACATTCCCCAAGCCCATCCTGTCTCCCCTCACTCCCCTGGCACCTGCTTTGCTTGGAGAGCAGCCTGCACTCAGGAAAAAAGGGCTTTTCTATTTTTTGAAGCAATGTAAAACTCCTCATTTTCCCCACTGCAAACAGACACACTGCCCAAGTGTGTGCCAGCCCAAGGTGCCACCAAAAGCACTGCAGCCCTGCCCTGGGCCAGCAGTGAGGGGGGATCATCATCCCCACCTGCCCTGGGCCACTGCAAGGGGCTGTGCCCATGGACACTGCACTGACCCCGCTGCTGGGTTTGGGTGCCACGGCAACCGGGAGCAGTTCAAGTTTCCCTGGAAACACTGGGGAGTATTGGGACATACTGGGAGTGACACTGGGATCGCTGTGGGAGACACTGGGACATTCTGGGAGTGACACTGGGGAGCCCTGGGACATTCTGGGAACACGGGCAATGTTGAGGGGGAATGGGGTTGGACTGGGATGGTCTGTGGGGGTACACTGAGACATACTGGGAGATACCGGGATATACTGGGAGTGATACTGGGCAATCCTGGGGCAAACTGGGCACACTGGGAACATGTGGAGAAGCCTGGGGGACACTGGGGCATGCTGTTGTTATAACTGGAGATGTGTAAGTCGAATTCAGTAAACCACAAAGTTAAATTTTAGCAGCAATTTTAATTGAGATGAAATAATTGAGATGGAATACAAGATAAAGTTTGGCAGTGATCAATTGAGTATAATTTAGGTTCAGATAAAGCGTAAGAAAAACAGACTGGGGTACGGGGTAGGTTGCTCACCCTACCTGAGGTACAAAGCACGATTACCTCAAAGAAAACTTCTATACAATATGCTCATACATATTCATGAATATTTCCAGTAAATCTCCTCCTATTTTCAATTTCAGAAATCTAAGTCACTATTCCTCATGGCACACGCTTCACTTGTGGCTCGGGGGGTCTCTGCCTTCTTTTGGTGCATTTTGGGATGAAGGCTCCTCATCCTCGTCACTGTCCTTGGAACAACCCCAACAATTGCACGTGGGTACTCAGCATTGTGTTATATAACTAAGCATTGTTCCAAAAGCAAGCCCTATTGAAAGCACAACTTAGGTTCCATACCCCAAATTTGTTCATCTGAAGGCTGAACAGCAATTTTTAGATCTCACTTATCTCCCTACTGCATTCTGTATCCCCCTCTCCCATGTAGCATCTACAAAAGGGCCCATCAGCTTCTTGACCCCTAATTTCCTAAGTAATTACAATTTCATTGGCACGAATCATTTCCATTTATCACAATACAATATTAAAATTCCTAAATTTGAATTACCTAAATTTTGTATTTATAATAAAAAATCCATACATTTCTAGCAACTTCAAAGGTATTGGTCATTGGTTCTAAGTAACACATTTCATTCATTCATTGACATCTCCTGGCTATTGATTTCTCCCTCTCTATGCTAATTTGCCCTAATTTTTGTTACTTTGTCACCTTTTGTAGCATTTTCTCAGAAGGGGTAAAAGGGGCCACTTTAGGGTCCATGGAGATATTTCTGGGGCAGATTTGGGGCAGTTTTGGGTCCGGGGAGTTAATTTGAAGAGAATTTGAGGGCCAGGATGACACTTGGGGGAGAGGGGTGGGCATCTAGAGGGGCACTTAGAGATTCTGCCAGACAATTCGGAGTCCGGTTTAGCACTTGGGGGTCCAGGGGAGCACTTGTAGGTCAGGGAGGGGAATCTGGGGGCGCTTCGGGGTCCGGGCGGGAATTTGGGGGGGCTCTGTCGGGGCTCCATGGGGCGCGGGGATTGATGGGACTTGTAGGCCTGGGTATACCATGGTTTAACGGCGCCGCGGAGCATGCTGGGAGATATAGTCCCGGAAAACGTTAAAACAATGCATTTCGTGGTCCGGGAAGGCACCTGGCGAAAACTTTGGCGTCCGAGCCGTGAGTGCAGGTCCTTAGCGGGGAACATATAGGGTTCGGGAGCACTTGGTGGGGGGGCTTGGGGTGCTCTTACTGGGCTCCTCTTTAGGGTGCCAGGCACGGCAGGAGCTTCAGGCGCGACCCTGTGTTATGAAGGGCTCTGAGGGCGTGGGGGATGATAGGAGATGAATTCCCAGAAGTGCCCATAACGGGCATCCATGGGGCTTGGGAACATTTAGGGGATCCGAGGACGCTTTTGGGGCGTTGGAAATGAGTGCGGAGGGGACACTTAGTGATCCTGGAGGGTCTGGGGGACACTTGTGGGACATACTGAGGAGGATAACGAGGGTTCTGTGGGGCGCGGGGCATGACGGGCGTTGTAGTGCCATGTTCAATAAGGCTCCTTCGGGCCGCGGGGCATGACGGGAGTTATAGGCAAAAAGGAACGATGGCGCCGACACCAGGCAGCAGCGCCGAGGTCCCGATCGCGGGCGCTGATTGGCTGCAGGCGGTGATGGGCGGAAACCTCGACAAATGGGAGACGGCGGCGGCGGGAACAGCCCATTCAACCCCTCCAGTCCTTTCCAGTACAGCCCAGTTCGTCCCCACTACAGCGCAGTACATCCCCGTGCCCCTCCAGGCCTTCCCTGTACTGCCCAGTCCATCCCAATACACCTGAGTTCATTCCCATTCCGTTCCACGTTCTCCCATTGTTGTCCATAGCACATGCCAGTGTCTCCCAGTCCATCCCACAGCATTCCCAGTGTCCCCCAGTATGTCCCAATACTCCCCAGTGTTTCCAAGGAAACTTGAACTGCTCCCGGTTGCCGTGGCACCCAAACCCAGCAGCGGGGTCAGTGCAGTGTCCATGGGCACAGCCCCTTGCAGTGGCCCAGGGCAGGTGGGGATGATGATCCCCCCTCACTGCTGGCCCAGGGCAGGGCTGCAGTGCTTTTGGTGGCACCTTGGGCTGGCACACACTTGGGCAGTGTGTCTGTTTGCAGTGGGGAAAATGAGGAGTTTTACATTGCTTCAAAAAAGAGAAAAGCCCTTTTTTCCTGAGTGCAGGCAGCTCTCCAAGCAAAGCAGGTCCCAGGTGAGTGAGGAAAGACAGGATGGGCTTGGGGAATGTGGAGCAAGGCTGTCCACTCTGGCTCAGACCTCAAGGCACAGCTTCTCTGAGCAGGCCAAGACCTCCTGAGGAGAGACCCTGGGTCAAATATCAATCACAGAATGCTGCAATCTGCTCTCCTCTAAAGAGAAATGTAATAAAATATACTCTTTAAAATAGAAATGTGTAATTCTTTAGAAGCTTTTTGAAATCTTTTTCCATAACTATGATAGGAAACTTTCCTAATGAACTGCACCAGACCAGAGGGAAATCGAGGCACTGTTGTGATTTGCTCAGAAACCTCTCGCGAATTGAAATTCACAATCAAACTCCAAAGTTTATTGAAATTTTAATGGGTCTCACTGAGGGACACAACTGAAACGTTCTCAGTGGTGTCCCTCAGTGAGACCCATTAAAACTTCAAGAAATATTGCAGTTTGATTGTGAATTTGAATTTGCGAGAGATTTCCTAAATAAACATTGCTCTGCTTTGATTTCCCTCTGCTCTGGTGCAGTTCATTAGGAAGGTTTCCTATCATAGTTATGGAAAAAGATTTCAAAGAGTTTCTAAGAAATACACATTGCTATTTTAAAGGGTGTACTTATTACTGTTTTCTTTAGAGAAGATGAGATTGCAGCATTCTGTGATTGATATTTGACCCAGGGTCTCTCCTCAGGAGGTCTGGCCTGCTCAGAGAAGCTGTGCCTTGAGGTCTGACCCAGTGTGGACAGCCTTGCTCCACATTCCCCAACCCCATCCTGTCTGTCCTCACTCCCCTGGCACCTGCTTTGCTTGGAGAGCTGCCTGCACTCAGGAAAAAAGGGCTTTTCTCTTTTTTGAAGCAATGTAAAACTCCTCATTTTCCCCACTGCAAACAGACACACTGCCCAAGTGTGTGCCAGCCCAAGGTGCCACCAAAAGCACTGCAGCCCTGCCCTGGGCCAGGAGTGAGGGGGGATCATCATCCCCACCTGCCCTGGGCCACTGCAAGGGGCCGTGCCCATGGACACTGCACTGACCCCGCTGCTGGGTTTGGGTGCCACGGCAACCGGGAGCAGTTCAAGTTTTCTTGGAAACACTGGGGAGGAGTGGGACATACTGGGGGACACTGGGAATGCTGTGGGAGACACTGGGACATTTTGGGAGTGGCACTGGAGAGGACTGGGACATTCTGGGAACACCGGGAATGCTTAGGGGGAATCTGGGCAGACTGGGATCGCCTGTGGGGGTACACTGAGCCATACTGGGAGATACCGGGACATACTGGAGTGGTACTGGGCAATCCTGGGGCAAACTGGGGATACTGTGAGTGATACTGGGGGATACTGGGAAAAATTTGGGACACTGAGAACACTGTGGGAAGGACTGGGGGACACTGGGGTGTGCTACGGATGGCACTGGGAGAAACTGGAAGGGAATGAACTCAGGTATATTAGGAAGGACTGGGCGGTACTGGGAGGGACTGGGAGGGCACGGGGCTTGTACTGGGCTGTAGTGGGGACGAACTGGGCTGTACTGGAAAGGACTGGAGGAGTTGAATGGGCTGTTCCCGCCGCCGCCGTCTCCCATTTGTCGAGGCTTCCGCCCATCACCGCCTGCAGCCAATCAGCGCCCGGAATGGGGATCTCGGGGCTGCTGCCTGGTGTCGGCGCCATCGTTTCTTTTTGCCTATAACTCCCGTCATGCCCCGCGGCCCGAGGGAGCCTTATTGAACATGGCACTACAACGCCCGTCATGCCCCGCGCTCCACAGAACCCTCGTTATCCTCCTCCATATGTCCCACAGACTCTTCAGGATCCCTAAACGTCCCCTCTGCGGCCATTTCGAACCCTCCAAAATCGTCCTCGGATGCCCTGAATGCTCCGAATCCCATGGATACCCGTTACAGGAACTTCTGGGAATTCATCTCCTATCATCCCCCACGGCCTCAGAGCCCCTCATAACACAGGGTCGCGCCTGAAGCTCATGCCGTACCCCGCGACATAAACAGCCGGGTAGGAGCTCCGTAGGCTGCCCCTAAACGCTCCCCAACCGTATAAGATCCCCCGTGATCACCTGCACTCGCGGCTCGGATGCAAAAAATGTCTCCCAAGTACCTTCCCGGACCTCCAAACGCCCCTCTCGATGCACTTCCGGGACCACAGCTCCCAGCATTCTCCGCGGCGCCCAAAGGGTGCTAGTCCAGCTGTGACTTCACCTCCCGTCATGCTCCGCGTCCCACCGGGGGCCATTGGAGCTTTGCCTAGAACTCCCGTGATGCTCCGGGGCCCCTTCAAATCGTTGTTTTCCCGCGCCTTCAACTCCCGTCATGCCCCTCGCCTTAGAGAGACCCGTCAGAGCCCTCCAAGTGCCCGCCCGGACCCCGAGGGTTCCCCAGATTCCCTTCCGTGGACCCCCGAGTGCTCCCCCGGACCCCGAGTTGTCATGCAGAACCCCTAAGTGCCTCTCTAGATTCCCTCCCGGCTCCCCTAAGTTTCCTCCAGACCCCTAAGTTTTCTCCGAATTCTCTCCCCAAACCCCAAACTGCCCCAAATGTGCCCCAGACATGTCTCCATGGACCCTAAAGTGGCCCCTTTTACCCTTTCTGAGAAAATTCTCAAAAAGGTGACAAAAGGACTAAAATTAGGGCTAATTAGCATAGAGAGGGAGAAATCAACAGCCAGGAGTGGTCAGTTAATGAATGAAGGGAAATGTGTTACTTAGAACCAATGACCATTACCTTTTCGATTGTTATAAATGTATAGAATATTTAAATATAAATATAAAAATAGATAATAAAAGCTTAGAATAATAGTATTATAAGTAGGAAAAATGCCATTATAGTTTTATTAAATTTTTCAATTTTATTTTTAAAGAAAAATGCCTCTCTTTTCTTAATGTTTTTGGATTTCAGTCCCCGGTGGGCGATGTCAGATATGGTGAGGTGGGGGGTGAGGAGCAGGTTGTTACAGAAGGATCAGCCTGCAAGGGGCTCATTCTTCTCCATGCCCAGATCTCCCAAGGAGACATGCAGCATCAAGATCACTTGGGAAATGCTTCTGACATCTTTTCTCTGAAGGGTAAAAGAAAAAAATGCATCCTTGATTTAAAAATCAGAAATCATGAGGTGCACTTTGAAATCTTTCTTCTTAACAGAACTCCAAACTGACTCCAATCAGCTGCACAAACTCTGTAGACTCAAAGACAATTGAAGGAAGAACAGGAGCTCCTGAGGACTTTCTGTATTTTCTTGAGCCCCACAGTGGATTAGGAGCTGAGTCCAAGACCCTCAGGCACTGAGAGAAGGTTGAAGAAGCTGCTCAAGGAGTCAGAAGAAAACTCTAAGTCCCTTGGAGCATCACTGGGCCCCACTGAGGGCAGGGAGTGCCAAAGGCTCCCCAGGGACTGGTGAGAGCAGATCCTTGAGGCCAGGATTGCAGGGAGCCAAAGGCTGTGAGCAGGAACTGCAATGCTGAGCAAGGCCTGGGCTGGCTGGAGGAAGCAGAAAGGCCAAGCCCTGAGCCCAGGCCTGGCACAGCAGGGCCTGTCCCTCACGGGTGGCTCGGGGCTGTTTGTGGGGCAGTGGGATGGGAGGGGCAGCAAGGACAAATGTCACCAAACTGCAACCCCTGCCAGCCTCCTCAGGGAGGGGCCAGGGAGGAGCAAAGTTCAGCCCCTGAAAGGAAAGTTCCTTCAGTGGGGCCTCCAGAGGCGCTGCCAGAGCCCAGGGGACAAAGGCCTGGGTGCCTGTGGCCCTGCCAGCCGTGCCCAGCCCTTGGCCATGTGTCCTGCAGGCTGTGCCCCCTGTGCGTGCTGCTGCTGTGCCCTGGCCGGCTGCACACGCCCATCTGGCTGTGCCCCCAGCATTTCTCAGCCCAGCATTTCTGTGCCCTCCCTGGGCTCCCTGCACCCAGCGCTGCCGGCTCCTGGCACACAGGGCCAGGCATGGCCCAGGCTCACGCTGGGACACCTCCTGCACCAAATTCTACCCTGGGAGGGACTTTTCTTTCTCCTCACCTCCAGGCTGAACCTTCCAAGCTGCACTTGGGGGAGGTTTCCTTCTCTTGCCACTGCCAAGGAAAGCTCTGTCTCCTGCTGTTCACAAACAGAGAAGGGCTGCTGGGGATGTGGTTCAGAGGCTCTTTGGGATACAGTGACCATGAAATGACTGAGTTTTTAATTATGCTGCGAAAGAAGGAGGGGCATCAACAAAACTTCTACACTGGACATACGGAGAGCAGACTTCAGCCTATTCAGGATGCCAATTTGTTGAGTACTGAAACAGGTACTGATTTTTTTAAGGGAAACAGCCCTTAAGAATAAGGGTGTCTAGGAAGGATGAACACATTTCAAGAATGAAATCTTGAAGGAGCAGGAACAACCTGCCCCTCTGTGACAAAGTCTGATCAAATAAAGAGAATGACTGGCCTGGCTGGGCATGGAATTTTGCAGGAACTCAGGGGAAAAAGAGGGGGCATCACCTTTGAGAGAAGGTCAGGCAACTCAGGAAATTTTTAAGCATGTTGTTAGGTCATGCAAAAATAATTAGAGAAGTAAAGCCAATTAGACTTAACTGACTGCTTCTGTGAAGGAAAATAAAAATGATTTTATCAATACATTGATGGCAAAAAGAGGGGTAACAACAGCCTCCATTCTTTATTGGGGGGGATATGGTTACCAAAGATGAGTACTTAACCCCTTCTTGCCTCAGTTTTCAGCAATAAGACAGGTTGTCCTCAAGACAAGTGTTCTCCTGATCTAGGAGATGGGTCAGGGAGCAGAAGAGCCCCCCTGTAATCCAGGGGAAGCAGCTGGTGACCTGCTGAGCCACTCAGGTGCTCACAGGGGTCTCTGGGACCAGATGGGATCCATCTAGGGGGATGAGGGAGCTGGTGGATGAGCCCCCAAGGTGCTCCCATCATTTCTCATCAGTCCTGGCTCACTGGGGAGCTCCCAGAGGCCTGGAGGTGCCAATGTGACCCCATCCCAGAAGGGCTGAAGGAGGATCTGGGGAACTCCAGGCCTGTCAGCCTGACCTCAGTGCCGGGCAAGGTTATGGAACAGATCACCTTGAGTGCCATCACATGGCACCCACAGAATGGTTGAAGGATCCGAACCAGCCAGTGAGGATTTCAATATCTGCATTGATGATCTGGTGAGGGATTGAGTCCATCATCAGCAAATTTACAGGTGACACCAACTGGCTGGGAGTGTTGATGTGCTGGAGGGCAGGAGAGCTCTGCACAGGGCCCTGGACAGGCTGGATCCAGGGCCCAAATCCAACAATGTCAGGTTTAACAAGTCCAAGTGCTGGGTCCTGCACTTTGGCCACAAAACCCCTGCAGCACTACAGGCTGGGGACAGAGTGGCTGGACAGCAGCCAGGCAGAAAGGGACCTGCAGGGACTGATGGACAGCAGGCTGGACATGAGGCAGCAGTGTGCCCAGGTGGCCAAGAAGGCCAATGGCTCCTGGCCTGGATCAGGAATGGTGTGGCCAGCAGGAGCAGGGCAGTGATTCTTCCCCTGTGCTGGCACTGGTTGGGCAGCACCTCGAGTGCTGTGTCCAGTTCTGGGCCCCCCAATTTAGGAAGGACATGGAGGGGCTGGAGCATGTCCAGAGAAGGGCAACAAGGCTGGTGAGGGGTCTTGAACACAAGTCCTGTGAGGAGTGGCTGAGGGAGCTGGGGTTGTTTATCCTGGAGAAGAGGAGGCTCAGGGGAGACAAGGCAGTGTCAGGCACAGGTTGGACTTGTGATGTCCAAGGTCTTTTCCAACCTTGCTGATTCTGGGATTCTCTGAAACCACCCTTGCAGCAGTTGCAGGATGAGCCCTGGGCCTCCTCTTCACAAGGTCAGCAGCCCAGGTCCCTCAGCTTCTCCTCACAGCCCCCAAGCCCATCCTGTCAGTCCTGCAGAGCCTCTGCAGCTCCTCCTCATTGCCCAGAACAGGGAGCCCCACAGCCAGACACACCAGCCAGATGGGCCCCCTGGCCTGGGTGCCTCTGGCAAGGGAGCAGCACGAGGCACTGCAGGAGCCTGCAGACAATTCCTGAAGCACTTGGAGGATGATCCTGCTCCCCAAGGGACGTTCCCATGGTGCCAACTCAGGAATGAAATGGGGAGTGGGGCCAGAGAGAAAGGCAACCAGGGATGGGCTGTTTGCAGGGGAGGGAACAGGGGTGGGAAGAGGAAGAAATTTGTACAGGAAGAGTAAAGAAGCCAAGTGAAGCAAAAAAATGCTGAGGGCAGTTTGGGGGTGGCTGCCAGGCAGCCCTGGCTCTGAGCAACAAGTCTGCAGTGGCACAGGAAACTCCCAGCTGATGGGAACAAACTTTCTGTGTGACTTCAGAGGCACCACAAACCTGAGTGGTTTCCCTGCTGTCCCCCAGCCCTTGCTGGCCCCAGGGGCTGATGGCATTTGTGCTCCCTCAGCTTCATCTCCCCACACCAACACCATGGGGGTGCTGACGCCTGCTCTGGGCAGTGCAAACAGGGGCTCCTGAGGCAGTGCTGCCGTGTCTGTGCCTGCAAGGATGCGGCACCTGTGTGAGCTGGGGGAGAGGCCAGGGCTGCAGAGGGGGGATGTTGTTGGCAGGTGCATGAGGACGCTGTGGGACGCTGCCCTGGGGTGTCCAGCGCAGTGGGGATGGATCAGCCCCTGCTCTGCTGCTCCTTCCCCTTGTCTCCCCCAGGCACCTTGCAGAGCCCCAGCCATGCTGTTTGCCCCCAGCCTGCCCACGGCCAGCCTGGGGCTGCTCCCGGGGCTTTTCTGTGCTCAGCATTGGCCTGGGCAAAGTGTTCTGGAGAGAGCCTGGGCAAGGAGCCTGCAGCCCCCAGGCCCTGGCCTGAGGCGTCAGCGCTGCCCCAGCAGTGCCCATGGCCTGTCCCTGCTGCAGCCCCGGCACTGCCACCCCCAGCACTGTGCCCGGCCCCGAGAGCACTCAGGCCCTACAGCAACACCAGGGCCAGCAGGGCAGCGGGGCAGGGCCACGGCAGCAGCACTGGCAACACCAAGGGCTGCTGCTGCTGCTGCTGGGCACAGCTGCTGTGCCAGCACTGATCTGCCCCCAGCTCTGCACACAGACATTGCTGCTGCAGCTGCAGAGAAGGGAACCAAAGGGGGATCTCTGCAGAAAACTGGCTGGGAGATCCTTTAGTTCTTTAAAGCACCAAGAGTGCAGCCCCTCATTGACACAGTCTGTGGCACAGGGAAGGTGAGAGAAAAAAATGAGAATGCACAAACAATGACATTTTTTTTGGACAATATAAAAAAGTAAAACAAGAAAAAAACCCAACTAAACCAACAAGACTTATAAAGATGACTTTTATTACAAGTGATTTGCAGAATTTCCAGCAGTTTAATGTTTCTGAAACCATCCAGTCATCAGTCTCCACACTGCAGCCTTGAGCTCCTGGTTCCTCAGGCTGTAATGAGGGGGTTCAGGGTGGAGGCACCACGAGTACAGAACTGACAGGGCCAGATCCAGGGATGGGAGGAGATGGAGGGGGGCTTCAGGTAGCAAAAAGCCAGTGCTGATGAACAGAGAGACCACGGCCAGGTGAGGGAGGCAGGTGGAAAAGGCTTTGTGCCGTCCCTGCTCCGAGGGGATCCTCAGCACAGCCCTGAAGATCTGCACATAGGAGAAAACATGAACACAAAACAACCTAATACAAACATGAATAACAGCAAGAGCCCAATTCCTGGATAGATTTGAGCAGGAGAGCTTGAGGATGTGTGGATTTCACAGAAGAACTGGCCCAGGGCATTGCCATGGCACAGGGGCAGGGAAAATGTATTGGCTGTGTGCATGAGAGCATTGAGAAAGGCACTGGCCCAGGCAGCTGCTGCCATGTGGGCACAAGCTCTGCTGCCCAGGAGGGTCCCGTAGTGCAGGGGTTTGCAGATGGACACGTAGCGGTCGTAGCACATGACGGTCAGAGGAAAACTCTGCTGCATGAAGAACAAAAGAAAAAAGCTGAGCAGCACATCCTGCATAGGAGATGGTTGTGGTGTCCCAGAGGGAATTGTGTATGGCTTTGGGGACAGTGGTGCAGATGGAGCCCAGGTCGGTGAGGGCCAGGTTGAGCAGGAAGAAGAACATGGGGCTGTGCAGAAGGTGGCCGCAGGCTACGGCGTGATGATGAGGCCGTTGCCCAGGAGGGCAGCCAGGGAGATGCCCAGGAAGAGGCAGAAGTGCAGGAGCTGCAGCTGCCGCGTGTCTGCCAATGCCAGCAGGAGGAAGTGGCTGATGGAGCTGCTGTTGTCATGAGCTTCCCCTGGGTTTCAGCACCTGCTGACAAGGAGAAGGCAGTGACAGATTACTGTTGATGTCTCAGAATTAAATCTATACCAATCCTCATGTAAATCTCCCCAAATCACCTCCAGCACACAAAACTTTTTCTGGCTCATTTCATTGACTCTGGTGAGAGCTGGCTTAGAAATCTCCAAGGAGCATGGGTCCTCCGATGTGCTTGAGGAATCAGTGTTTCCCTACAACAACAGGTAAATAGGAGCTAGGAGTGATGTTTGATAAAATCATTCTCAATTCACCTGACTGCAGGCAGAGCTCTGGGGATTTGTTTTAGTTATTTGCTTCTTCTTTCCCCAGCACAGGCAGTGGAATTTTTAAGGCAGAATCCTTGGCATTTCCACTTGTTTCTGAGAGACACCTCGTGGGTGCTGTGAGGCAGAGATCATCCCTGGTGCAGGGTGGGGCAGCAGTCTGTCCATCAGCCCTGCTCTCAGCTGCCCAGGGCTGTCACCTCTGGGGGCTGGAGGGCGATGGCACCCAGGGCTTCCCTGAGGAGGAACAGAGAGTCCTGCAGACTCATTGCCCAGAGCTCCCACCTGAGCTGCCAACAAAGGCAGCAGCAAGAGGAGAGGAAAAGGAGAAATTCCCCAACACTGCTCTGGAGGCTGTACAGGGACATCAGATGGGACAGGGAGTGTCCTGTCATCAAGGGGATCTGCCAGGGAGGGAACTCCTGCCACTGACCCATGGCTTTAAGGCAAAGGCTCTGCTTGGTGGTGCAGAGATCAGGGCTTGTGCTGGGGAAGAAATCTGCAGTGCAGGGATGGCCCAGAGCTTCCTATCCCCCCTGCCAGGGCATTTAGCAGCAGCTCCCTCTCCCTGCCTGCCCAGGGCCTGCTGCCTGCAGCTGTCCCTGCCTGCAGCTGCTTCCCTGTGCCCAGGGCTGGTCCTGCCAGTGCTGCCAGAGCCCAGCCCAGCCCTGGGGGCTCAGCTCTGCCCTGCAGAGCCCTCCCACTCAGGCACTGCCAGGGCCAGCTCTGGCTCTGCAGGCTCTGATGGCAACGTCAGAGAACCCTGAGGAGGCTGGAAAAGCACACTGGTGCTGCCTGCAAGGGACCCTGTGCTGATTTCTGACTGCCTGGTTTATTAAGTCAGAGAAAAATTTATTTTTCTAAGTCTGAACTGAGGATGAATATCTATGTGCAATTTCTATCCAGGCAACACAGAGCAGTAGATTAAAAAAGCAGATTTTCCTTTTATGCAGCCTCTGCCTCACTGTGTCCCTGTAAATCTACTTGGAAAGTTCTGCAGTTAAATTTATGCTGGGAGCAGTCCTAACAATGCAGCATCCTCACCACAAAGGAGAACACTCCCATGCATTACATGCTGTCTCCTTCCACCCAGATCTTGTCCCCCAGTGCTGGCAGCAGCTCCCCGGGCCGGCTGAGAGCTGTCCCTGGCAGGCAGCAGAGTCCCTGGGCCAGCACAGCGCCCTGGGCTGCAGGACCCTGCTCTGCACCACAGCCCTGGGCACCCCTGGCTGCTCTACACAAGAGATCATCACAGAATGTACTCACAGAGTCTGTAGGCATTGGGATGTTGCAGCTTGAGGAGATCACTGCAGGAGCTGCAGCTGCATTGTCCTGCAGCCAGAGGTTCCTGTGCCAAGGGCTGGCAGTGATTCTCCCCCAGTCCCTTCTCAGCACCTTCCCAGCCCTGAGTGATTGAAGCTCTCTGTGCCTGTGTGCTGTGCCGGGGTGGCTGCAGGCAGTGCCCCAGCCCTGCTGGGCTGGCAGAAAAGCTGCTCATCCAGGAAATGTGTTTTTAAGCTCTTCTTGGTTGCCAGGATCTCCCTCTGGATGATGAGCTCAGCCCAGCTCAGCAGCACAGACACAGCACAAGGACTTTAATGACCCTCTCAGGGCTTTGTGCTGAGGCCTGAACATCAGTCCCTGAGAGGAGCTGAAGAAACCTCCCAGAACTCCAAGGCAGAAGCCAACTCCAAAGTTTCTGGAAGTTTTAATGGGTCCCACTGAGGGACACGACACAGAAAGTGTCCCCAGGCCCCAGGCAGAGCAGAGAACTGCAGGCAGTGATGACAGGTGGGGACAAAGAGAAGCCAAGTCTTGGTGCCCTGGGCCACAGCAGCCTCTGTGCCACCAAGGACACTGAGGAGACCCCTTGTCCTGAGGCCCTGGGGCCTCCTGGCACAGCCCCAGCCAGGCTGGGCACTGTCAGCCCCTTGTCCTGCCCTCAGCATCCCCCTCCCATGCCAGTGGCCTCCAGGATGTGCTGGAAGGAGTCCCTGGGGAAGGAGCCTTGGTCAGCAATGGCCCTGGGGGGCTCCTTCATGCTGCCAGGGACTGCAGGTTTTTCCAAGGACTTTGGGTTTGGCTTCTGCCTTGGAGTCTCTGAGAGGTTTCTGCAATCCTGGCCTCCAATTCTCTGCTTTAATGAGTCCCTTGAGAGGCTTTGTCAGTAACAACACTCAGTGGGGCTCATTAATGCTTCAAGGTACTTCAGTTATTTTAGGGTACTTGCTACTTCTCTTTTAAAACTTACTTTGGGAAAAGTTTGAGCAATCATGGCCCCAATTCTCTGCTTTAACGAGTCCCTTGGGATTCTTGGTCAGTAAAAACACTTAGTGGGGCTCATTAATACTTCAGATACTCGAAGTTTATTACAGAACTTTTTTTGACACTGATCCTTAGGGTTTGTGCAATCATGGCCCTAATTATTTGCTTTAACAAGTCCCTTGGGATTCTTAGCCAGTAACAACACTCAGTGGGGTTTATTAATACTTCAAGGTACTCAGGGTTAGTTTAAGTACTTCTTTTTGCCACTGAGTTTCTGAGAAGTTTTCGTGCAATCCTGGCCTCCAATTATCTGCTTTAATGAGTCCCTTGAGAGCTTTGCACTGACACACAGTGGGTCTCAGTAATGCTTTGAGATACTCAAGATTTTTAAGATACTTTGGATTTTCCTTTGGATTTTCCATCCCACGCTGAGTCTCTGAGAAGTTTTTGTGCAATCCTGGCCTCCAGTTCTCTCTTCTACAGACCTTATGAGGACGCTGTGATGGGGATTTACCGTAGTGGGACCCATTAATACTTCAACACACTTTGGGTTTTTCTTCTGACTTTGACTCCTTGCAAAGTTTGTGCAATCTCCTCTCAGGCCCTGAGGTTTGAGGGCTCAGCACCAAGTGCACCACGGGGCTCATTAGGATCAAGCAAGTGCTGACAAACCATGGCTGTGCCTTGATTTCTCTCTGGTCTGGTGCGGTTCATTCAGGAGTCTTTTTTCCTAACGTTATGGAGAAATATTTCATAGAGCTTTTAATAAACCCACATTTCTTTTTTCAAGGGTATATTTTTCTCTTTAAAGAAGAGATGACTGCAACATTCAGGTATTGATAATGATCCCGGGTCTGTCCTCAGGAGGTCTGGCCTGGTCAGAGAAGCTGTGCCTTGAGGTCTGACCCAGTGTGGACAACCTTGCTCCACATTCCCCAACCCCATCCTGTCTCTCCTCACTCACCTGGGACCTGCTTTGCTTGGAGAACTGGCTGCACTCAGGCAAAGAAGGGTTCTCTTTCTTTTTTAGCAATCTGAAACTCCAAAGTTTCAGACAATCTCAAGTGTTAATCGGCAAAAACAGATGACCATGGACAGAGACTCTCTAACTAGGTAAAGTTAGAAAGTGGAATGTTTATTAACACTGTCAGGTGGCACAGGAGTCATCTCCAAAAGGCGTGACTGCCCTGTACAAGGTTCTTTGCACTCTATTTATTTCCCAAGATCTTACATACAATACATGTGCATAACCCCAGCACCTCCCATCCCCACTCTGTATTAAAATGAGTCTTATTAGTCCTTCATGTGTGTGCAATTCTTCTCTTGAGTTGGGTCAGTGGTCTCAAAGGATGAAGTCAGGAGAGTCTTCCTCAGGTCTCTGTGACCCTCTGGCACGATCCAAGGTCCCCTGTTTTGTGATTGATTGATATAAAGTCCAGGTGCTGGTCATTGTTCTTACTGGTTTCAATCTGTTCTTCTAATGGTTCACTTACTGCCTTTCCTTCTATAAACAAGTTAATAAATGCAAACATAATAATCATTAACCTATCATTTGCTAATCTAACTTACACCCTGATCCATATAAATTACTTCCATCACTTAGCTAAAATCTTAGCTTTTTAAAATCATGATTCAGTGCCCTCTGAATGTTGGGGTGCCCCCTGAATGTTGGGGTGTCTCCACACAGCCTCCTTTCTGCCAAGGGTCATCTGTGTCCACATTGACTGGGAGGACGCGACGGTGGCCATCATCTTCTCCCGGCCCCTCAGGGTGAGTGGGGACACTTCGGAACTCCCCAAATCATCTGGGTACCCCCAAAATCACCTTAGTAACCAAAAAAAATCACCTGGATCCACCCAAAAATCACCTGAGTACCTTCAAAATCACCTGGATACATCTAGGTACCCCCCCCAAATCAGGTAGATATCCCCAAAAATCTTCCCAGTCCTTCCCAAAAATCACCTGGGTACTCCCCAAAATCACCTGGGTACCCCCCAAAACCACCTGGATACACCTGAGTATCTCCCCATATCTCCTGGATTTCCCCCAAAAATCACCTGGATACAGAATTTTGAGTACCCCCAAAAATTCTTGGGCCCCTGCCCAAACTGGTGGTCGTGACTCCCCACTGCTTTGAGTGGGTAGACATGGTGTCCCATTTATCCCATTGACTTGCAGGGGTAGACCTGGTGTTCATTTTACCCCCATTTAACCCACAGGAACCCTTCCCAGTCCTCCCAGTAATGCTCCAGAGCTCCCAGTAACCCCAGTGCCCCCACTCAGCCACTCCCAGTGATCCCAGTAACCCTTCCCAGTGCTCCCAGTTTCCCCAGTTCTTCCTTCCCAGTGCTTCCAACTCCTCCCCACTGCTTCCAGTTCCTCCCCAGAGCTTCCCCTTCGCCCTTCCCAGTGCACCCAGTTTAACCAGTAACCCTTCCCAATCAAGCCCTATTAATGGATAGACCTGGTAGCCCTAAATCCCCTTTGGCTTTAAAAGGGGCAGACCTGATGTCCTTTTCCTGACATTACTTTCGATAGGTAGACCTGATGTCAGGAAAAAAACCGAAACATCCGCTGCAGTGGGTAGACCTGATGTCCCAAATATTTTGGGGTTAAAACCACCAGTTTCAGGGTTGCAAATCCACAATTTTTGGGGGGAAAATGCCCCAGATTTTGTTCTTCCCCTACAGGTGAATCCAAAGTGCCCGGAGCTGAGGGCAACCACGGACTGCTCAGATGTGACACACACACATGATCAGGATCCAAAATGGAAGAAGTTTTTATTCTGCATGTTCTCTAGCTTATATAATCTTAACTAAGTGTGATCTTAAGTCATTGACTACATTACAATAACTTATTTATTCATTGGTGCAAAGCAATTAGCGTCAATATACTTGGAAAAAGTTTGACAGACAGTTAATAAGGCATGTATGCATGTTTACTTATGCACATGGTATAACTTACAGAAATTTTCATGTACCTGTTTGAATCAGTTCCCGTGCTGTGGTGGTTTTGACCAGCAAGTGAGTTTTCAGGAAGTTCAGGAAAGAACCAATTGAAAGTAGTTACGTCTCCATGAACATAAAAGGTTTAAATATCATTCCAACATCTGTGAGCTGCAGTGAGAGAGAGAAAGACCTTGGGCAGATTTAACCCTTTCCTGGCAACATGAAGCTTTCAGAACTCCAACCCTTTCCCAGAGGGAGAGAAGAAGATCAGAGTGATTTAAAATGTAGAGAGACAGCATGATACAGTCAGCAAAAGAACTGATAAAGGTTATCTGGAAGAAAGGATTGAGCAAGTGGACATTTTTGACTGGACTTCTCTAGATGTAAACCACAGAGAAATGGACTATTTCTTGTAATCCATTGATGCTGTTTTGGGGGAATGCTGTTCCAGCTGAAGGTAATAGACTGATGTAATTGAGATTTCATTGAGAATGTTTGTAGAGGAAGTTCCCCAGCTCCTGAGATAAAAAGAGGTCTCAGCTGTCTGAGATGCAGATTTGGCCCTTTAGCTGTAGTGAAAGGAGGTCTCTTGAGAGAGAAACGATTTTAAAGATAGAAGAAGAGGATCTTTGCAAAATACTAAAAAAAGCATTCTTAAACTAATATACCAAATATGCTGAGAGGCCCATGAGTAGCCAAGAGAAAGGCTGCTCATGGGTGAGATGGCACAATCTGCAAAATTCCAGCGGTTGGAGGTTGGTGACATTGGGAGCCACCAGACTGGTTTGTTCTTGTGGTGAATGTCTCCAATGGGACATCTAGTGAGACTCCTCTCCAAAGGTGATGGAAGATTATGTTTAAATTGTTGAAACTGACTGAAAATCACAGTTTTGTCTCTCTATGTTAGTTTTGGGAAAGTGAACAGTTTCTGGGGGAAAGAGAAGTGTTCTGAAACTTCAATTTTTTTCTTTTTATTTTTTCCTTTATACTTTAGAGTGTGTAAATAAACTATCTTTGTAAGTTTAAAAGTTCAGGCCTGTTTTACTTTTTATTTTTTCCACAGGAAACCAGGTCTACCCCAATTAAAGTCAATGGGGATGTAGGGATATCAGGGCTGTCCATTAATAGGGCTTGATTGGGAAGGGTTACTGGTTAAACTGGGAGCACTGGGAAAGGCTAAGGGGAAGCACTGGGGGAGGAAGTGGAAGCACTGGTGGGGAACTGGAAGCACTGGGAGGGAGGAAAGGGGGAAACTGGGCAAACTGGGAGCACTGGGAGGGGCTACATGGAGGACTGGGAGGGTAAACTAATCAAACTGGGAGCTATTCCTGGGAGCACTGGAGGTGGCTAAGGGGGGGAACTGGGGTTACTGGGAGCATTGGGAGTGGCTGAGGGTGGGCACTGGAGTTACTGTGAGCCCTGGGGCATTACTGGGTACACTGGGAAGGGTTACTGGGGGTAAATGGGGGTAGACAGGACACCAGGTCTGCCCAATCAAGTCAATAGGGATTTAGGGACACCACGTCTACCCAGTCAATGCAATGAGATTCACAACCACCAGTTTGGTGGGGCCCGAGGATTTTGGGGGTACCCAGGTGTATCCAGATGACTTTTGAGGGGTTCTCAAATAATTTTTTGTGGGTACTGAGGTGATTTGAAGGAGTATCTAGGTGTATCCAGGTGGTTTTGGGGAGTACCAGGGTGATTTGGGGAGGGGAGAATCCAGGTGATTTTTTGGGGTTCCCAGGGATCCCTACTCACCCTGATGGCCTGGCAGAAGATGACTGCCAGAATCGCGTCCTCACAGTCAGTGTTCACACAGATGACACTCTGAGGCAGGGGGGCTGTGGGGGGACACTCCAAAATTCAGGGGGCACCCCAACATTCAAGGGGCACCCCAAAACTCCAGGGGAGGGCCCCAGGGATGGGAGGAAGCCCCGAGTTACCTCTGGAGAGGATGCTGTGCAGGTACACCCACGTGCTTTAGTCTGTGGGGTCGGTGAAGACGGCGTTCTGCACCAGCTGCAGCTCTGGGGAGGGGCAAAGGGGGCACCCCAAAATCTCAGGGGGCAGCCAGGGGACACCCTGAGATCTGAATGGAGGCACCCAGGTGTGAGGTGGCTCAGGTCTACCCATCAAAACAAATGGGGATTTTTAGGGACACCAGGTCTACCCATTGAAACCAACGGGGATTTTTAAGGACAAGAAGTCCACCCATTAAAACCAGTGGAGATTTTTAGGGCCAACAGGTTCAACCTCTTGATCCAATGAGGATTTAGGGACAACAAGTCTACCCATTAAAACCAATGATGTTTAGGAACAACAGGTCTAGCCTTTGAAACTAATGGGGATTTAGGAACATGGGGTCTACCCATGAAAATCAAAAGGGATTTTTTAGAGACCATGTCTGTTAAGGGCAATGTCAATCTGGGGAAACCAGGTCTGCCCATTCAAGGCAATGGAGATTTAGGGACACCAGATTCATCTTAATTAAAGATAAAGAGAATTTTGGAACACCAGGTCAGGCCACTAATGTGGGGAATTTGGAAAATTGGGTCCAGGCATTACTGGGAATTTAGGGATGTCAGGTCTGCCCATTGAAATAATGGGATTTTTTGGTCCACCAGGTCTACCCTTTAAGGACAATGGGGATTTAAAGACACCAGGTCTACCCATTGAAACCAATGGGGATTTCAGGAAAACAGGTCTACCCATCAATGGAAATGGTGATCTGGGGACACCAGGTCTATCCATTAATGACTGTAATGACATCAGGTCTACCACTGAAGTCAATGGGGATTTAGGGAAAACAGGTCTTGTCATTAAGGTCAATGGAGATTTTTGGGACAGCAGATCTACCCATTGAAGTCAATGGAAATTTTTTGGACACCATTGAACCCAACAGAGCTCAAGTTCAAGCAAGGGGCTGGAGAATTTTTGGAATAGGATCTTGGTGAAATTCTGGGAATTTTTCCAGGGGAATCTCTCACCTTCCTTCAGCCTTTCGGGGGGCAGCATCCCACCCTCGCCATTCCTGCAGTTCCTGGTGGGTGCCAGGAGTCACAGCCAGTGGTGCCAGGCCAAGAAGCTGCAGAAGTTGTGGCTCAGCAAGGTCATGGCAAAGGCCAGCTTGGCCTCGGGGTCCTACCTGGCCACCAGTGCCTGTCTGTGGCCCAGGTGTTGACTGGGAGGGCACCAGTACAAACCAGTAAGCCACGGAAGCTGCCCCCGAGCCCCTGCAGCCTGAGGTGGCAGCTCCCAGTACAAACCAGTAAGGGTTAATGCACCCAAACCCATTCTCTCTATGGGGTTTAGGGGCACAAGGTCTACCCTATTGAAGTCAATAGGGATTAAGGGACATCAGGACTACCCGTTCAAACCAACAGGGATGTTGGGACGTCAGGTCTACCCATGAAAGGCAGCTCTAAGGGCTCCCAGTGTGGTCTTGGGGCTCCTACTTTTACCAGGTTTATACTGGGAGGGCACCAGTATGAACCGGCAAGCATCAGGAGCATCCCCCAATCACCTGAGCCCTGTGGGGGCAGCTCCCAGTATAAACCAGTAAGGCCAGCTGAACCTGAAGTCACTCCCAGTGGGTCCCAAGCCCCATCCCACTATAAACCAGTACATCCCAATATAACCCAGTACATCCCAGTATAACACAGTATGAACCAATGCTCCCAGCAAGCCATTCCTGTAAAAATGAGTATAAACCAGTGCAAACCAGTGTAACCCAGTAAAACCCAGTAACTCCCAGCACCCCATCCCAGTACAAACTAGTGTATCCCAGTATAACTCAGTATAAACTAATGCCCCCAACATCCCATCCCAGCATAAACAAATATAACACATAGTTGGCCACCAAGTCATCCCTGCCAGCTCAGGGTGCTCCCTCATATGCTGCTCCTCTCCCAGTATTACCCAGTACAACCCAGTAACCACCAGCATCCCATCCCAGTACAAACCAGTAAAACCCAGTGTAACCCAGTAACCCCTCCTGTGTTAAATCACGTGAAGGATGCTGCCCAAAGGGCATTTCAGATCATGCCCACTAAAGATCCTAGGCAGAGTTCTATCTCAATTAAACAATCCCCTTCTGAGCCTTTCCTAATTTTATAGATAGACTTCATGCAGTGGTGGAAACCAGAGAGAGGAGCAGGAGTTGCAACAGAAGATGATCCTGGAAGTGGCACAAAGCCACTTGGTGCCTGGAAGTGGCACAAAGCAATGCCAGTGATGTCTGCAAGAGGATCATCTCCGGGCTTCTGGTTGCTCCACCTCCAACCCTGGACCTCCTCACTGAGACCTGCACCAAGTGAGCCATAAGGGACCCACATGAACAGCGGAAAGGGTCTGGGCTCAGAGGCCGGATTGCAGCACCAGCCACCATTCCAGCTGGACCACCAGTGGCTGGGAGGGTCAAATGTTTCCAGTGTGGCAGGGAGGGACATGTGATGTGCTTTTGTCCCTTTAAGAATAAAACATCACACACACTGGTGGGAGCAGTGGGGAGGGGAGAAAGGAACATTCCAGTTCCAAACACCCATGTGATGAGAAAAATGGGACAGGTCACCGGGTTGTTGGGGTTGTGGGGCAACCCAGTTCTGGGAAGGTATGGGACCCCAAGGAACCCTCAGGGTTGGGAACAACCAAGAGGATATGGAAGCCATTTAGGCTTGAGTTAACAACAGGTGTGCCTTTCAACACACCGGACTGGCAAGTGGTCACCGTTGACCCTGGACACGTGACCAACCTACAGCAGACTGATAGTAAGTGCCTTGTTATCAGGGATTCTAAGCACACTCCCTCTGAGATCAAGATTAGTCCAGCACTTTTGCCATCAGATCCGGAGCAACGAGCTCTCTTGGCACGTTGTGTCCATCCTCCCCTCTTCCTACCAAAGGGCCGAGTCATTGCCCAGGCCATACCAAGCCCAAACTGCCCTAGGATGGTCTGGACCTTTTGGTCTATTGGACAGAAATGGTGGGAGAGAACAAACCCATAATTTGGTGTAGGCTCAAGAGGGAGGGGGATTTCATCCAACTCCAGAGAATGATGGACACAGGATCAGATGTGACAGTCATACCACCACCACACAAGTGGCCATCACATTGGGAGTTGCAACCCATGGCTGGTAAGGTTACAGGTATAGGGGACACACAATTGGCAAAACAATCCAAGAGCATTGTGCAAATTGAGAGACCAGAAGGGCAATTGGCTTCTTTGTTTGTTCTAGATTCCAAATTTACCTTTTGGGTAAATTTGCAGTGGGGAGTTAAACAAGAAATCCCAAAAAACCCAAAAGATTTTTAGTTGTCTCCACTGAGGAGTGTCCCTTCTAAAAACTAAATTGGCTGATGGATACCCAGTTTGGGAGGATCAGTGGCTGCTGAACAAACAGAAATTGAAGGCACTCAACAACTCGTGAGGAGCAATTGGCTAAATCTCACATTGTGGAAACTAACAGTCCCTGGAGTTCTCTGGTGTTTGTGATCAAAAAGTGGAGAAGGACAGGTGGCGCCTCCTCCATGATTTGAAAAAAATTAATGAGGTCATTGTGGGCATGGGGTCTCTTCAGCTGGGTATGCCATCCCCTTCAATGCTCCCCCGAAATTGGAATTTGGCTGTCATTGATATAAAAGATTGTTTTTTCCAGATTCCCTAGATCCAGCCAATGCCCCGCAGTTTGCATTCTCTGTGCCTTCCATCAGCAGGGAGGCACCCATGAAGCGTTACCACTGGAGAGTTTTGCTGCAAGGGTTAAAAAACTCACCAAGTATTTGCCAGTGGTACATGGCCAAAATACTGTCCACGGTGTGTGCCAAGGCTGGAGAGGCCATCATCCTTCATTATATGGATGACGTGCTTGTGTGTGCCCCCAGTGACAATGGACTTACACAAATTCTGGATGAGACTATCACTGCTTTGGCCGCTGTGGGATTTGAGTTTCAGCAGGAAAAAGTGCAGAGACTGCCACCTTGGAAATACCTTGGGCTTGAGATTGCCAACCAGACCAGAACACCCAGAAGTTGGTAATCAGTGAGAGACCTGAGACTTTGAAGGATCTCCAGCAGCTGTGTGGATCTTTGAATTGGGTCAGGCCGTGGCTTGGGCTTACTATGGAGGATCCAGCCCCTCTCTTCAATTTGTTAAAGGGGGGAGAGGAGCTGGATTCTCCAAGGGCTCTGACTCAGGAGGCTCAGCAGGCATTGGAGAGGGTTCAATTGGCAATGTCCAGCCGGCAGGCCCATTGCTGCCAGCCAGAACTTCCATTTAATGTCATCATTTTGGGAAAATTGCCACACTTGCATGGGCTGATTTTTCAGTGGGACAAGGACCAGAAGGATCCCCTATTGATCATAGAATGGGTGTTCCTAAGTCATCAGCTGTCCAAAAGTATCACTAAACCACAGGAGTTGATGGCTCAGCTGATCAGCAAAGCAAGGGTCAGGATGGGACTGCTGGCAGGGTGTGAGTTTGCATGCATTCATGTGCCAATCCAATTGTCAACTGGAAGGTAACAAAGGAGGCTTTGGAGCAGTTGCTCCATGAGAATGAGATGTTGCAGTTTGCTCTGGATAGCTACCCAGGGAAAATTTCAATCCATTCCCTGGGCCACAAATTATTTCATTCAGAATTTAATTTGATTCCAAAAGAGAAACGAGCCAAAACTCTCAAAGCCTGACAGTTTTTACTGACACATCTGGAGGGTCACACAAGTCAGTGGTGACTTGGAAGGACCCTCAGACTCAGCAGTGGGAGGCTGACATTGAGGAGTCAAAGGTTCACCTCAGTTGCCTGAGTTGGCCGCAGTCATCAGGGCTTTGAGAAGTTTTCAGAATCCATTATTTGATTACTGATTCAGCACATGTAGCAGGGTAGTGTCCAGAGCAGAGAATGCAGTTCTCAAAGAAGTCTCAAATCCGCCATTTTCAAGCTGCTCTCAGAGTTGACACACCCAGTGTCCCACAGAGAGCATCCTTACTATGTTATGCATGTGAGATCACACACTGACCTTCCTGGTTCCATCCCCCAGGGTAACCGCAGAGCAGATGCCCCAGCTGCTCCTGTGCAGCTGGGTGGCCAACCTAACATTTTCCAGCAGGCCAAACTCAGCCATCAGCAATTCCATCAGAATGTCCCAGGCCTGATGCACCAATTCCACCTAAGGCGGACCAAGCCAAGGCAATCATAGACACATGCCCAAGCTGCCAAAAGTTTTCCTTACCCTCGCTGGGACCAGGGGTCAACCCCAGAGGGCTTGGCAGTTGTGAGCTGTGGCAGACAGATGTCACACACATTCCTGAGTTTGGAAGGTTCAAATATGTTCATGTGTCAGTTGATACCTTCTCTGGTGCTTTTTTGCCTCAGCCCACACAGGGAGAAGACCAGAGATGCACAGAAACACCTTGGGCAGGCTTCTCCACGCTGGGATCCCCAAAGAGATCAAAACTGATCATGGTGAGCTTAGTTTCCAAAGAATTTGATGGTTTCCTGCAAGAGTGGGGGTGAAACATAACAAGGGGATCCCGTTCTCCCCCACTGGCCAGGCAGTGATAGAAAGAACTCACCAGACATTCAAGAAGACTTGGGACAGCAGAGAGGAGATGTCAGGGTAAACAGTCCACAACAACGACTTGTAAGGCTCTGCTTACCATGAACTCCTAACTGTTCTTGGAAAACCTTAATCCACCTGCAGCAGGCACTTAATCAAATCATTGGATTGAAGTTTGAGGAGAAACCGCTGGTCCTGGTGAAGGACCCTGAGACTTGGAAGGTCCAGGGACTTTGATTTGGTCACTTGGGGGTGAGGATACACCTGCATATGCACCCCCACAGGTCTGAAATGGGTTACACAAAATGGGTCAAACCCTATGTTCCACCAGGGAAAAGAAGGCCCAGAATGTGGCCCCAATTCCACCTCCTGACCCGATGACGTGGCAATTGCTTCTTCTAGGAACAGTGCAAAGGAAGTGGGGAACCCAAACCCCGTGTTATCCCTAACTCAGTGCCTTAAATAGACTGTGTTAAACTGTGCTTACCTGTGTATGTTCTTTTAGATTTCTTTTCAGAGCATCCTCCTGACCCCAAAATGAGGCCAGAACTCCTGTGTTTGCTGTGCTTTCTGACTCAGTCAGTAGAAGGGACATGAATGTGAGGACACTCAAGGGATCACTGCTCAATCTATCCAGCAAAATCCAGAGCATCCAGAACTCCATCAGAAAATGAAAGGCATGATGGAGAAATCAAGTGAGGAGCAGGAGACAGGCTGGAGAGCATCTTTAACAACCAAGGTTCCAGGGGAATTCATCATTTGTAAAAGAATGTCTGACTGGCTGTTCTAGTTGTCATTTGAATTTACATAGCTTTATGACTCTCAAAGGATCATTACAAGGTGTATAAGGAAAAAACTGGCCCCTTCTGATGTAACTGTTCCTGCTGTTGAGAGATGGTGGAAGAGCCAGAGAGAGCAGTTAAGGAGTTTGTCTCCTCCCTCCTTCCCTTCAAAATTAACAGAAAAGAGGGAGATGTGGTGGTGGGTTTTTAAGAGTTTGATAAGTTATGGTTTGCTCCTTTACCCCACCCCTGTGCCTGATGTCTGGTTACCCCAGATTTTCCTCTTCCCCATCCCTTTGTCCCCTTTCCTGACCCTGCCCTTGTTAACCTGGGGCAATCACCCACCTGCCCCACCCCTCTGCCCCCTGGTTTAAATGTTAAGCAGGACCCTGCTCGCTCTCTCTCTCCTGTAACACCTGGAGGAACAAAGACCTCTGTAAGAGAGAGCCTTCTCTGAGACCCTTTGCTTCGTACCAGACATGGAGGATATAGAGGATCTAGAGAGCAGGAAACAGCTCTGCTCTCTACCCTTACTTGCACTGCTTGCAGTCTGGGAAACGGCCACTCCTGACCAGCGTGGCCGGGGACAGAGCCAGCCCCCACCCCGCCCCCTGACACCAACAAACATCACTCTGTCATCTGCAAAAATTCACAGACCAACACAGAGCGTTTGCTTTGTGATGTCAGGGCACGGTTGCCATGCCGTCCTGGTGACATCACAGGATTGATCCACACTGTCTTCCCTAACAAACCTCTGACATGCACCACTGGGACTTTGTCTCCGTCTACTGTATGCAGGAGCTCAGACTGCAGCAGGAGCCTCGGGTGTTGACCAAGCAGGTGGCCTTTGGTAAATGCTTCTCCCAATTTTTGAAAGATCCCCCACCCAGTGCTTTCAACTGGGTTTTTAACAGTCCATTGTAGCTCTCCTCTTGCCTGCAGCTGCTGCATGGTAGGGGATGTGGTGCACCTACTCAATGCCATGTTCTCTTGCCAAGCTGTTGATAAGGCTGTTCTTGAAATGAGTCCCATTGTCTGACTCAATTCTCTCAGGGGTACCATGCCTCCAAAGAACTTCCTTTTCCAGGCCTAGAATGGTGCTATGGGCCATAATGTGAGGCACAGGGTAGGTCTCCAGCCACCTCGTGGTGGCTTCTACCATGGTCAGCACATAGAGCTTGCTTTGGCGTGTCTGGGCAGTGTAATATAATCAACCTGCCAGGCCTCCCAATAATTTTATTTTGACTATTGCCTACTATACCATAGGGGCTTCAACTGCTTGGCCTGCTGGATGGAAGCACATGTCTCACAGTCATGGATAACCTGGGTAGTACTGTCCATGGTTAGATCCACGCCTAGGTCTCGTGCCCACTTACAGGTGGCATCTCTGTCCTGCTGGCCTGAGGCATCATGAGCCCATCAAGCTAGGAACAACTCTCCCTTGTGTTGCCAATCTAAGTCTATCTATCAATCTAAGTTGCCAATCTAAGTCTACCTCTATCTTTGCAGCCTAATCTACCTGCTCATTTTCCGTTCCTCATTAGCTCTACTCCTGGGACATGGGCATCTACACGGCGGACTTTAAATGCAGCTTCTTACCCGAGTGGCAATGTCCTTCCACTCCTCAGCAGCCCAGATTGGTTTTCCCTTATGCCGCCAGTTGGCCTTTTCCACCTTTCCAGCCAACCCACAGAGCATTGGCGACCATCTATGAATCAGTGTAGAGGTAGAGCTTTGGCCACTTCTCTCTTTCAGAAATGTCCAGGGCAAACTGAATGGCTTTGAGTTCAGCAAGTTGACTCAATCCACTTTCTCCTTCAGTGGGAGATGATGGGGTGAGCAATTTTGGGGATTCGGGTCGAGGCTGGGAGGTGTGAAGCGGTTAGTAACTTATTCCTCGGGGGCGGAGTAGGGAGGTGGTGTTGGGCTTTTGCATGGAAGGATGTTGTTTTCTAAGCGCTCAAGTTTGGGGTGTTGTGTGTGGATTTAGGAGTTGTGGGGGAGAGACTTTTCGTGTTGGCGTGTGGCGGGCTTGCTGGGGGTTGCTATGTTGTGTGCTATGGTCGTTTTCTGTGAGGGACGGGTAGACTGTTTAAAAGGGAGGGTTCTGGTCTACCGTCCATTGTGGAGGTTTGTGTTTTTTACGTGTGGTGTTGGGTGTTGGTTGGGCGTGGTTGGTGTGTTTGTGTGATTGGGTGGTGTGGAGTTTGGGGTGTTTTTGTGTGTTGAGCTGGGGGGAGGCAGGGCCTGAGAGGGGGGATGTTTGTTGGGGTGCATGGCCAGGTCACGCTGTGGGAACGTGGACGCCCACACTGGGGACTAGAGGTGGCGATGTTGCCCTCATACGTACGTGGGGGACAACGGCCCGTATTAGGAACTCAATACGCCGCATGCCTGACGATTGTTTTAGCAGTTATTTCAGAACTGGTGGGAAGAGTGAAGAAGTCTTTTTTGGTCTCAACTAGATGAAGAAGAGAAAGAACAGTGGCCAGATGAAGACAGCACACTGTAAACAACAACTGGCCAGTAGAATAGAACGACAGTAAATCGTGCTCTTTAATGATTAGCTTTTCCTGGTCGCCATTGTAAAGCATGACACAAGAATTAGGAAAGCAGCTGTATGAGCCCACAAAGGTTTGCACA
>JAJEOU010002991.1:234861-305024 GCA_021534815.1 Acrocephalus arundinaceus | reverse complement strand
TTTTTTGGGGTTGTGGTGCATTTTTGGAGGTTTCCAAGGGTTTTACAGGTAGGGATTAGGTGATCCCAGGGGGATCCCAGGGTTGTTTTTGGGTACGTGCTGGTGACAGACATGAGGACCCCGTGCCAGGTATGAACCTTCTCAAGGGGGTCTGACAGGGGTTTTGGGAGGTCCTCTGGGAATTTTTATGTCCTGAGAGGGTTTGGGGAGGGAGTCTGTATGGCTTTTTGCATTCTTGGGGAGTTTTTTGAGGGACCCAGGATGTTTTTGTAATCCTGGGGAGGTTGGGGTGTCCCAGAAAGATCTGAGGATTCCTGGGAGGTTTTGGGGATACCCCATGCTGGTGACAGAGCTGGGGACCCCGTGCCAGGTCTGACCCTTCTCACTGAGCACGGGCAGTGTCAGCGTGTTCAGGGAGATCCTGGAGGCCTGAGGGGTCACCCCAAATCCCAGGGGACCACAAATGCTCAGGGACCCCCTGAACTCCCCTCACTGCTGCATCTGCTGCAGGCAGAGGGGGCACCAACACTCGGCCGCAACCCCACCATCACAGGGGACAGAAACAGGGGAGGGGCCGAGTGCTGGTGCCCCCCTTCCTGCCACAGATGGAAAGGTCAGGGGGGACCCCAAAGTCATGGGAAGGGACACAGGGGACTCCCAGCAATCCCTGTGGGGGGATGAGGGGGGACCCAAAAGGAATTTGGGGGAACTGCGTGGGTCATTGAAGGGCCCTCAGGAGTCTTGTGGGGGTGAGGACAGCAAAGAACAGGGCAACCCCCAGGAGGGGTTTGGGGGGAAGAGGATTGGAGTTTCCATGGCAGTGGGATGGGGATGAAGATCTGCCCATGGGAATTCCAACCTGCTCACAGCAGTTCCCAGCATGGTCCCACTTCTCCCCAGTGTGCCAGTTTGAAAACAAAACCAACAGAGATCCCAAGTAGGAACGGTTCCATTACCCATTTCTCATAATTCTGGGGGGATATCTTCTGTTAATGGGCCAGCTGTTCAAACCAGGTGGGCAGTGTTCTTTATCTCTTCCACCACCAATCCTCCTCCAGGGAGATATCTTATCTTAATGGCCCATCTTGTCTCACTGCATGACTGATCAAATTCCATCATCCCATTGTGAGATGCTCCACCCAGGGGGAGGAGCCAAGCATTCCTACCTGGATATAACCTGAGATTTAACACACCAGAAGCAGCCTGTTTCCACTGGATTCCAGAGGAACACCAGACCCATCTACACACCACAGGACCTTCAGAGGAAAACTACACCCTTCTACAGGATCATTGTTTCAACAAACCACATCTGTGACTCCAGGAGGACTGCAGCCACGATTTGATTGCACTGCTACCAACACCCTGCCTAACTGGGTATCAGGTTGTATTCTGACTCTGTCAGCTTATTTTTTTACTACTGCAATTTTATTTTGCTTTTCCCTACTAAAGCACTGTTATTCCTATTCCCATATCTTTGCTTGAGAGCCCATTCATTTCAAAATTATAATTCAGAGGGAGGGCGTTTATGTTTTCTATTTCAAGGGAGGCTCCTTCCTTCCTTAGCAGACACCTGTCTTTCCAAACCAAGCTCGGCCCAGATATTTGGGGGGTCCCTGGGCTTGGTTTCTTAGGAGGGATATTTGAAAAATGAAGAACTTCAAAGATCAGTGGAAATGCCCCTTGGGGGGACATGGAGTGTCCTGGTGGTGGCTGATGGTAGAATCAGCCTGGAGGAGCAGGGGGGACTCTTGGAACCTCTTCACCCCACAGCCAAGAATAAGGGGAGAAGGGTCCCCAGAGACCCCCAAAATCCCATGCATCCCTAATAGGGAGATGGATAAGGGGGAACTTTCCGATTGCTGGACTCCAGCAGCCTGGGGAGGGCTGGGACTGAGTAGATGGGGGAACCTCAATACAGCATGGACAGGGGGGAACCCCTGAACACCAAAGGAAAAGACCAGGGATGGGGAATAACTTGGAGGCATTTGCAGGCTGAATCTTGGTATTTGGGACGTTTATATGGGCACCAGATGCCTGGTGGCTTCTTGTGATGGACTTGGGCAGAGGAACATTTAAACTCAATGTGCTTATCCCTTGTTTTTCCCCAAACCAGGATTTCCATTCCCAAACCTTGGCCAGATGGAGAAAAGGCTGCAAGGAAGAGGAAGATGCCCTGGGACAGCCAGGCAGGTGAGGAGGAAGTCACTGCCCTTTCCCCCTCTCTCCTGCTCTATCACACAGCCCAGCATGGCCCCCAGCTGCAGGACAACCCTACTGCCAACAACATCCTGCCAGGGATTGTTTTAGGAGATCTCCTTCCCCTTCCCTGGCATGGAGATAAATCCCATCCTCTCCTTGTCCTTCCTCCCCAGACAAGGAGCTGAGGACAGAGACTAGAAAGGAAAGTGCCCTCGGAAGAACCTCATGGAAGAGGACATTTTGGAGTGGCTCCATGGTGCAGGAATCCAACATGGGGGAAAAGCCCCAGAGATCCCACAGAAGGAGGGGCTCCAAATCCATCCAGGGAGCTCAGAAGAGGAAAGACCCACCCTGTGCCAGGAACGTGGCCAGATATTGAACCAGAGATCAGACCTGGTGGTCCATGAGCAGCTTCATGACAGGGAGCAGTCCTATGAGTGCTTGGAGTGTGGAAGAGCTTTAGGAAGAACTCCAGCCTGATCGCCACCAGAGGATCCACACTGGGGAACGGCCTACGTGTGTGGGGAATGTGGGCAGGGATGCAGAGACAGCTCCGACCTGATTGTCCACCTCAGGACCCACACTGGAGAGAGGCCATATCAGTGTGGGGAATGTGGGATGAACTTCAGCCAAAGCTCCAACCTGACTGTCCACCAGAGGACCCACACTGGGGAGAGGCCCTATGAGTGTGGGGAATGTGGGAAGAGCTTCAGCCGGCGCTCCAACTTGATCCGCCACCAGAACATCCACACTGAGGAAAGGCCGTACAAATGTGGGGAATGTGGGAAGGGCTTCAACCAGAAGTCCCACCTTATCATCCACCAAATGATCCACACTGGAGAGAGGCCCTATGGATGTCCCCAGTGTGGGAAGAGGTTTCACACCAGCTCAGATCTCCTCGTTCACCAGCGGATTCACCTGGATGAGAAGCCCTTCCGCTGCCCTGACTGCGGGAAGGGCTTCAAGCACAACTCCACCCTCATCACCCACCGGCGCATCCACACTGGGGAGAGGCCCTACGAGTGTCCCAGTGTGGGAAGAGCTTCACCCACAGCTCTAACTTGACCAGACACCAACGCAGGCACAAGTAAGGGAAGCCTGCGAGTGCCCCGACTCTGGGAAGGGCTTCATGTGCATGTCCAACCTCATCCCTCATCCGAGACACACACTGGGAAGAGCCCTACTGACCCACAGTTCCCTGTGATCCATTCTGGGAAGACACCTGTCCCTCTCCCTGCCCCTGGCAATGACGTGGGCTGGGATTGAACAATGTGAGGGTCTGGCCATGGCCCATTGTTGTATTTGATCCCATCTCAGGTCATTGCCAGGGGCAGGAAAGGGACTCTGTCTCTGCCCAAGGAGATAGGGTGTCCTTTCCAGGCAGGAGAAAATATGTGGCAAGGAAGAGCCAGTCGGTCTGTTTCATTTTTCCCTTTATATTATGTCTTATCCCTTCTGTTCCTACGTTGGTTCTAATTGTTATATTATTATGTAATTTTATTGTATTTTATTTCTTTAATATTGTTATATTCCTTAATATTGTTTCTGTTTCTATTTTTGCTTACCTTGTTGCTCTTCGCAGTAAATTGTTCTTATCCCACCCTGGATCTTTGCCTTTTGTACTTTCAGTGGGAGGCTGGAGGGCAGTGAGCAGTGGCACGGTTTTAGTGGGAGCACAAATTGGGGAATCCCATTCCCAAACCCTGGCCCATGAAACCGAGCATCCCAGCTGGTGCCAGCCCTGGCTGCCCTGGAACAGCCTTGGGAGCGCGTCCCTGGCTGGGGCTGTGGGAACCTCTTCCCTCTGGTGCCCAGGGACACGACTGGAGGGAAGGGCTGGAGCTGAGGCGGGACAGGTTTGGGTTGGATCTGAGGAAAAGGTTTTCCCCCAGAGGCTGCTGGGGCACTGAACAGGCTCCCAGGGAAGGGTCCCAGCTCCAGGGCTCTGGGAGCTCCAGCAGCGTTTGGACAGCGCTGCCAGGCCCAGGCTGGCATTGTTGGGGTGTCCTGTGCAGGGCCAGGAGTTGGACTCGAGGATCCTGGAGACCTCCCAGGGCTTTCTGGGAATGCTAAAGAGCCCTGTGCTCAGAGGCAGTCACAGCCATTCCATGGGGACATTCCAGGGCACCTTGGGCTGCAAAGGCACCCATCTGTCACAGGCCACTCACGGGGCTCCACGGTGACATCCCAGGAGTCCCCAGGCTGCCAAAGAGCCGGGATGTCCCAGACACTCCCAGGGGTTCCTGTCATGGGAAGAGCAGGAGCTTCAGGGAAAAGCTCGATTTCTTCATTGGAGAAACTCGTGCAGAGTCATGACATGTAGAAATGACACCCTGTAGCCACCATGGATCCTCAAAACCCTCCAGGATGCCTAGACTTTAAATTTCCATCTAAGAGAGGAGACTGGGAGCAGCTGGATCAAATCCTAGCCCCAGACTTTGTCAAAAGTTTATGTATAAAAGATTGGAAAGGTAGAATTCAACTGAAATGAAACTTGTCTCCCGTATTAATGGTTGAATGCCAGATATATTTATATAAATACAGCTATGATTGATTCTGATCAGGATTAGACAGAATGATTTATTTTCACAATAGAGTAAATTGAAAAAAAATAATTTTTTTCACAGTATAGAAGCGATAAAAATTATTAGAATATAGTGTTGTAGGAAGCAATTTTGAAGTAAACATGGCCTTGTTGGAGTTGTTTGAGCCCATTTCAGGCAGAGCCTCCTGCTCCAGCAGGAACTGCCTTTCCTGTGCCAGGACCAGGGCAGATCCCACTGTAGGAAAAGCCCCAGGCCAGCCCCAAGACAGTGAAGGCCTCGGCACAAGTGCAGAGTGCCGTGCTGGCAGCTGTGCCAGGGAGAGCCTGAGGCACCAAAGGCACCTTGCAGCAGCAGCTGCTCCCAGGCCATGGCCACAAGCCTCCCTGGCAGCCCGGCCTGGTGGCCAGCACTGCAGAGCTGCTGCTGCTGCTTCAGGGCTCCTTTCTGCCTGGGCTCTGCCCCAGCCCACAGAGTGTGACCTCAGCCCTGAGCCTGGCACAGCCGCTGCGCCTGAGCCCTGCAAAGCCTCAAGGTCACCTGGGCCAGCCTGGCTCTGTCAGCCCCTGGGGAAGGCAGGGCCAGCAAAGGCCAGAGAAGGGGCTGCCTTTGCCTGCTGCATGTGGGCTCCAGCAGAGACAAGGAGGATCAAGGCAGTGCATGGAGTCCAGGGAGCAGCCCCTTCTCCCCATGCAATCCTGCAATGGTTTGCATGGGAAGAGCTCTGCAGTGCTCATCTCATCCAAACCCCCGCCATGAGCAGGGACATCTTTGAGCAGCTCAGGTTGTTCAGAGCCCTGTCCCAGCTGGACTGGAATGTTTCCAGGGATGGGGCATTGATAACCTCCCTGGGAACCTGTCCTGCTGGATCACCAACCTCACCATCAAAAATTTCCTCCTTATCTCTCTTTATCTGAACCTCCATTCCTTTAGTTTAAAAGCACCACCCTTTGTCCTATTGGGACAGGCCTACTAAAACCTTTGTCCACCCTTGCATTTCCCAGGAGCCGGGTTTCCATGGCAATTGCCATGCCAGGTGACCCAGGGGTGGTGTCCCAGTGAGGGCTGCCATGGGAACAGTGCCCAGCCCTGCCCCTTTCTGTCTGCCTGAGCTGGCCTTTGGCCCTGGCAGTGGCGTTGCTGCTGGTTCCGCGGGCCTGAGCAGCCAGCGCGGCACAGGGCAGGTGGCCATGGCACAAGCCCCCAGCAAGGGATCCCCTCTGCCTCTGGGCACTGACACCAGCCCTGAGCAAGGCACTGCCACAGTGGGCTCAGTGCAGTGTCCATGGCCACAGCCCCTTGCAATGGCCCAGGGCAGCTTGGCATGATGATCCACCCTCACTCCTGGCCCAGGCCAGGCCTGCAGTGCCCTTCCCCACAGCCTGGCTGCACAGAAGCACTTCCAGGGCTCTCTGCAGTTCCCTTGCCCTCACTCTTGCCTCACTCACACACCTCCCAACAACCCAGCTGGAGCTTTGAGCTGCAAGGAGTTCAAAGCTTGTCTGTCCTTCAGCAGTTGGTCTAGTTCTGCTATCAGCCAATTCTGGATTTGTGTTTATGGTAGAACTTCCTGTGTGTCTCAAACATTCCTTGCATGGTTCTGCCTTGGGGAAGTGGAACCTCCTTGGTGGCACATTGGTCTTGGCACACACTTGAGGAGATTTTCTGAAATTTAAGAGGTTTAAATTGCTAAAAAAGGAAGAAAGCTCCTCTTTTGTCTGAGTGCAGCCAGTTGTCCAAGCAAAGCCAGGCCCAGGTGAGTGAGGACAGACAGGATGGTGTTGGGGAATGTGGATCAAGGTTGTCCACACTGGGTGAAACATCAAGGCACAGCCTCTCTGAGCAGGCCAGACCTCCTTAGGAGAGTCCCTGGCTTAATATCCATCACTGAATGCTGCAAACACCTCTTCTCTAAAGAGAAAAATACACCCTTGAAAATAGTAATGTGGATTTCTTAGAAGATCTTTGAAATCTTAATCCATAACTCTAGGAAAAAAGACTTCCTAATGAACTGCACCAGGCCATAGGGAAATCAAGCACAGCCATGGTTTGTCCGACTTGCTTGATCCTAATGAGCTCCGTGGTGCATTTGGTGCTGAGCCCTGGAACTTCAGGGCCTGAGAGGAGATTGCACAAACCTTGCCAGGAGTCAAAGTCGGAGGAAACCCCCAAAGTGGTCAAGGCATTCGTGGGTCCCACTAAGGTCCATCCCCAACACAGGCTCCTCATAGACTCTTGAAGGAGAGAATGGTGGACAGGATTGCACAAAAACCTCTCAGAGATTCAGTGGCAAAAAGAAGTACTTAAATTACTCCTGAGTACCTTGAAGCATGAATAAGCACCACTGAGTGTTGTTACTGGATAAAATTCTCAAGGGATCATTAAAGCAGATTTTAGAGGCCATGATTGCACAAATCTGTCAGTCAGTGTCAAAACCCCCTTTTTTTCCAAACTTTAAATACAGTGAATTATTAATGAGCCCCACTGAGTGTTGTTACTGACAAAGCCTCTCAAGGGACTCATTAAAGCAGAGAATTGAAGGCCAGGATTGCACAAACCTCTCAGAGACTCCAAGGCAAAAGCCAAACCCAAAGGCCTTGGAAAAACCTGCAGTCCCTGGCAGCATGAAGGAGCCCCCCAGGGCCATTGCTGACCAAGGCTCCTTCCCCAGGGACTCCTTCCAGCGCATCCTGGAGGCCACTGGCATGGAGGGGGATGCTGAGGGCAGCACAAGGGGCTGACAGTGCCCAGCCTTGCTGGGGCTGTGCCAGGAGGCCCCAGGGCCTCAGGACAAGGGGTCTCCTCAGTGTCCTTGGTGGCACAGAGGCTGCTGTGGCCCAGGGCACCAAGCCTTGGCTTCTCTTTGTCCCCACCTGTCATCACTGCCTGCAGTTCTCTGCTCTGCCTGGGGCCTGGGGACACTTTCTGTGTTGTGTCCCTCAGTGGGACCCATTAAAACTTCCAGAAACTTTGGAGTTGGCTTCTGCCTTGGAGTTCTGGAGAGGTTTCTTCATCTCCCTCTCAGGGACTGATGTTCAGGGCCTCAGCACAAAGCCCTGAGAGGGTCATTAAAGTCCTTGTGCTGTGTCTGTGCTATGAGCTGGGCTGGCTCCCATCATAACAGTCTTGGCAACCACGAAGAGCTTAAAAACACATTTCTCTTGATGAGCAACTTTTTGCCAGCCCAGCAGGGCTGGGGCACTGCCTGCAGCCACCCCGGGCACAGCACACAGGCACAGAGAGCTTCAATCACTCAGGCGGGAAGGTGCTGAGAAGGGACTGGGGGAGAATCACTGCCAGCCCTTGGCACAGGAACCTCTGGCTGCAGGACAATGCAGCTGCAGCTCCTGCAGGGATCTCCTCAAGCTGCAACATCCCAATGCCTGCAGACTCTGTGAGTACATTCTCTGATGATCTCTTGTGTAGAGCAGCCAGGGGTGCCCAGGGCTGTGGTGCAGAGCAGGGTCCTGCAGCCCAGGGCGCTGTGCTGGCCCAGGGACTCTGCTGCCTGCCAGGGACAGCTCTGAGCCAGCCCGGGGAGCTGCTGCCAGCACTGGGGGACAAGATCTGGGTGGAAGGAGACAGCTGGTAATGTTCAGATTTTTTTCCTTGTGTGGTGAGGATGCTGCATTGTTCAATACTGCTCCCAGCATGAGATTTAACTGCAGAACATTTCCATGTAGATTATACAGGGAGCACAGCAAGGCAGGGGCTGCATAAAAGGAAAAAATCTCCTTTTTTAATCTAATGCTCTGTGTTGCCTGGCATTGATATTGCAAATAGCTATTCATCTTCCAGTTCAGGTTGAGAAAAAATAATGGTTTTCTTTCAGATCCTAAAAAATCAGGCAGTGACAGAAATCAGCACAGGGTCCCTTGCAGGCAGCACAGTGTCACTTTTCCAGACTCGTCAGGGTTGCTCTGACGCTGCCATCACAGCCTGCAGAGCCAGAGCTGGCCCTGGGCAGTGCCTGAGCTGGGAGGGGTCTGCGGGCAGAGCTGAGCCCCCAGGGCTGGGCTGGGCTCTGGCAGCACTGGCAGGGCCCAGCCCTGGCACAGGGAAGCAGCTGCAGGCAGGGACAGCTTCAGGCAGCAGAGCCCTGGGCAGGCAGTGGGGGGAAAGTGCCACCAAGCTGGCTGGGATATTGAAAGTCCTCTAAAACTGAACTATTCCATGATTACTTTTCATACAGATTTTCATGTCAAGACTCTGCAAATGTACAACAGCAGCTCCATCAGCCACTTCCTCCTGCTGGCATTGGCAGACACGCGGCAGCTGCAGCTCCTGCACTTCTGCCTCTTCCTGGGCATCTCCCTGGCTGCCCTCCTGGGCAACGGCCTCATCATCAGCGCCGTAGCCTGCGGCCACCTCCTGCACAGCCCCATGTTCTTCTTCCTGCTCAACCTGGCCCTCACCGACCTGGGCTGCATCTGCACCACTGTCCCCAAAGCCATGCACAATTCCCTCTGGGACACCAGGAACATCTCCTACACAGGATGTGCTGCACAGCTCTTTTTCTTTCTGGTCTTCATCTCAGTCGAGTATTTCCTTCTGACCATCATGTGCTACGACCGCTACGTGTCCATCTGCAAACCCCTGCACTACGGGACCCTCCTGGGCAGCAGAGCTTGTGCCCACATGGCAGCAGCTGCCTGGGCCAGTGCCTTTCTCAATGCTCTCATGCAAACGGCCAATACATTTTCCTTGCCCCTGTGCCATGGAAATGCCCTGGGCCAGTTCTTCTGTGAAGTGCCCCAAATCCTAAAGCTCTCCTGCTCCAACTCCAAACTCAGAGAACTTTGGATCATTGCTGGTATTGTCTGTTTATCACTTGGTTGTTTTATGTTCATTGTTTTCTCCTATGTGCAGATCTTCAGGGCTGTGCTGAGGATCCCCTCTGAGCAGGGACGGCACAAAGCCTTTTCCACCTGCCTCCCTCACCTGGCTGTGGTCTCTCTCTTCATCAGCACTGGCATGTTTGCCTACCTGAAGCCCCCCTCCATCTCCTCCCCATCCCTGGATCTGGCCCTGTCAGTTCTGTACTCGGTGGTGCCTCCAGCACTGAACCCCCTCATCTACAGCCTGAGGAACCAGGAGCTCAAGGCTGCACTGTGGAGAATGGTAACTGGATGGCTTCAGACAAATTAAAATACCAATTTCTGCAAATCACTTGTAATAAAAGCCATATTTAATATTTCTTGTTTATTTCTTTTGTAGTTTTTTTTTCTTTTTTTTACCTTTTAGATCTTGTCCAAAAGGAATGGTAATTGCCATTTCTCATTTTGTTTCTCTTAACCTTCTCTGTGGACACAGACTGTGTCAATGAGATGCCAAGTTCTTGGTGGCATTAAAGTGACTAAAGGATCTCCCAGCCAAGTTTTCTGCCGAGATGCCCCTTGGTTCCCTTCTCTGCAGCTGCAGCAGCAATGTCTGTGTGCAAGCTGGGGGCAGATCAGTGCTGGCACAGCAGCTGTGCCCAGCAGCAGCAGCAGCAGCCCTTGGTGTTGCCAGTGCTGCTGCCATGGCCCTGCCCCGCTGCCCTGCTGGCCCTGGTGTTGCTGTAGGGCCTGAGTGCTCTCGGGGCCGGGCACAGTGCTGGGGGTGGCAGTGCCGGGGCTGCAGCAGGGACAGGCCATGGGCACTGCTGGGGCAGCACTGACGCCTCAGGCCAGGGCCTGGGGCTGCAGGCTCCTTGCCCAGGCTCTCTCCAGAACACTTTGCCCAGGCCAATGCTGAGCACAGAAAAGCCGCCGGAGCAGCCCCAGGCTGGCTGTGGGCAGGCTGGGGGCAAACAGCATGGCTGGGGCTCTGCAAGGTGCCTGGGGGAGACAAGGGGAAGGAGCAGCAGAGCAGGGGCTGATCCATCCCCACTGCGCTGGACACCCCAGGGCAGCGTCCCACAGCGTCCTCATGCACTGCCAACAACATCCCCCCTCTGCAGCCCTGGCCTCTCCCCCAGCTCACACAGGTGCCGCATCCTTGCAGGCACAGACACGGCAGCACTGCCTCAGGAGCCCCTGTTTGCACTGCCCAGAGCAGGCGTCAGCACCCCCATGGTGTTGGTGGGGGGAGATGAACCTGAGGGAGCACAAATGCCATCAGCCCCTGGGGCCAGCAAGGGCTCAGGGACAGCAGGGAAACCCCTCAGGTTTGTGGTGGCCTCTGAAGTCACACAGAAAGTTTGTTCCCATCAGCTGGGAGTTTCCTGTGCCACTGCAGACGTTGTTGCTCAGAGCCAGGGCTGCCTGGCAGCCACCCCCAAACTGCCCTGAGCATTTCCTTTGCTTCACCTTGGCTTCTTTCCTCTTCCTGCTACAAATTTCTTCCTCTTACCCACCCCTGTTCCCTCCCCTACAAACAGCCCATCCCTGGTTGCCCTTTCCTCTCTGGCCCCACTCCCCATTTCAGTTCCTGACTTGGCACCATGGGAACGTCCCTTGGGAGCAGGATCATCCTCCAAGTGCTGCAGGAATTGTCTGCAGGCTCCTGCAGTGCCTCCTGCTGTTCCCTTGCCAGAGGCACCACAGGCCAGGGTGGCCCATCTGTGCTGGTGTGTCTGGCTGTGGGGCTCCCTGTTGTGGGCAAGGAGGAGGAGCTGCAGAGGCTCTGCAGGACTGACAGGATGGGCTTGGGGGCTGTGAGAAGAAGTTAAGGGACCTGGGCTGCAGGACCATGTTAAGAGGATTCCCAGGGCTCATCCTGCAACTGCTGCAAAGGTGGTTTCAAAGAATCCCAGTATCAGCAAGGTTTGAAAAGACCTTGGACATCATCAAGTCGAACCTGTGTCTTCACACTGCCTTGTCTCCTCTGAGCCTCCTCTTTTCCAAAATAAACAACCCCAGCTCCCTCAGCCACTCCTCACAGGACTTGTGTTCCAGACCCCTCACCAGCCTTGTTGCCCTTCTCTGGACACGCTCCAGCCCCTCCATGTCCTTCCTTAATTGAGGGTCCCAGAACTGGACACAGCACTCGAGGTGCTGCCCAACCAGTGCCCAGCACAGGGGAAGAATCACTGCCCTGCTCCTGCTGGCCACAGTGTTCCTGATCCAGGCCAGGAGCCATTGGCCTTCTTGGCCACCTGGGCACACTGCTGCCTCGTGTCCAGCCTGCTGTCCCTCAGTCCCTGCAGGTCCCTTTCTGCCTGGCTGCTGTCCAGCCACTCTGTCCCCAGCCTGTAGTGCTGCAGGGGTTTTGTGGCCAAAGTGCAGGACCCAGCACTTGGACTTGTTAAACCTGACATTGTTGGATTTGGGCCTGGATCCAGCCTGTCCAGGCCCTGTGCAGAGCTCTCCTGCCCTCCTGCACATCAACACTCCCAGCCAGCTTGGTGTCACCTGTGAATTTGCTGATGATGGACTCAATCCCCTCACCCAGATCATCAAGGCAGATATTGAAATCCTTGCTGGCTAGCTCGGATCCTTCAACCATTCTGTGGTTGCTTGTGATGGCACTCAAGGTGATCTGTTCCATAACCTTGCCCGGCACTGAGGTCAGGCTGACAGGCCTGGAGTTCCCCAAATCCTCCTTCCAGCCCTTCTCAGGGATGGGGTCACATTGGCACCTCCAGGCCTCCGGGAGCTCCCCAGTGAGCCAGGACTGATGAGAAATGATGGGAGCACCTTGGGGAGCTCATCCAGCAGCTCCCTCATCCCCCTAGGATGGATCCCATCTGGTCCCAGAGACCCCTGTGAGCACCTGAGTGGCTCAGCAGGTCACCAGCTGCTTCCTCCAGAATTACAGGGGGGCTCTTCTGCTCCCTGACCCATCTCCTAGCTCAGGAGAACACTTGTCCTGAGGACAACCTGTCTTATTGCTGAAAACTGAGGCAAAGAAGGGGTTAAGTACCTCATCTTTGGTAACCATATTCCCCCAATAAAGAATGGAGGCTGTTGTTACCCCTCCTTTTGCCATCAATGTATTGATAAAATCATTTTTATTTTCCTTCACAGAAGCAGCCTCGTGAAGTCCAAATTGGGCTTTAACTTCTCTAATTGTTTTTGCATGACCTAACAACATGCTTAAAAATTTCCTGAGTTGCCTGACCTTTTCTCCAAAGGTGATGATGCACCCTCATTTATTCCCTGAGTTCCTGCAAAATTCCATACCCAGCCAGGCCAGTCATTTTCCTTATTTGGTCAGATTTTGTCACAGAGGGGCAGGTTGTTCCTGCTCCTTCAAGATTTCATTCTTGAAGTGTGTTCATCCTTCCTGGACATCCTTATTCTTAAGGGCTGTTTCCCTTAAAAAAATCAGTACCTGTTTCAGTACTCACAAATTGGCATCCTGAATAGGCTGAAGTCTGCTCTCCGTATGTCCAGTGTAGAAGTTTTGTTGATGCCCCTCCTTCTTTCGCAGCATAATTAAAAACTCAGTCATTTCATGGTCACTGTATCCCAAAGAGCCTCCGTGCACCACATCCCCCAGCAGCCTTCTCTGTTTGTGAACAGCAGGAGACAGAGCTTTCCTTGGCAGTGGCAAGAGAAGGAAACCTCCCCCAAGTGCAGCTTGGAAGTTCAGCCTGGAGGTGAGGAGAAAGAAAAGTCCCTGCCAGGGTAGAATTTGGTGCAGGAGGTGTCCCAGCATGAGCCTGGGCCATGGCCTGGCCCTGTGTGCCAGGAGCCGGCAGCGCTGGGTGCAGGGAGCCCAGGGAGGGCCAGAAATGCTGGGCTGAGAAATGCTGGGGGCACAGCCAGATGGGCGTGTGCAGCCGGCCAGGGCACAGCAGCAGCACGCACAGGGGGCACAGCCTGCAGGACACATGGCCAAGGGCTGGGCACGGCTGGCAGGGCCACAGGCACCCAGGCCTTTGTCCCCTGGGCTCTGGCAGCGCCTCTGGAGGCCCCACTGAAGGAACTTTCCTTTCAGGGGCTGCACTTTGGTCTCCCTGGCCCCTCCCTGAGGAGGCTGGCAGGGGTTGCAGTTTGATGCCATTTGTCCTTGCTGCCCCTCCCATCCCAGTGCCCCACAAACAGCCCCAAGCCACCCGTGAGGGACAGGCCCTGCTGTGCCAGGCCTGGGCTCAGGGCTTGGCCTTTCTGCTTCCTCCAGCCAGCCCAGGCCTTGCTCAGCATTGCAGTTCCTGCTCACAGCCTTTGGCTCCCTGCAATCCTGGCCTCAAGGATCTGCTCTCACCAGTCCCTGGGGAGCCTTGGCACTCCCTGCCCTCAGTGGGGCCCAGTGATGCTCCAAGGGACTTGGAGTTTTCTTCTGACTCCTTGAGCAGCTTCTTCAACCTTCTCTCAGTGCCTGGGGTCCTGGACTCAGCTCCTAATCCACTGTGGGGCACATGAAAATACAGAAAGTCCTCAGGAGCTCCTGTTCTTCCTTCAATTGTCTTTGAGTCTACAGAGTTTGTGCAGCTGATTGGAGTCAGTTTGGAGTTCTGTTAAGAAGAAAGATTTCAAAGTGCACCTCATGATTTCTGATTTTTAAATCAAGGATGCATTTTTTTCTTTTACCCTTCAGAGAAAAGATGTCAGAAGCATTTCCCAAGTGATCTTGATGCTGCATGTCTCCTTGGGAGATCTGGGCATGGAGAAGAATGAGCCCCTTGCAGGCTGACCTTCTGTAAAAACCTGCTCCTCACCCCCACCTCACCATATCTGACATCGCCCACCGGGGACTGAAATCCAAAAACATTAAGAAAAGAGAGGCATTTTTCTTTAAAAATAAAATTGAAAAATTTAATAAAACTATAATGGCATTTTTCCTACTTATAATACTATTATTCTAAGCTTTTATTATCTATTTTTATATTTATATTTAAATATTCTATACATTTATAACAATCGAAAAGGTAATGGTCATTGGTTCTAAGTAACACATTTCCCTTCATTCATTAACTGACCACTCCTGGCTGTTGATTTCTCCCTCTCTATGCTAATTAGCCCTAATTTTAGTCCTTTTGTCACCTTTTTGAGAATTTTCTCAGAAAGGGTAAAAGGGGCCACTTTAGGGTCCATGGAGACATGTCTGGGGCACTTTTGGGGCAGTTTGGGGTTTGGGGAGAGAATTCGGAGAAAACTTAGGGGTCTGGAGGAAACTTAGGGGAGCCGGGAGGGAATCTAGAGAGGCACTTAGGGGTTCTGCATGACAACTCGGGGTCCGGGGGAGCACTCGGGGGTCCACGGAAGGGAATCTGGGGAACCCTCGGGGTCCGGGCGGGCACTTGGAGGGCTCTGACGGGTCTCTCTAAGGCGAGGGGCATGACGGGAGTTGTAGGCGCGGGAAAACAACGATTTGAAGGGGCCCCGGAGCATCACGGGAGTTCTAGGCAAAGCTCCAATGGCCCCCGGTGGGACGCGAAGCATGACGGGAGGTGAAGTCACAGCTGGACTAGCACCCTTTGGGCGCCGCGGAGAATGCTGGGAGCTGTGGTCCCGGAAGTGCATCGAGAGGGGCGTTTGGAGGTCCGGGAAGGTACTTGAGAGATATTTTTGCATCCGAGCCGCGAGTGCAGGTGATCACGGGGGATCTTATACGGTTGGGGAGCGTTTAGGGGCAGCCTACGGAGCTCCTACCCGGCTGTTTAGGTCGCGGGGTACGGCATGAGCTTCAGGCGCGACCCTGTGTTATGAGGGGCTCTGAGGCCGTGGGGGATGATAGGAGATGAATTCCCAGAAGTTCCTGTAACGGGTATCCATGGGATTCGGAGCATTCAGGGCATCCGAGGACGATTTTGGAGGGTTCGAAATGGCCGCAGAGGGGACGTTTAGGGATCCTGAAGAGTCTGTGGGACATATGGAGGAGGATAACGAGGGTTCTGTGGAGCGCGGGGCATGACGGGCGTTGTAGTGCCATGTTCAATAAGGCTCCTTCGGGCCGCGGGGCATGACGGGAGTTATAGGCAAAAAGAAACGATGGCGCCGACACCAGGCAGCAGCCCCGAGATCCCCATCCCGGGCGCTGATTGGCTGCAGGCGGTGATGGGCGGAAGCCTCGACAAATGGGAGACGGCGGCGGCGGGAACAGCCCATTCAACCCCTCCAGTCCTTTCCAGTACAGCCCAGTTCGTCCCCACTACAGCCCAGTACAAGCCCCGTGCCCTCCCAGTCCCTCCCAGTACCGCCCAGTCCTTCCCAATATACCTGAGTTCATTCCCTTCCAGTTTCTCCCAGTGCCATCCGTAGCACACCCCAGTGTCCCCCAGTCCTTCCCACAGTGTTCCCAGTGTCCCCAGTTTTTCCCAGTATCCCCCAGTATCACTCACAGTATCCCCAGTTTGCCCCAGGATTGCCCAGTACCACTCCAGTATGTCCCGGTATCTCCCAGTATGGCTCAGTGTACCCCCACAGGCGATCCCAGTCTGCCCAGATTCCCCCTAAGCATTCCCCGTGTTCCCAGCTTGTCCCAGTCCTCTCCAGTGCCACTCCCAGAATGTCCCAGTGTCTCCCACAGCATTCCCAGTGTCCCCCAGTATGTCCCACTCTCCTCCCCAGTGTTTCCAAGAAAACTTGAACTGCTCCCGGTTGCCGTGGCACCCAAACCCAGCAGTGGGGTCAGTGCAGTGTCCATGGGCACAGCCCCTTGCAGTGGCCCAGGGCAGGTGGGGATGATGATCCCCCCTCACTGCTGGCCCAGGGCAGGGCTGCAGTGCTTTTGGTGGCACCTTGGGCTGGCACACACTTGGGCAGTGTGTCTGTTTGCAGTGGGGAAAATGAGGAGTTTACATTGCTTTAAAAAAGAGAAAAGCCCTTTTTTCCTGAGTGCAGGCAGTTCTCCAAACAAAGCAGGTGCCAGGGGAGTGAGGACAGACAGGATGGGCTTGGGGAATGTGGAGCAAGGCTGTCCACACTGGGTCAGACCTCAAGGCACAGCTCTCTGAGCAGGCCAGACCTCCTGAGGAGAGACCCTGGGTCAAATATCAATCACAGAATGCTGCAATCTCATCTTCTCTAAAGAAAACAGTAATAAGTACACCCTTTAAAATAGCAATGTGTATTTCTTAGAAACTCTTTGAAATCTTTTTCCATAACTATGATAGGAAACCTTCCTAATGAACTGCACCAGACCAGAGGGAAATCAAAGCAGAGCAATGTTTTTTTAGGAAACCTCTCGCGAATTGAAATTCACAATCAAACTCCAATATTTCTTGAAGTTTTAATGGGTCTCACTGAGGGACACCACTGAGAACGTTTCAGTTGTGTCCCTCAGTGAGACCCATTAAAATTTCAATAAACTTTGGAGTTTGATTGTGAATTTCAATTCGCGAGAGGTTTCTGAGCAAATCACAACAGTGCCTCGATTTCCCTCTGGTCTGGTGCAGTTCATTAGGAAAGTTTCCTATCATAGTTATGGAAAAAGATTTCAAAAAGCTTCTAAAGAATTACACATTTCTATTTTAAAGAGTATATTTTATTACCTTTCTCTTTAGAGGAGAGCAGATTGCAGCATTCTGTGATTGATATTTGACCCAGGGTCTCTCCTCAGGAGGTCTGGCCTGCTCAGAGAAGCTGTGCCTTGAGGTCTGACCCAGAGTGGACAGCCTTGCTCCACATTCCCCAAGCCCATCCTGTCTCCCCTCACTCCCATGGCACCTGCTTTGCTTGGAGAGCTGCCTGCACTCAGGAAAAAAGGGCTTTTCTATTTTTTGAAGCAATGTAAAACTCCTCATTTTCCCCACTGCAAACAGACACACTGCCCAAGTGTGTGCCAGCCCAAGGTGCCACCAAAAGCACTGCAGCCCTGCCCTGGGCCAGCAGTGAGGGGGGATCATCATCCCCACCTGCCCTGGGCCACTGCAAGGGGCTGTGCCCATGGACACTGCACTGACCCCGCTGCTGGGTTTGGGTGCCACGGCAACCGGGAGCAGTTCAAGTTTCCTTGGAAACACTGGGGAGTATTGGGACATACTGGGGGACACTGGGAATGCTGTGGGATGGACTGGGAGACACTGGCATGTGCTATGGACAACAATGGGAGAACGTGGAACGGAATGGGAATGAACTCAGGTGTATTGGGATGGACTGGGCAGTACAGGGAAGGCCTGGAGGGGCACGGGGATGTACTGCGCTGTAGTGGGGACGAACTCGGCTGTACTGGAAAGGACTGGAGGGGTTGAATGGGCTGTTCCCGCCGCCGCCGTCTCCCATTTGTCGAGGCTTCCGCCCATCACCGCCTGCAGCCAATCAGCGCCCGCGATCGGGACCTCGGGGCTGCTGCCTGGTGTCGGCGCCATCGTTCCTTTTTGCCTATAACTCCCGTCATGCCCCGCGGCCCGAAGGAGCCTTATTGAACATGGCACTACAACGCCCGTCATGCCCCGCGCCCCACAGAACCCTCGTTATCCTCCTCAGTATGTCCCACAAGTGTCCCCCAGACCCTCCAGGATCCCTAAGTGTCCCCTCCGCACTCATTTCCAACGCCCCAAAAGCGTCCTCGGATCCCCTAAATGTTCCCAAGCCCCATGGATGCCCGTTATGGGCACTTCTGGGAATTCATCTCCTATCATCCCCCACGCCCTCAGAGCCCTTCATAACACAGGGTCGCGCCTGAAGCTCCTGCCGTGCCTGGCACCCTAAAGAGGAGCCCAGTAAGAGCACCCCAAGCCCCCCACCAAGTGCTCCCGAACCCTATACGTTCCCCGCTAAGGACCTGCACTCACGGCTCGGACGCCAAAGTTTTCGCCAGGTGCCTTCCCGGACCACGAAATGCATTGTTTTAACGTTTTCCGGGACTATATCTCCCAGCATGCTCCGCGGCGCCGTTAAACCATGGTATACCCAGGCCTACAAGTCCCATCAATCCCCGCGCCCCATGGAGCCCCGACAGAGCCCCCCCAAATTCCCGCCCGGACCCCGAAGCGCCCGCAGATTCCCCTCCCTGACCTACAAGTGCTCCCCTGGACCCCCAAGTGCTAAACCGGACTCCGAATTGTCTGGCAGAATCTCTAAGTGCCCCTCTAGATGCCCACCCCTCTCCCCCAAGTGTCATCCTGGCCCTCAAATTCTCTCCAAATTAACTCCCCGGACCCAAAACTGCCCCAAATGTGCCCCAGAAATATCTCCATGGACCCTAAAGTGGCCCCTTTTACCCCTTCTGAGAAAATGCTACAAAAGGTGACAAAGTAACAAAAATTAGGGCAAATTAGCATAGAGAGGGAGAAATCAATAGCCAGGAGATGTCAATGAATGAATGAAATGTGTTACTTAGAACCAATGACCAATACCTTTGAAGTTGCTAGAAATGTATGGATTTTTTATTATAAATACAAAATTTAGGTAATTCAAATTTAGGAATTTTAATATTGTATTGTGATAAATGGAAATGATTCGTGCCAATGAAATTGTAATTACTTAGGAAATTAGGGGTCAAGAAGCTGATGGGCCCTTTTGTAGATGCTACATGGGAGAGGGGGATACAGAATGCAGTAGGGAGATAAGTGAGATCTAAAAATTGCTGTTCAGCCTTCAGATGAACAAATTTGGGGTATGGAACCTAAGTTGTGCTTTCAATAGGGCTTGTTTTTGGAACAATGCTTAGTTATATAACACAATGCTGAGTACCCACGTGCAATTGTTGGGGTTGTTCCAAGGACAGTGACGAGGATGAGGAGCCTTCATCCCAAAATGCACCAAAAGAAGGCAGAGACCCCCCGAGCCACAAGTGAAGCGTGTGCCATGAGGAATAGTGACTTAGATTTCTGAAATTGAAAATAGGAGGAGATTTACTGGAAATATTGATGAATATGTATGAGCATATTGTATAGAAGTTTTCTTTGAGGTAATCGTGCTTTGTACCTGAGGTAGGGTGAGCAACCTACCCCGTACCCCAGTCTGTTTTTCTTACGCTTTATCTGAACCTAAATTATACTCAATTGATCACTGCCAAACTTTATCTTGTATTCCATCTCAATTATTTCATCTCAATTAAAATTGCTGCTAAAATTTAACTTTGTGGTTTACTGAATTCGACTTACACATCTCCAGTTATAACAACAGCATGCCCCAGTGTCCCCCAGGCTTCTCCACATGTTCCCAGTGTCCCCAGTTTGCCCCAGGATTGCCCAGTATCACTCCCAGTATATCCCGGTATCTCCCAGTATGTCTCAGTGTACCCCCACAGACCATCCCAGTCCAACCCCATTCCCCCTCAACATTCCCCGTGTTCCCAGAATGTCCCAGGGCTCCCCAGTGTCACTCCCAGAATGTCCCAGTGTCTCCCACAGCGATCCCAGTGTCACTCCCAGTATGTCCCACTCTCCTCCCCAGTGTTTCCAGGGAAACTTGAACTGCTCCCGGTTGCCGTGGCACCCAAACCCAGCAGTGGGGTCAGTGCAGTGTCCATGGGCACAGCCCCTTGCAGTGGCCCAGGGCAGGTGGGGATGATGATCCCCCCTCACTGCTGGCCCAGGGCAGGGCTGCAGTGCTTTTGGTGGCACCTTGGGCTGGCACACACTTGGGCAGTGTGTCTGTTTGCAGTGGGGAAAATGAGGAGTTCTACATTGCTTCAAAAAAGAGAAAAGCCCTTTTTTCCTGAGTGCAGGCAGCTCTCCAAGCAAAGCAGGTGCCAGGGGAGTGAGGGGAGACAGGATGGGCTTGGGGAATGTGGAGCAAGGCTGTCCACACTGGGTCAGACCTCAAGGCACAGCTTCTCTGAGCAGGCCAGACCTCCTGAGGAGAGACCCTGGGTCAAATATCAATCACAGAATGCTGCAATCTGCTCTCCTCTAAAGAGAAAGGTAATAAAATATACTCTTTAAAATAGAAATGTGTAATTCTTTAGAAGCTTTTTGAAATCTTTTTCCATAACTATGATAGGAAACCTTCCTAATGAACTGCACCAGACCAGAGGGAAATCGAGGCACTGTTGTGATTTGCTCAGAAACCTCTCGCGAATTGAAATTCACAATCAAACTCCAAAGTTTATTGAAAGTTTAATGGGTCTCACTGAGGGACACAACTGAAACGTTCTCAGTGGTGTCCCTCAGTGAGAACCATTAAAACTTCAAGAAATATTGGAGTTTGATTGTGAATTTCAATTCGCGAGAGGTTTCCTAAAAAAACATTGCTCTGCTTTGATTTCCCTCTGGTCTGGTGCAGTTCATTAGGAAGGTTTCCTATCATAGTTATGGAAAAAGATTTCAAAGAGTTTCTAAGAAATACACATTGCTATTTTAAAGGGTGTACTTATTACTGTTTTCTTTAGAGAAGATGAGATTGCAGCATTCTGTGATTGATATTTGACCCAGGGTCTCTCCTCAGGAGGTCTGGCCTGCTCAGAGAAGCTGTGCCTTGAGGTCTGACCCAGTGTGGACAGCCTTGCTCCACATTCCCCAAGCCCATCTTGTCTGTCCTCACTCCCCTGGCACCTGCTTTGCTTGGAGAGCTGCCTGCACTCAGGAAAAAAGGGCTTTTCTCTTTTTTGAAGCAATGTAGAACTCCTCATTTTCCCCACTGCAAACAGACACACTGCCCAAGTGTGTGCCAGCCCAAGGTGCCACCAAAAGCACTGCAGCCCTGCCCTGGGCCAGCAGTGAGGGGGGATCATCATCCCCACCTGCCCTGGGCCACTGCAAGGGGCTGTGCCCATGGACACTGCACTGACCCCACTGCTGGGTTTGGGTGCCACGGCAACCGGGAGCAGTTCAAGTTTCCCTGGAAACACTGGGGAGGAGAGTGGGACATACTGGGGGACACTGGGAATGCTGTGGGAGACACTGGGACATTCTGGGAGTGACACTGGAGAGGACTGGGACAAGCTGGAAACACGGGGAATGCTTAGGGGGAATCTGGGCAGACTGGGATCGCCTGTGGGGGTACACTGAGCCATACTGGGAGATACCGGGACATACTGGAGTGGTACTGGGCAATCCTGGGGCAAACTGGGGATACTGTGAGTGATACTGGGGGATACTGGGAAAAACTGGGGACACTGGGAACACTGTGGGAAGGACTGGGGGACGCTGGGGTGTGCTACGGATGGCACTGGGAGAAACTGGAAGGGAATGAACTCAGACATATTGGGAAGGACTGGGCGGTACTGGGAGGGACTGGGAGGGCACGGGGCTTGTACTGGGCTGTAGTGGGGACGAACTGGGCTGTACTGGAAAGGACTGGAGGGGTTGAATGGGCTGTTCCCGCCTCCGCCGTCTCCCATTTGTCGAGGCTTCCGCCCATCACCGCCTGCAGCCAATCAGCGCCCGCGATCGGGAACTCGGGGCTGCTGCCTGGTGTCGGCACCATCGTTTCTTTTTGCCTATAACTCCCGTCATGCCCCGCGGCCCGAAGGAGCCTTATTGAACATGGCACTACAACGCCCGTCATGCCCCGCGCTCCACTGAACCCCCGTTATCCGCCTCCATATGTCCCATTAGTTTCCCCCGGACCCTCCAGGATCCCTAATGTCCCCTCCGCACCCATTTCCAACCCCCGAAAAGTGTCCTCGGATCCCCTAAATGTTCCCAAGCCCCATGGATGCCCGTTATGGGCACTTCTGGGAATTCATCTCCTATCATCCCCCACGCCCTCAGAGCCCTTCATAACACAGGGTCGCGCCTGAAGCTCTTGCCGTGCCCCGCGACATAAACAGCCGGGTAGGAGCTCCGTAGGCTGCCCCTAAACGCTCCCCAACCGTATAAGATCCCCCGTGATCACCTGCACTCGCGGCTCGGATGCAAAAATATCTCTCAAGTACCTTCCCGGACCTCCAAACGCCCCTCTCGATGCACTTCCGGGACCACAGCTCCCAGCATTCTCCGCGGCGCCCAAAGGGTGCTAGTCCAGCTGTGACTTCACCTCCCGTCATGCTTCGCGTCCCACCGGGGCCATTGGAGCTTTGCCTAGAACTCCCGTGATGCTCCGGGGCCCCTTCAAATCGTTGTTTTCCCGCGCCTACAACTCCCGTCATGCCCCTCGCCTTAGAGAGACCCGTCAGAGCCCTCCAAGTGCCCGCCCGGACCCCGAGGGTTCCCCAGATTCCCTTCCGTGGACCCCCGAGTGCTCCCCCGGACCCCGAGTTGTCATGCAGAACCCCTAAGTGCCTCTCTAGATTCCCTCCCGGCTCCCCTAAGTTTCCTCCAGACCCCTAAGTTTTCTCCGAATTCTCTCCCCAAACCCCAAACTGCCCCAAAAGTGCCCCAGACATGTCTCCATGGACCCTAAAGTGGCCCCTTTTACCCTTTCTGAGAAAATTCTCAAAAAGGTGACAAAAGGACTAAAATTAGGGCTAATTAGCATAGAGAGGGAGAAATCAATAGCTAGGAGTGGTCAATTAATGAATGAAGGGAAATGCGTTACTTAGAACCAAGAACCAATACCTTTTCAGTTGCTATAAATGTATAGCAACTGTGATCAGCAGTGGTTGGGCAGCACCTCGAGTGCTGTGTCCAGTTCTGGGTCCCCCAATTTAGGAAGGACATGGAGGAGCTGGAGCATGTCCAGAGAAGGGCAACAATGCTGGTGAGGGGTTTGGAACACAAGTCCTGTGAGGAGTCGCTGAGGGAGCTGGGGTTGTTTATTCTGGAGAAGAGGAGGCTCAGGGGAGACAAGGCAGTGTCAGCGAACTGGTTGGACTTGGTGATGTCCAAGGACTTTCCCAACAATGCTGATTCTGGGATTCTCTGAAACCACCTTTGCAGCAGTTGCAGGATGAGCCCTGGGCCTCCTCTTCAGAAGGTCCAGCAGCCCAGGTCCTTCAGCGTCTCCTCACAGCCCCCAAGCCCGTCCTGTCAGTCCTGCAGAGCCTCTGCAGCTCCTCCTCCTTGCCCACAACAGGGAGCCCCACAGCCAGACAAACCAGCCCAGATGGGCCCCCCTGGCCTGGCGTGCCTTTGGCAAGGAAGGAGCACGAGGCACTGCAGGAGCCTGCAGACAATTCCTGAAACACTTGGAGGATGATCCTGCTCCCCAAGAGAGGTTCCCATGGTGCCATTTCAGGAAGTGAAATGGGGAGTGGGGCCAGAAAGAAAAGGGCAACCACACATGGGCGGTTTTCAAGGGAGGAAACAGGGGTGGGCAAGAGGAAAAAATTTGTAGCAGGAAGAATAAAGAAAGCCAAGATGAAGCAAAGAAAATGCTCAGGGCAGTTTGGGGGTGGCTGCCAGGCAGCCCTGGTTCTGAGCAACAATGTCTGCAGTGGCACAGGAAACTCCCAGCTGATGGGAACAAACTTTCTGGGTGACTTCAGAGGCCACCACAAACCTGAGTAGTTTCCCTGCTGTCCCCCAGCCCTTGCTGGCCCCAGGGGCTGATGGCATTTGTGCTCCCTCAGCTTCATCTCCCCACACCAACACCATGGGGGTGCTGACGCCTGCTCTGGGCAGTGCAAACAGGGGCTCCTGAGGCAGTGCTGCCGTGTCTGTGCCTGCAAGGATGCAGCACCTGTGTGAGCTGGGGGAGAGGCCAGGGCTGCAGAGGGGGGATGTTGTTGGCAGGTGCATGAGGACACTGTGGGACGCTGCCCTGGGGTGTCCAGTGCAGTGGGGATGGATCAGCCCCTGCTCTGCTGCTCCTTCCCCTTGTCTACCCCAGGCACCTTGCAGAGCCCCAGCCATGCTGTTTGCCCCCAGCCTGCCCACGGCCAGCCTGGGGCTGCTCCCGGGGCTTTTCTGTGCTCAGCATTGGCCTGGGCAAAGTGTTCTGGAGAGAGCCTGGGCAAGGAGCCTGCAGCCCCCAGGCCCTGGCCTGAGGCGTCAGCGCTGCCCCAGCAGTGCCCATGGCCTGTCCCTGCTGCAGCCCCGGCACTGCCACCCCCAGCACTGTGCCCGGCCCCGAGAGCACTCAGGCCCCACAGCAACACCAGGGCCAGCAGGGCAGCGGGGCAGGGCCACGGCAGCAGCACTGGCAACACCAAGGGCTGCTGCTGCTGCTGGGCACAGCTGCTGTGCCAGCACTGATCTGCCCCCAGCTCTGCACACAGACATTGCTGCTGCAGCTGCAGGGAAGGGAACCAAAGGGGGATCTCTGCAGAAAACTTGGCTGGAAGAACCTTGAGTTTTTTTAAAGCCACTGAGAGCACAGCCCCTCATTGACACAGTCTGTGGCCACAGGGAAGGTGGAGAGAAACAAAATGAGAAATGGCATAAACAACAATATTTCTTTGTGGATAATATTAAAATAGTAAAAGAAAAAGAACCCCCAAAATGAAACCAGCAAGATGTATCAATAGTTACTTTTATTACAAGTGATTTGCAGAAATGGGCAAACTTTAATGTTTCTAAAACCATCCAGTCATCAGTCTCCACACTGCAGCCTTGAGCTCCTGGTTTCTCAGGCTGTAGATGAGGGGGTTGAGGGCTGAAGGCACCACCGAGTACAGAACTGACAGGGCCAGATCCAGGGATGGGGAGGAGATGGAGGGGGGCTTCAAGTGGGCAAACGTGGCAGTGCTGAGAAGCAGGGAGAGCACAGCCAAGTGAGGGAGGCAGGTGGAAAAGGCTTTGTGCCGTCCCTGCTCCGAGGGGATTTTCAGCACAGCCCTGAAGATCTGCACATAGGAAAAAACCATGAAAACAAAACAAAACAATGATAGAGAGGCAATGAAAACAAGCAGTCCAACATCCCTGAAGTAGGAATGTGGGCAGGAGAGCTTGAGGATGTGTGGGATTTCACAGAAGAACTGGCCCAAGGCATTGCCATGGCACAGAGGCAGGGAAAATGTATTGGCTGTGTGCATGAGAGCATTGAGAAAGGCACTGGCCCAGGCAGCTGCTGCCATGTGGGCACAAGCTCTGCTGCTCAGGAGGGTCCCGTAGTGCAGGGGTTTGCAGATGGACACGTAGCGGTCGTAGCACATCACGGTCAGGAGGAAATACTCTGCTCCAATGAAGAACATAAAGAAAAAGAGCTGTGCAGCACATCCTGCATAGGAGATGGTTCTGGTGTCCCAGAGGGAATTGTGCATGGCTTTGGGGACAGTGGTGCAGATGCAGCCCAGGTCGGTGAGGGCCAGGTTGAGCAGGAAGAAGAACATGGGGCTGTGCAGGAGGTGGCCGCAGGCTACGGCGCTGATGATGAGGCCGTTGCCCAGGAGGGCAGCCAGGGAGATGCCCAGGAAGAGGCAGAAGTGCAGGAGCTGCAGCTGCCGCGTGTCTGCCAATGCCAGCAGGAGGAAGTGGCTGATGGAGCTGCTGTTGGACATTTGCTGGGGCTGGAGATGGGGACCTGTAAAAAAAGTAATCATGGAATAGTTCAGTTTGGAGAGGACTTTCAATATTCCAGCACAGCTTGGTGACACTTTCCCCCCACTGCCTGCACAGGGCTCTGCTGCCTGCAGCTGTCCCTGCCTGCAGCTGCTTCCCTGTGCCCAGGGCTGGGCCCTCCTAGTGCTGCCAGAGCCCAGCCCAGCCCTGGGGGCTCAGCTCTGCCCTGCAGACCCCTCTCAGCTCAGGCACTGCCCAGGGGCAGCTCTGGCTCTGCAGGCTCTGATGGCAACGTGAGAGCAACCCTGAGGAAGATGGAAAAGCCACACTAGTGCTGCCTGCAAGGGACCCTGTGCTGATTTCTGTAACATAATAGTTTATTAAGATCTGAGAGAAAGTTGTAAATTTTTTTCAACCTGAAATGAGAGCTGAATATCTATGTGCAATTTCTCATCAAGTCAACACAGAGCAGTAGATTATAAAAGAAGGAATCTACCTTTTATGCAGCTGCTGTCTTGCTGTGCTCCCTGTATAATCTTCTTGGAAATGTTCTGCAGTTAAATCTCATGCTAGGAGCAGTCCTGAACAATGCAACATCCTTACCACACATGCCTTACCAGCTGTCTCCTACCACCCATATCTTGTCCCCCAGTGCTGGCAGCAGCTCCCAGGGCCGGCTAAGAGCTGTCCCTGGCAGGCAGCAGAGTCCCTGGGCCAGTACAGCGCCCTGGGCTGCAGGACCCTGCTCTGCACCACAGCCCTGGGCACCCCTGGCTGCTCTAAACAAGAGATCATCAGAGAATGTACTCACACAGTCTGTAGGCATTGGGATGTTGCAGCTTGAGGAGATCCCTGCAGGAGCTGCAGCTGCATTGTCCTGCAGCCAGAGGTTCCTGTGCCAAGGGCTGGCAGTGATTCTCCCCCAGTCCCTTCTCAGCACCTTCCCAGCCCTGAGTGATTGAAGCTCTCTGTGCCTGTGTGCTGTGCCCGGGGTGGCTGCAGGCAGTGCTCCAGCCCTGCTGGGCTGGCAGAAAAGCTGCTCATCCAGAGAAATGTGTTTTTAAGCTCTTCTTGGTTACCAGGATCTCCCTCTGGATGATGAGCTCAGCCCAGCTCATCAGCACAGACACAGCACAAGGACTTTAATGAACCTCTCAGGGCTTTGTGCTGAGGCCCTGAACATCAGTCCCTGAGAGGGAGCTGAAGAAACCTCTCCAGAACTCCAAGGCAGAAGCCAACTCCAAAGTTTCTGGAAGTTTTAATGGGTCCCACTGAGGGGCACGACACAGAAAGTGTCCCCAGGCCCCAGGCAGAGCAGAGAACTGCAGGCAGTGATGACAGGTGGGGACAAAGAGAAGCCAAGGCTTGGTGCCCTGGGCCACAGCAGCCTCTGTGCCAGCAAGGACACTGAGGAGACCCTTGTCCTGAGGCCCTGGGGCCTCCTGGCACAGCCCAGCAAGGCTGGGCACTGTCAGCCCCTTGTCCTGCCCTCAGCATCCCCCTCCCATGCCAGTGGCCTCCAGGATGTGCTGGAAGGAGTCCCTGGGGAAGGAGCCTTGGTCAGCAATGGCCCTGGGGGGCTCCTTCATGCTGCCAGGGACTGCAGGTTTTTCCAAGGCCTTTGGGTTTGGCTTTTGCCTTGGAGTCTCTGAGAGGTTTGTGCAATCCTGGCCTCCAATTCTCTGCCTTAATGAGTCCCTTGAGAGGCTTTGTCAGTAACAACACTCAATGGGGCTCATAAATACTTCAGAGTACTCAAAGTTTATTACAGAACTTTTTTTGACACTGATCTTTAGAGGTTTGTGCGATCATGGCCCCCAATTATCTGCTTTAACGAGTCCCTTGGGATTCTTAGCCAGTAACAACACTCAGTGGGGTTTATTAATACTTCAAGGTACTCAGGGTTAGTTTAAAGTACTTCTTTTTGTCACTGAGTCTCTGAAAAGTTTTTGTGCAATCCTGGCTTCCAATTATCTCCTTTAATGAGTCCCCTGAGAGCTTTGCACTGACACACAGTGGGTCTCAGTAATGCTTTGAGATACTCAAGATTTTTAAGATACTTGTAAATTTCCTTTGGATTTTCCATCCCACTCTGAGTCTCTGAGAGGTTTTTGTGCAATCCTGGCCTCCAGTTCTCTCCCCTACTGACCTCATGAGGAGCCTGTGTTGGGCATTGACCATAGTGGGACCCATTAATGCTTTGAGACACTTTTTGTTTTTCCTCTGACTTTGACTCCTGCAAAGGTTTGTGCCATCTCCTCTCAGGCCCTGAGGTTCCAGGGTTCAGCACCAAATGCACCACGGGGCTCATTAGGATCAAGCAAGTGCTGACAAACCATGGCTGTGCCTTGATTTCCCTCTAGCCTTGTCCAGTTCACTAGGAAGTTTTCCTGCTGCATATATGGAGAAATATTTCAAAGACTATTTGGAAATATGTATTCCATTTTTAAAGGGTGTGTTTTACTACTTTTCTTCTTACACAAGAGGTGATTTCAGCATTCAGGGATTGATATTGACCCAGGGACACTCCTAAGGAGGTCTGGCCTGCTCAGAGAAGCTGTGCCTTGAGGTCTGACCCAGTGTGCACAACCTTGCTCCACATTCCCCAACCCCATCCTGTCTTTCCTCATTCACCTGGGACCTGCTTTGCTCAGAAAACTGGCTGCATTCAGCCAAAGGAGGGCTTTTTCTTCTTTTATTTGTGCAATCTAAAATTTCAGAGTATCAGACAATCTCTTCAAGTATGAATCATTAAAAACAGATATGATAATGGTCAGAGACTCGCTAACTAGTTTAAGTTACAAAGTGTTATGTTTATTAACACCAGCAGGTTGCACGGGAGTCGTCTCTGAAAGGCGTGACCGCCCCGTACAAGGTTCTTTGCCCTTGATTTATTTCCCAAGATCTTACATACAATACATGTGCATAACCCCAGCACCTCCCATCCCCACTCTGTATTAAATGAGGCTATCAGTCCTTCAGTTGTGAGCAATTCTTCTCTTGAATTGGGTCAGTGGTCTCAAAGGATGAAGTCAGGAGAATCTTCATCAGGTCTCTGTTACCCTCTGGCACAATCCAAGGTCCCCTGTTTTGTGATTGATTGATATAAAGTCCAGGTGCTGTCATTGTTCTACTGGTTTCAATCTGTTCTTTTAAAAGTTCACTTACTCCATTTCCTTCTATAAACAAGCTCATAATGGCAAACAATACAACAGTTAGCTCTAGTTAAAGCATCTAATAATCATTAACCTGTCATTTGCTTATCTAATTTACACCCTGATCAATCAGAATTGCTTCTAACCCTTAGCTAAAATTTTAACTCTTTAAAATCATGATTCATTTCCTCACTGCTTCTTCAAGATTTGTAAATTCATTTACCAATATACAGATTTTTCTTTATCTAGCCAACTGTGCAATTGTTGTCTGTAAAAACTGAACCTTCTGCTCTTGATATTGAAGTTAAAACTGCTGCTCACTGCAGAATTCTCCAATTCCAAACAAATATTGAAACAGACAAAATCAAACTTTGTCCAACTAAAATGAGCAAAACAATAATTTCATGAACCAAGGTATTGACCGAGCCAGTCCCTGTTGGTGACCACCCAAAAAGCACATCCCAGCAATGATGGGATGGTTAAATACTCTCTGTAGAGTCTCTGTGCCATGGTGAATTGAAATCTGAGTTCTCTTTTCTTCGTCTTTAATTTCCTTAAGAATTTCCTTTAATTCATTTTGTTTCAATAATTGTGCAAAGTTAAGTTCATCCCTATGGTCACAGGAGATATTTCTTGAACAGTTGTCAACTTTGCCTTTTTATGTTGGTCTGATACCACACGTGCCTGATAGGAAATTGGATTAAAAATAATTAAAAATTATATAAAATAAATGATTAAAAATTCATCATCCCCTACGTTGCCTTCACATATAAACTCCAATTGTTCCCTCATTGAAAAATATTTTATATAAATGGTTCATCACCTTCCTTCAACTTTCCGTGCCCACGTTCTGTGTTCACAAGGACTGAGTACAGTCCCCTCATGATTTAGCCCTAAAGCAAAAATATTTTATATAATATTTATATATTATAATTACTATTTATTCATTATTATTCGTTATTATTTTTATTATTTTATATAATATTTATATTATTATTATTTATTCATTATTATTATTTATTATTTTATATAATGTTTATATTATTATTATTTATTCGTTATTATTCATTATTATTCTTTATTCAGTGTTATTATTTTTATTCATTATTTTTATTCATGATCCTGCTCTTCTATGTTTTCCCATTCTGGTAATATAATAATAATAAATTAAAAGTTATAACAAATATAATATATAAATAATATAATAAATATAGTATATCAATATATACTAATAAGATAATATACAATAAATATTATAAATTTATTGTATAATATATATTTATATAAATTATATATTTATATTTTTATATATTTTAATATAATTTTAATAATATAATTTGTTTATTATAATAAAATATATATATTAATATAAAATATATATTTATATAATTAAAATATAATTATAATATTATATATTATAATATATTAGTATTGTATAATATAAATTTATATTATATAAATATAATATACAATAAATAATATAAATACAATAAATATAAATATATAAAACATATAATATAAATATAAAAATTATAATAAATAAATATAATAAAAAGTTCTAATAATAACAATGAGTTATTTTTATTATTTATTTATTATTATAATATATATTATTATAATATTTTTATATTATATATTATATTATTTCTACATATAATTATATTATATATATGAATAAATATATATATTCTATTAATAATTATAATATAATAATATATATTATATAATAATATATAATAATATCATTATTAACAGAATAATATTTATATCTATATAAATATAGATATAAAAATAAATGTATAAAATAAATAAATATAATATATAAATGAATATAAAATATAAATATTCATGATCCTGCTCTTCTATGTTTTCCCATTCTGGTAATATAAAAATAATAAACTAAAAGTTATAATAAATATAATATATAAATAATATAATAAATACAGTATATTAATATGTAATATTAATATAATATGCAATAAATATATAATAAATATATATAATATAATATATATATAATATACAATATATAAAATATATAATATATATTATATATAAAATATATTATATATAAAATATATAGTATAGAAATATAAAGACATATAAATACAAAAACATAAAAGACAAATCATTTAAAATATATAAATATATAAAATATATAATATAAATATAGAAATAAATGTATAAAATAATTAAATATAATATAAAAATATCATAATAAAAATAATAATAATAAGTTATTTTTGATAACGTCAATTGGATTAACTAGGAATTTTTGAATTCTTAACAGCAAATGACCCAATTTTGATAATTATGGGAGCTGTGGGTTTTAAGTGATTTGAGTAGCTCTGGTTTCTCTCAGTGTTGGAATTGGTCGAGTTATCTTAACCTCATATTTTTCAAGGTCAGTACAAATCTGAGTTATATTAAAGTCAATTTTAAAATCCTTAATTGCACAACCTTCTTTTTTGAGCTTAAACTCAGAAAAATTGGTTAAGACTTTGTCACAGCATTCAGGATAAATTTGAATAGGTTTCATTGGTCCTTGATGAGATTCATACATAAATCATAATAAATCATAAATCATCCTCAGTGATTTTTCCCTTCCCTCACAGCTGCATTTGTAACTTTTAGCACCTCACTCAGAGAATAATCAGACGGCAGAAAGTAGAAATGGGCGAAAATCCATAGTCTGCACACCAAAATCATCGGAATTTCCTTTTTATGTGCATTTTTATGGGGTTCTTTTTAATGTTTCATGAAGTTGTATTGGGATTTGGTGATGTGCAAAAACTTGACGTTTTCACATGATCAATGCTATGACATTTCATTTTTATTTTATTTTATTTTATTTTATTTTATTTTATTTTATTTTATTTTTTATTTTATTTTTTATTTTATTTTATTTTAATTTTTATTTTATTTTGTTTTATTTTATTTTAATTTTAATTTTATTTTATTTTTATTTTATTTTATTTTATTATTTTATTTTATTTTATTTTTATTTTTATTTTATTCTATTATTTTATTTTTATTTAATTTTATTTTATTTTAGTTTTAATTTTAATTTAATTTAATTTTATTTTATTTTATTTTATTTTATTTTATTTTTTTATTTTATTTTTTATTTTATTTTATTTTAATTTTTATTTTATTTTGTTTTATTTTATTTTAATTTTAATTTTATTTTATTTTTATTTTATTTTATTATTTTATTTTATTTTATTTTAATTTTTATTTTATTCTATTATTTTATTTTAATTTTATTTTATTTTAGTTTTAATTTTAAATTTATTTTATTTTATTTTATTTTATTTTATTTTTATTTTATTTTATTTTGTTTTATTTTTATTTTATTTTAATTTAAATTTTATTTTATTTTGTTTTTTTATTTTTATTTTATTTTATTTTATTTTGTTTTATTTTTATTTTATTTTATTTTTATTTTAATTTTATTTTATTTTATTTTGTTTTATTTTTATTTTATTTTATTTTTATTTTAATTTTATTTTATTTTTTTATTCTTTTTATTTTAATTTTATTTTATTTTGTTTTATTTTATTTTATTCTATTTATTTTATTTTGTTTTGTTTTGTTTTATTTTTTAAATTTTAATTTAATTTAATTTTTATTTTATTTTAATTTTATTTTATTTTATTTTATTTTATTTCATTTCATTTTTATTTTATTTTACTTTAACTTTAATTTTATTTTATTTTAATTTTATTTTATTTTATTTTTTTATTTCATTTTTAATTATTTAATTTTATTTCATTTTTATTTTATTTCATTTTTATTTTATTTTATTTTATTTTATTTTATTTTATTTTATTTTATTTTATTTTTTATTTAACTTTATTTTATTACAAATGAAGGGAAGAAAAGGTTTGTGATCCCCTCTTTGATGCTGTGGTCATTAAAAAAAAAGAGGAAAATGAGAAAACAAATTGTGGAATTGATGCCCTGTAAAATTATTTAAAAAATCAAAGCCAAACATTTGCAAAATACAGAAATTCAGGTGAATTAATTTAACCTTTGCCTCCAGATTTATCCCAAAAATATTCCTGAACCAAAGGCTGGGCAAACTGGGAAAGGAAATGGGCCTGGGCGAACTCGGAGCAGTTGGTCAAACATTTGTCCCAGCATTCGGGAACAATTCAGAAAGGTTTCATGGAATCCATTCCGGACAAACAAACATTCACATCCTCAGTGTTTTGAAATCAGAAAAATCATAAAAAATCATAAATCATAAAAAATTTCCTTAAATTATTTTTTAAAAATATTCTTATTAAAAAAATGAACAGAAAAATAAATAATAAACAGAAAAATAAATAATAAACAGGAAAAAAAGAAAAATAAATAATAAACAGAAAAAAATAATAAACAGAAAAAATAAACATAAAAAATAATAAACAGAAAAATAAATAATAAACAGAAAAATAATAAACAGAAAAATAAATAATAAACATAAAAAATAAACAGAAAAATAAATAATAAACAGAAAAAATAAATAATAAACATTAAAAATAAATAGAAAAATAAATAAGCATAAAAATAAACAGAAAAATAAATAATAATCAGAAAAAAACCAGAAAAATAAATAATAAACATAAAAAAATAATAATAAACAGGAAAATAAATAATAAACAGAAAAATAATAAACAGAAAAAATAATAATAAACAGAAAAAATAATAAACAGAACAATAAACAGAAAAATAAATAATAAACAGAAAAATAAATAATAAACAGAAAAAACCCAGAAAAATAAATAATAAACAGGAAAAAAAAACTAAAAAACCCCAGAAAAATAAATAATAAACAGAAAAAATAAACAGAAAAATTTAAAAAACAGAAAAAATAATAAACAAAAAATAAACAGGAAAAAATAAACAGAAAAAATAAATAATAAACAATAAACATAAAAAAATAAACATAAAAATAACAAACAGAAAAAAAATAAACAGAAAAAATAAACAGAAAAATAAATTATAAACAGAAAATAAATAATAAACAGAAAATAAACAGAAAAATAAATTATAAAGAGAAAAACAGAAAAATAAACAGAACAATAAATAATAAACAGAAAAATAAATATTAAACATAAAAAATAATAATAAGCAGAAAAAAATAAAAATAAAAATAAATATTAAACATAAAACCCCCAATTTTTCTGTTACTTTATCAGCTATTCCGACACAAAACGAACATGATCGGTGAGTAAGAACGACAAATCTCCGATTCCCGTGGTTAAATTACAGAAAAAGAAAACAGAAAAACAGAAATATCAGAAAATAAAAACCTCCTTGATCACCCCTAACAACTACAAACCTTCCTACCCTAAAAAACTCCTTAGGTTTCGTTAACATTCCACTCCCACTCTTTATTTCCATAAAAAAATTTAATTTCAGTTCTATTTCACCCGGTAAAAATTTCCAGAGTCGCTCAGGACCGTTCCGCGCTCAGCGGTGCCGGATCCGCGCTTTGTTCTTTAATTTTCATTCATTTTTAGGAGTTCCTGGGATGGTCCCTCCCACTGTGGCTGCACAGTTGTTTTTTTTTTTTTGCAGACTAAATAAAATTTTATTTAATTTTAATTTTATTTTATTTTTTTCTATTTCATTTTTATTTTATTCTATTTGTTTTATTTTATTTTAATTTTTATTTTATTCTATTTTTGTCCTAGGTTACAATATAAAATTGTGCCCAAGGTTTGTATTCTATCCCCATGAGCCGTTGGAGCCAGGGTGGGGCAGTGTTTTCCTTATCTTCTGTTAACGAGCCTAACAATGCCTTGCCACATGACTCATAGATAACTTCCTCCGGGAGTTATCTCTGTTTAATGGGCCATCAAGGACCCACTGCATGACTCATAGAATGAGATGATCCCCATTGTGAGATGCTCCGCCCAGGGGGAGGAGACAAGCATTCCCACCTGGATAAATCCAGGGTTTGGGACAGCACAGGCAGCTTTTATCCACTGGACTCCCAGAGGAGACAAGAGCTGCCAGAAGTTTCTACAGGAATCACTGCTTCGACAAGACTATCTCATCTGGACTGCCACTACCACCCTAACTAACAGGGTGTCAGGTTGTATTCTGACTCTGTCAGGTTTTTTTTGTACTATTACTTTTATTTTATTTTACTTTACTTTATTTTCTTTTCATCTTATTAAATTGTGTTTCTGACTTGGAGTCCTTCACTGGTTTTGCTTTCAAACCAGCACATATTTTTGGCGCCCAACATGGGGCAGGAGGTACTGAGAAAAGTCAGAATTACAAATTTGGGAAAAAGACACCTGTTCACTATGATGCTCAGCATGTTTACATGTGTCTTGTACCTTGCTCTCTATATTTTTTCCGCACATAGGGCAGTATCTGCAGATCTTAATATTCTAGTGTAAACCAGGGTACAGCACTAAGATTGCTTTATTGGTCTATTATCTCTATTGCATGATAACCTCTGAGGCAATAAGCACAATTCGGAATATGTACTCAATTTTGTTGTCTTGCCCCGGTCTAGGATGCTTTGTTTGGGGTCTCAACAATCTCACCCAGCCACAGTGGGGAGGGGTAAAGAATGATTTTTTCCAGTCTTTCAAGACTGATACAGCAGGTTTTGGAAATTTTGAGTTCTCTCTGGATACCAAGGACAGCATAATGTTGTTGTTAGTACTGCTTTCTCTTCTCTGCACAGCCTGCACCATGCTTAAAGTGCAGCGTTTTCTTGAGGCAGAGGAGAAAAGAACCAAATGCACAGCAACAGCCTTCGTGTCCACACAGATTGTCACAGAGGAGAAAGGAACCAAAAGCCAGGCAACAGTGTCCGAGTCTACGCAGACTGTTACAGAGAAACAGAAGCCGAAAGCAAGGCAACAGTGTCCGAGTCTACGCAGACTGCCACAAAGAGAAAAGAACTGAAATCAAGGCAACAGTGCCCATGTCCACGCAGACTGCCACAGAAGAGAAGTGCAAAGCCACAACATCTGTGTCTGTGCAGGTTGACACAGAGGAGAAAGAAGCCAAAAATGCCAGCATCTCCACACAAACCATCACTGAACTGGAACAGCCTAAACCCATAGCAGTTGCCCCTGTTCAGAAGAAGAAAGCAAAGAGCAAATCAGTCCGCATAGTGACTGATGAGGATGCAGCAGGACCTTCGCACCCAGCAGAAGAGACAGAGCCAGAGATCATCACTCGCTCTCTGTCCCTGGGTGAGCTGCGTGACCTGCGGAGGGAATTCACCCGCCAGACAAATGAATCCGTCCTGACCTGGCTGCTCCGTATCTGGGACGCTGCAGCCAATGACACCATTCTGGATGGAAGTGAGGCCAGGCAACTGGGATCGCTGTCCCGGGATGTGGTCATTGACCAGGGGATCGGGAGAACCCAAGAAACTCTCAGCCTCTGGCGACGACTGCTAACAAGTGTGAAAGACAGACACCTTTGTAAAGAAGATCTCCAGGTGCACCAAGGAAAGTGGAACACAGTAGAGCAAAGTATCCAATGCCTGAGGGAATTGGCAGTGCTGGAGATCATTTTCTCAGAGGACGAGAGATTTCCTAAAAGCCCAGATGAAGTTCAGTGCACATCGCAGATGTGGTTGAGATTCGCACGGCTTGGACCAGAGATGTACTCCCGTTACCTGGCAATGCTGCAATGGAGGGCAGGCGAGGACAGGGTGGGTGTCTTGGTAAATAAACTAAGAATTTATGAGGACACTGTCACTGCCCCATTTCGTACCCATGTCTCATCCGTAGAAACAAGGCTAGCTGAGCAAATCCGAAGCTTGATTAAAGAAGAAATTTACCACATCTCACCAGAACCAACAAGAGTTTCTGCCATTAAGAGCAGGCGTCCCCCAGCCAGGGAGAGAACATACACTCCACGAGGTAACCTCTGGTCTTTTCTTCAGGAGCATGGAGAAGACATGAGGAAGTGGGATAGAAAACCCACCTCCTCCTTAGCAGCCCGGGTACGTGAACTGAAAAGAGAGACCCCTACCACAAGAAGTTCATCTAGAGTCAATGCTGCTCCCATCAATCGAGCACAAAACTCCAGACGGGATAGGAATGATGATATGACTGGTCCTCTCGAAGGAACCTCGGGAACATATGTACAAGAAGAGAGTAGCATGCACCATGACCAGGAATAGGGGGGCCCTGCCTCTAGCCAGGTAGAGGAAAGGGACAATCAGATCTATTAGACTGTGTGGATCCGATGGCCTGGCACATCTGACCCACAAGAGTATACGGTTTTGATTGACACTGGCTCTCAATGTACCCTGATGCCATCAAGGTATGTAAGGACAGAATCTGTTTCTATTTCTAGAGTGACAGGAGGGTCCCAGCAGCTGACTGTAGTGGAGGCCAAAGTGAGTTTAACTGAGAACGGGTGGCAAAAACACCCCATTGTGACTGGCCCAGAGGCCCCATGCATCCTTGGCATAGACTATCTCAGAAATAGATATTTCAAAGACCCAAAAGGATATCGTTGGGCTTTTGGGATAGCTGCTGTAGAGACAGAAGGCATCAGACAACTGAATACTTGCCTGGTCTCTCAGATGACCCCTCTGCTGTTGGACTGCTGAGAGTTGAAGAACAACAAGTACCAATCGCCACAGCAACAGTGCACCGTCGGCAATACCGCACCAACAGAGACTCTGTGATTCCTATCCATGAGATGATTCGTAAACTGGAGAGCCACGGGGTGGTCAGCAAGGCTTGTTCACCTTTCAACAGCCCCATCTGGCCTGTGCGTAAGTCCAGTAGAGAATAGAGACTGACTGTGGATTATCGTGGTCTGAATGAAGTCACGCCACCACTGAGTGCTGCTGTGCCGGACATGTTAGAGCTTCAGTACGAGCTAGAGTCTAAGGCAGCAAAGTAGTACGCGACCATCAACATTGCCAATGCCTTCTTCTCCATTCCTTTGGCAGCAGAGTGCAGGCCTCAATTTGCTTTCACCTAGAGGGGTGTGCAGTATACCTAGAACCGATTGCCCCAGGGGTAGAAGCACAGTCCCACAATCTGCCATGGACTGATCCAGACTGCATTGGAAAAAGGCGAGGCTCCTGAACATCTCCAGTATATTGATGACATTATTGTGTAGGGGAACACAGAAGGGGAAGTCTTCAAGAAAGGAGAAAAGATTGTCCAGATTCTACTAAAAGCTGGTTTTGCCATTAAGCGAAGTAAGGTTAAGGGGCCGGCTCGAGAAATCCAGTTCCTGGGCGTCAAGTGGCAAGATGGTCGTAGCCAAATACCCACAGAAGTAATCAACAAGATCACCGCGATGTCTCCACCGACCAGCAAGAAGGAAACACAAGCTTTCCTAGGTGCCATAGGCTTTTGGAGAATGCACATTCCCGAGTACAGCCAGATTGTGAGTCCTCTCTACCTGGTTACTCGCAAGAAGAACGATTTCCACTGAGGCCCTGAACAGCAGCAAGCCTTTGCCCAGATCAAGCAGGAGATCGCTCATGCGGTAGCCCTTGGCCCAGTGAGGACAGGACCAGATGTGAAGAATGTGCTCCACTCAGCAGCCGGGAACAATGGCCTGTCCTGGAGCCTATGGCAGAAGGTGCCTGGTGAGACTCGGGGTCGACCACTGGGATTCTGGAGTCGAAGCTACAGAGGGTCCGAAGCCAACTACACTCCCACGGAGAAGGAAATCTTGGCCGCCTATGAGGGAGTTCAAGCTGCCTCGGAAGTAATTGGCACTGAAGCACAGCTGCTTCTGGCACCCCGACTGCCGGTGCTGGGGTGGATGTTCAAAGGAAAAGTTCCTTCCATGCATCATGCAACCGACACTACTTGGAGCAAATGGATTGCCCTCATTACACAGCGTGCCCGAATTGGAAACCCAAATCGCCCAGGGATTCTGGAAGTTATAACGAACTAGCCTGAAGGTGAGACTTTTGGATTATCCTCTGAAGAAGAAGAGGAGCAAGTGACACGAGCTGAGGAGGCCCCACCATATAACGAACTACCAGAGACTGAAAGACAATATGCCCTCTTCACTGATGGTTCCTGCCGAATTATAGGCGCTGACCGGAAATGGAAAGCTGCAGTATGGAGCCCCACACGACGAGTTGCACAAGCTACCGAGGGACAAGGTGGATCGAGTCAGATGGCAGAGCTTAAAGCTGTCCAGCTGGCTTTGGATATTGCTGAACGAGAGAAGTGGCCGAGGCTCTATCTCTACACCGACTCATGGATAGTAGCTAATGCCCTGTGGGGATGGCTGAATCGCTGGAAAAAGGCCAACTGGCAGCGCAGAGGGAAACCCATCTGGGCTGCTGAGATTTGGCAGGACATTGCCACCCGAGTAGAGAAGGTAACCGTGAAGGTTCGACACGTGGATGCACATGTACCCAAGAGTCGGGCTAATGAGGAGCATCGCAACAATGAGCAGGTAGACAAAGCTGCCAAGGTGGAAGTATCACAAGTGGATCTAGACTGGCAGCACAAGGGAGAATTATTCCCAGCTCGTTAGGCCCATGATGCCTCTGGTCATCAGGGAAGAGATGCAACATACCGATGGGCCCGTGACCGAGGGGTGGACCTTACTATGGACAGCATCTCACAAGTCATCCATGACTGTGAGACCTGCGCTGCAATCAAACAGGCCAAGCGGGTGAAGCCTCGGTGGTACGGTGGACGATGGTTGAAGTACAGGTATGGGGAAGCCTGGCAAATTGACTACATCACCCTTCCCCAGACCCGCCAAGGCAAGCGCTATGTGCTGACCATGGTAGAAGCAACCACAGGATGGCTGGAGACCTATCCTGTGCCTCATGCTACTGCCCGGAATACCATCCTGGGCCTCGAAAAGCAAGTCCTGTGGAGACACGGCACCCCGGAGAGAATCGAGTCAGATAATGGAACACATTTTAAGAACAGCCTTATAAACATCTGGGCCAAAGAACATGGTATTGAATGGATATATCACATCCCTTATCATGCACCAGCCGCCAGGAAAGTTGAACGGTGCAATGGACTATTAAAGACTACCCTGAAGGCACTTAGTAGAGAGACCTTCAAGAATTAAGACATAAACTTAGCCAAAGCCACCTAGATAGTCAACACCCGAAGCTCCATCAATGAGCTGGTCCTGCCCAGTCTGAACCCTTGCACACAGTAGATAGATAAAGTCCCTGTGGTACACATGAAAAAGATTTTAAGAAAGACTGTTTAAATTAATCCCACCTCAGGCAAAGGCAGACCCATCCGTGAGATTGTTTTTGCTCAAAGACCTAGTTATACTTAGTAAGTAATGCAGAAAGATAGAGAAACCCGTTGTGTACCACAAGGAGACCTAATTTTAAGTGAGAACTAGAATTAGTGTGTAAAGTTTCATTCTGTGTATATATGTATGTATCTGTGAGGGTATATGATGTAGATGGTGATAGAATAAGGGGTGGATTATGTCCTAGGTTACAATGTAAAATTGTGCCCAAGGTTTGTATTCTATCCCCATGAGCCGTTAGAGCCAAGGTAGGGCAGTGTTTTCCTTATCTTCTGTTAACGAGCCTAACAATGCCTTGCCACACGACTCATAGATAACTTCCTCCGGGAGTTATCTCTGTTTAATAAGCCATCAAAGACCCACTGCATGACTCATAGAATGAGATGATCCCCATTGTGAGATGCTCCGCCCAGGAAGAAGAGCCAAGCATTCTCACCTAGATAAATCCAAAGTTTAAGACAGCACAAGCAGCTTTAATCCACTAGACTCCCAGAGGAGACAAGAGCTGCCAGAAGTTTCTACAAGAATCACTGCTTCGACAATACCATCTCATCTAGACTGCCACTACCACCCTAACTAACAAAGAGTCAAGTTGTATTCTGACTCTGTCAGGGGTTTTTTTGTACTATTACTTTTATTTTATTTTACTTTACTTTATTTTCTTTTCATCTTATTAAATTGTGTTTCTGACTTAGAGTCCTTCACTGGTTTTGCTTTCAAACCAGCACAAAAATATAAAGGGAAAACTACAAAAACATCAACTGGCTCGTCCCATCCTTCCTGGAAAGGACACCCTTCACCTTGGGGGAGAGATAGAGTCCCTTTCCTAGCCCTGGCAATGACCTGAGATGGGATCAAATACAATGATGGGGCCATGGCCAGATGCTCACGTTTTTAAATCCCATCTCACGTCATTGCCAGGGGCAGGGAAAGGGACAGGTGTCCTCCCAGAATGAATGACAGGGAACTGTGGGTCACTAGGGCTCTTCTCAGTGTGCATCTTCTGATGGGGGATGAGGTTGGAGACACACATGAAGCTGTTCCCAGAGTCGGGGCACTCGCAGGGCTTCCCTTACTGGTGACTCCGTTGGTGTCTGGTCAAGGCAGAGCTGTGGGTGAAGCTCTTCCCACACTGGGGACACTCGTAGGGCCTCTCCCCAGTGTGGATGCGCCGGTGGGTGATGAGGTTGGAGTTGTGCTTGAAGCCCTTCCCGCAGTCAGGGCAGCGGAAGGGCCTCTCCTCTGTGTGAATGCGCTCATGAAGGAGGAGATTTGAGCTGGTGGGAAACCTTTTCCCACACTGGGGACACCCATAGGGCCTCTCCCCAGTGTGGATCATTTTATGGATGATCAGCTGGGATCTCTGGTTGAAGCCCTTCCTGCATTCCCCACATTTGTACGGCCTTTCCCCAGCGTGGATGTTCTGGTGGCGGATCAGGTGTGAGCTTTGGCTGAAGCTCTTCCCACATTCCCCACACACGTAGGGCCGTTCCCCAGTGTGGATCCTCTTGTGGCGGATCAGGTTGGAGTTGCTGCTGAAGCTCTTCCCACACTCCAAGCACTCATAGGACTGCTCCCTGTCATGAAGCTGCTCATGGGCCACCAGGTCTGAGCTCTGGCTCGATCTCCGGCCACGTTCCTGGCACACGGCGGGTCCTACCTCCTCAGAGCAGTCTGGGATGGGTTTGGAGCCCCTTCTCCTGTGGGATGTCTGGGGCTTTTCCTCCCCATTGGATTCCTGCGCCAGGGAGCCACTCAAAATGTCCTCTTCCATGAGGTTCTGCTCTGGGGATTTTTCCATCCTGGTCTCCATCCTCAGCTCCTTTTCTGGGGGAGAAAGAACAAGGAGAGGATGGAATATCCTCTGTGCAAGAGGGAAGGGGAAGGAGATCTCCCGAGGGAATACCTGGCGGGACGGCGTCAGCAGCGGGGTTGTCCTGCAGCTGAGGGCCATGCTGGGCTGGGAGATGGAACAGGAGAGATGGGGAAAAGGGACAGTGACCTCCTCCTCACCTGCCTGGCTGTCCCAGGGCATCTTCCTCTTCCTTGCAGTCTCCTTCTCCATCTGGCCAAGGTTTGGGAATGGGAAATCCTGGTTTGGGGAAAAACAACAGATAAGCACATTGAGTTTGAAGGTTTGCCTGACCAAGTCCATCTCTAAAAGTCACCTGGAATCTGGGGTCCATAAAAACCTCCTAAACACCAATATTGTGCCCTGAAAATGCCTCCAAGGAATTCCCCATCCCTGGTCTCTCCCCTTTGGTTTTCAGGGGTTCACCCCTTTCCCAGCTGCTGGGGGTCATGCTCGTATTGAGGGTCCCCCATCTACTCCATCCCAGCCCTCCCCAGGCTGCTGGGAGTCCCAGGAATCGGAAAAATTCCCCCCTTACCCATCTCCCCATTTAGGGATGCAGGGGGATTTTGGGGTGTCTGGGGTCCCTTCTCCCCTCACCCTTGGCTGTGGGGTGCAGGGGGTCAAGGGAGTCCCCCCTGCTCCTCCAGGCTGCCTCTACCGTCAGCCACCACCAGGACCCTCAATGTCCCCCCAAGGGGCATTTTCCACTGATCTTTGAAGTTCTTCATTCTTCAAACATCCCTCCTAAGAAACCAAGCCGAGGGACCCCCCAAGATATCTGGGCTGAGCTTGGTTTGGAAAGACAGGTGTCTTCTAAGGAAGGAAGGAGTCTCCCTTGAAATGGAAAATATAAACCCTCTCCCTCTGAATTATAATTTTGAAATGAATGGGCTCTCAAGCAAAGATATGGGAATAGGAATAACAGCGCTTTAGTAGGAAAAGCAAAATAAAAATGCAGTAGTAAAAAAAATAAGCTGACAGAGTCAGAATACCTGACACCCAGTTAGGCAGGGTGTTGGTAGCAGTGCAATCAAATCGTGGCTGCAGTCCTCCTGGAGTCACAGATGTGGTTTTGTTGAAGCAATGATCCTGTAGAAGGGTGTAGTTTTCCTCTGAAGGTCCAGTGGTGGTGTAGATGGGTCTGGTGTTCCTCTGGGAATCCAGTAGAAACAGGCTGCTTGTGGTGTGTTAAATCTCAGGTTATATCCAGGTAGGAATGCTTGGCTCCTCCCCCTGGGTGGAGCATCTCACAATGGGATGATGGAATTTGATCAGTCATGCAGTGAGACTCAATGGCCCATTAACAGAAGATATCTCCCTGGAGGGAGTGTGGGTGGTGGAAGAGATAAAGAACACTGCTGCACCTGGTTTGAACAGCTGGCCCATTAACAGAAGATATCCCCCCAGAGTTATGAGAAATGGGTCATGGAACAGTTCTTACTTGGGATCTCCTGTTGGTTTTGTTTTCAAACTGGCACACTGGGAGAAGTGGGACCATGCTGGGAACTGCTGTGAGCAGGTTGGAGTGACTGGTCTACACTGTGGGCAACTGGGCATGACTGGGATCGTGCTGGGAGAGACTGGCATCATACTGGGAGTGACTGGGACTATATCAGGGGAAACTGGGAGCAAGTGGATGAAAGTGGGAGCAACCTCGACCATGCTGGGGGCAAACAGCATCATAATGGGGAATGACTGGCAGTGACTGGGCTCATAATGGGAGTCGCGAGGAAACTGGAACCACACCGGGGGGAAACTGGGCTGATACTGGGAGCAGCCACTTCTGTCACTGGGACCCCCAAACCCTTTTCCTGGCCACCCCACCTCTCCCAGGCCCACCATTTTCTTTGGCCCTGGGAGCCCTGGACTCCTACTCCTGCCTTTCCCAGCACCCAGCCCCTCCTTCCCATATCACTGAGGACACTTGGGACCCCTATTCCCAGCCATCCTGGGTTTTCCCACCTTTTGATGGGAACGGGGACACCGGGGAACCTTGGATCTCCCTTTCCTGACTAAATGGAGCCTTTTAAGCCCACCTATCCCACATCTACCCAGCCCTACCATCCCCTTTTCTCACTCCTGGAGCCCCCAAACCCCCTTCCCTGCTCTCCCAGCTCTCCCTGTTCCCCCTTTCCTTCACCCATGACCCCCCAGACCCCAAATCTCCGTGTCCCCCCAGTTCTCCTCTCCCTGCGGTCCCTGCCCGTGGCGCTGGCGGAGCCCGGCCCGGGGTTCCCCCAGTTCCTGTCCATGGGGTCCCTGGATGGGATCCCCTTCCAGCGCCGCCACAGCCAGCGGGGCCAGGCGGAGCCGCAGCCGCTGGGGATGGCGGCCGGAGCCGAGCCGGGATATTGGGATGGCCGGAGCCGGCACAAGGAGCGGCACCGGCACGGGGCCAGCAGGGAGCTGCAGATGCTGCAGGAGCGGCACAGCCAGAGCGGGGCTCAGGGCGGGGAGCCGGGGCTGGGGGATCTGTGGGGCTGCCATGGCACCTGTGGGACTGCAGTGGGGATCCGTGGGGCCGGGCCAGGATCTGGGGCGCTGGGATGTGCATCCCTGCGGATCCAAGGGGCTGGGATGAGGCTCTGTGTGTCTCCATCAGACTCTGGGGCTCTGTGGGGCTGGAATGTGGCTCCGTGGGGCTGGGACACAATATCGAGGGTCTCCATGGATCCAATCCCTCCCCAGGTCTCTAAACCTGCAGGAGGTTTCTGGCTGTGACCTTCTGTCCAATGCAAGCATCCACAGATCCAATCGGCTCAGCTCTGACAGGCGGGAATTCCTCTCTTTCCAGCTGGGATCCGGGGGATTCGTGGTGGCCGACGGCGCTGCCCAGGTCACCAAGAGGCGCTGGGAACAGGATTAGATGGAGGCTGAGGAATGAACAAATGCCCTGGGGCACACCTGCCTGGAATGTCTCTGGAAATATGTCAGATAGGGGTGGGAAGTGCTGGAGAGTAAAGGTGGGGAGGGTAGAATTGCCATGGGAATGTGGGATTTGGAAATGTGGGATTTGGGAGGGAAAAATTTGGGAACATGGGAATTTCGCTTGGAACCTCCATAGGAGGATCCCACTGCTGTCCCATTCCCATGGGAATTCTGTAGGTGGATCTCACTGCCATCCCAATCCCATGGAATTCCATGGGCAGATCTCATCCCCGTCCCACTGCCGTGAAAGCTCTTTCCGATTACCCCCAAACCCATCCTGGGGGTCACCCTGTTCTTTGCTCTCCCCATCTCCCACAAGACACCTGGGGGTTCCCCCATTACCCACCCAGCCCCCTCAAACTACTCCTGGGTCCCCCCTCATCCCTCCACAGGGATTCCCCCCGTGTCCCATCCCCCAGGACTTTGGGGGTCCTCCTGACCTGTCCGTGCCCCTCCCCCATTTCTGCCCCCCCGTGATGGTGGGGGTGGGGCCGAGTGTTGGTGCCCCCCTGCCTGCAGCAGATCCAGCAGTGAGGGGAGTTCAGGGGGTCCCTGAGCATTTGGGGTCCCCTGGGATTTGGGGTGACCCCTTAAGGCCTCCAGGATCTCCCTGAACATGCTGATGCTGCCCGTTCACAGTGAGAAGGGTCAGACCTGGAACGGGGTCCCCAGCTCTGTCACCGGCATGGCCCAGGTATCCCCAAAACTTCCCAGGAATCCTCAAATCTTTCTGGGACACCCCAACCTCCCCAGGATCACAAAAACGTCCTGGGACCCTCAAAAATCTCCCCAGGAATGCAAAAAGCCATACAGACTACTCCCCAAACCCTCTCAGGACATCAAAATTCCCACAGGACCTCCCAACACCCCTGTCAGATCCCCTTGAGAAGGTTCATACCTGGCACGGGGTCCCCATCTCTGTCACCAGCAGGTACCCAAAAGCAGCCCTGGGATCCCCCTGGGATCACCTAATCCCTCCCTTTGGGACCCCTGAAAAACCATTGGGAACCTCCAAAATTGCACCATGACCCCAAAAACCCCCGGGATCTGCAAAACCTTCCCCAGGAACCTCTCATGCATGTTTACACCCAGCACGGGGCCCACATCACCATCATCAGCATCACCCAGGTACCCCTGAACCCTTCTGAGACCTACAAACCCCTCTTGGCACCCCCAAACCCCACCTGGGACCCCCAAACGCGCCTTGGCTCTGTACTGGAATAAACGGGAGTGGTGTTGCTCTTTTAAGGGCAGTTATAGCAGGACCCTACAAGAGCGGGGGCTCTTAAAGCAGCTGTCTTGGTTTTGAAAGAAAGTTGTCTGCCAGGGAGAGCTGGAGCTTCCCTTGGAATGGAGAATGTCACCCACCTCCCCTCCAAATTATTATAATTTTGCAATTAGGGGCTTTCAGGCAAAGATATGGGAATAGGAGTAACAGTTCTTTAATAGGAATAAAAACAACAACAACAACAAAACCACCAAAATACAAATGCAACAGTACAGAGACAAGCAAGAAAGCAAAGCAGAAATCCTGGAAAACAATCCTGACAGAGTCAGGGATACGACCTGACACTGTTGGTAAGGGTGTTGGAAGCAGTCATGTCCTTGATGAGCCTTAATGGCCCATTAGCAGAAGATATCTCCCTGGATGATGGACAGTTGGTGAAGGAGATAAGAAACACTGCCACACCTGGCTTTAACAGCTGGCCCATTATCAGAAGGCATCTGCCCCCTCCCCCTGGAGTTACAAGAGATAAAGAAATATCTGCCTTTACATCAGATGAAATTGAAAACAAATCTCTTGGCTACCCAACCCAAGACACAGTCCCCTCCAGTCGATGCCAGTAGCTCCCGATGTGTCCACGTTTTCCTCCCAACATGGGCCCAGTAGCTCCCAGTAACTCCCAGTCAGGTTCCATTGCAGTCCCAGTGGCTCCCAGGATGATCCCAACAGGACCTGTAGTCACTGCCAGTATGGTTCCAGTCACTCCCATTACAATCTCAGTTTTTCCCAGTCACTCCTAGATACTCCTGGTATTATTCCAGTCATGCCCACAGTGACTCCCTTTCAGTCCCAGTGTGGTTCCAGTAACAGCCAGCACCTTTCCCGTCACTCCCAGTCTGATTCCAGTATGATCCCAGTCACTCTCAAATACACCCAGTACTCTTCCAGTCACTCCCAGTATGAATCCAATCAGTTCCAGTAGGATCCAAGTTTGACCCCAGCATGGGCACATCTGCTCCCATTATCATCCAGCATGGTTCCAGTTCCTCCCACTGTGGTTTCAGTCTCTCCCAGTGTATCCCAGTTGTTCTCAGTCACTCACAGTCATCCTCAGTGCCGTTCCAGTTGCTGCCAGTATGGTCCCAGTGTCCCTCAGCATGGGCCCAGCCTTTCCCACTGTGATCCCAGTAGGATCTCAGTTGTCCCCACCATGGTTCCAGTTGCTCCTTGTTCCTCCCAGTGTGTTTCCACTTGCTCCCAGTTGCCCCTAGGATAGTCCCAGTCACTCCATGGATGATCCCAGTGCCTCTGTGCACAGTCCCAGTCATGCCCAGTTTCCCACAGTGTAGACCAGTCACTCCAACCTGCTCACAGCAGTTCCCAGCATGGTCCCACTTCTCCCCAGTGTGCCAGTTTGAAAACAAAACCAACAGGAGATCCCAAGTAAGAACTGTTCCATGACCCATTTCTCATAACTCTGGGGGGATATCTTCTGTTAATGGGCCAGCTGTTCAAACCAGGTGCAGCAGTGTTCTTTATCTCTTCCACCACCCACACTCCCTCCAGGGAGATATCTTCTGTTAATGGGCCATTGAGTCTCACTGCATGACTGATCAAATTCCATCATCCCATTGTGAGATGCTCCACCCAGGGGGAGGAGCCAAGCATTCCTACCTGGATATAACCTGAGATTTAACACACCAGAAGCAGCCTGTTTCTACTGGATTCCCAGAGGAACACCAGACCCATCTACACCAGAACTGGACCTTCAGAGGAAAACTGCACTTTTCTACAGGATCGTTCCTTCAACAAAACCACATCTGTGACTCCAGGTGGACTGCAGCCACGATTTGATTGCACTGCTACCAACACCCTGCCTAACCGGGTGTCAGGTTGTATTCTGACTCTGTCAGTGTTTCTGTTTTTTACTACTTCATTTTTAGTTTAATTTTCTTACTAAAAAACTGTTATTCCCATATCTTTGCAATGAGAGCCCGCTTATTTCAAAATTATAGGAGGGGTTTTGTTTTCCCTTTCAAGGGAGGCTCCTGCCTTCCTTAGCAGACACCTGTCTTACCAAACCAAGACAGGGAGCTTGACCCAGATACTCTGGGATGTCCCTGAGTTGGAGTTTTCTTTGGGGGGGGATTTTTGGAGAATGAAGAACTGCAAAGTTGAGTGGTAAATCCCCCTTGGGAGGACATTGAGGGGTCCCAGTGGTGGCTGCCAGCAGAGGCAGCCTGGAGGAGCAGAGCCCTGTGTGCCCCAGAACCCCAAAGTGGGGAGCCCAGAGAGGGGGGAGCGCCGTGATTCGTGGGACCCTTAAAAGCCTGGAGAAGGGCAAGGGGGAATCCTTGGACCCCCTGCACCCTGAAGCAGAGAATAAGGGGAGAAGGGACCTCAGGGATACCAAAATCCCCCAGCATCCCTAAGTGGGGAGATGGAAAAGGGGGGAACTTTTTGTATTCCTGGGACTCCCAGAAGCCGGGGGAGGGCAGGGACTGAGTTGATGGGGGACCCTCAATACAAGCGTGAACACCAGCAGCTGGGACAGAGGGGACCCCTGAACACCAAAGGGGAGAGACCAGGGATGGGGAATACTTTGGAGACATCTGCAGGGCTGAATCTTGGTGTTTGGGAGGTTTATATGGGCCCCAGATGTCTGGTGACTTTTAGAGATGGACTTGGTCAGGCAGACCTTCAAACTCGATGTGCTCATCTGTTGTTTTTCCCCAAACCAGGATTTCCCATTCCCAAACCTTGGCCAGATGGAGGTGGAAGCTGTGAGGAAGAGGAAGATGCCCTGGGACAGCCAGGCAGGTAAGGAGAAAATCACTGCCCCTTTCCCCCTCTCTCCTGCCCCATCTCCCAGCCCAGCATGGCCCCTGGCTGGAGGAGAACCCCACTGCCAGCTCTGTTCCTACAGGGATTCACTGGGCGGATCTCCTTCCCCTTCCCTCTGGCATGGAGGAAATTCCATCTCCTCTTTGTTCTTTCTCCCCCAGACAAGGAGCTGAGCATGGAGATCAAGGAGGGCAAATCCCCACAGAGGAACTTCATGGAAGAGGCCGTTTTGAGTGGCTCCCTGGCACAGGAATCCAATGGGGAGGAAAAGCCCCAGAGATCTCACAGGAGAAGGGGCTCCAAACCCAGACAAAGCTTCTCTGAGGAGGTAGGACCCACCCTGTGCCAGGAACGTGGCCAGAGATCGAGCCAGAGCTCAGACCTGGTGGTCCATGAGCAGCTTCATGACAGGGAGCAGTCCTATGAGTGCTTGGAGTGTGGGAAGAGCTTTAGCAACAACTCCAGCCTGATCCGCCACAAGAGGATCCACACTGGGGAACGGCCCTACATGTGTGGGGAATGTGGGCAGGGCTTCAGAGACAGCTCTGAACTGATCACCCACCTCAGGACCCACACTGGGGAGTGGCCCTATTGAGTGTGGGGAATGTGGGAAGAGCTTCAGCCAGAGCTCCCACTTGATCCGCCACCAGAACATCCACGCTGAGGAAAGGTCGTACAAATGTGGAGAATGTGGGAAGGGCTTCAACAGGAGGTCCAAAATGATTATCCACCAAATGATCCACACTGGGGAGAGGCCCTATGGATGTCCCCAGTGTGGGAAGAGGTTTCAGACCAGCTCAGATCTCCTCATTCACCAGCGCATTCACAGAGAGGAGAGGCCCTTCCACTGCCCTGACTGCGGGAAGGGCTTCAAGCACAACTCTCACCTCATCAGGCACCGGCTCATCCACACTGGGGAGAGGCCCTACGACTGTCCCCAGTGTGGGAAGAGCTTCACCCACAGCTCTGCCTTGACCAGACACCAACGGAGTCACCAGTAGGGGAAGCCCTGCGAGTGCCCCGACTCTGGGAAGGGCTTCATGTGCATCTCCAACCTCATCCCCTATCTGAAGATGCACACTGAGAAGAGCCCTAGTGACCCACATTTCCCTGTCATTCATTCTGGGAGGACACCTGTCCCTTTTCCTGCCCCTGGCAATGATATGAGGTGGGATTGAAGGACATGAGGGTCCATCATTGTATTTGATCCCATCTCAGGTCATTACCAGGGCTAGGAAAGGGACTCTATCTCTCCCCCAAGAAGAAGGGTGTCCTATCCAGGAAGGATGGGACGAGCCAGTTGATGTTATTGTAGTTTTCCCTTTATATTGTTAGTTTTATCCAGTTTGTTATCGATATTGTTTCTGTTCCTTTTTGTTTTTTGTTTCTGTTCCAAATAAATTGTTCTTATCACAGCCTGGGATCTTTGCCTTTTGTACTTTCAGTGGGAGGCTGGATGGCAGCGAGCAGTGGCACGGTTTTAGTGGGAGCAAGAAATTGGGGAATCCCATTCCTAAAGCCCGGCCCGTGGAAACCGAGCATCCCAGCTGGTGCCAGCCCTGGCTGCCCTGGAACAGCCTTGGGAGCGGGTCCCTGGCTGGGGCTGTGGGAACCTCTTCCCTCTGGTGCCCAGGGACAGGACTGGAGGGAAGGGCTGGAGCTGAGTCGGGACAGGTTTGGGTTGGATGTGAGGAAAAGGTTTTTCCCCCAGAGGCTGCTGGGGCACTGAACAGGCTCCAAGGGAAGGGTCCCAGCTCCAGGGCTCTGGGAGCTCCAGCAGCGTTTGGACAGCGCTGCCAGGGCCAGGCTGGCATTGTTGGGGTGTCCTGTGCAGGGCCAGGAGTTGGACTCGAGGATCCTGGAGACCTCCCAAGGCTTTCTGGGGATGCTAAAGAGCCCTGTGCTCAGAGGCAGTCACAGCCATTCCATGGGGACATCCCAGGGCACCTCAGGCTGCAAAGGCACCCATCTGTCACAGACACTCACAGGGGCTCCACGGTGACATCCCAGGAGTCCCCAGGCTGCAAAAGAGCCGGGATGTCCCAGAGACTCCCAGGGGTTCCTGTCATGGGCAGAGTGGGAGCTTCAGGCAAAAGCTTCATTTCTTCATTGGAGAAACTCCTGCTGAGTCATGAGGTAGAGAAATGACACCCAAAAGCAACCGTGAATAATCAAACACCTCCAGAATTCCTAGACTTTTAAAATTCCATCTAAGAGAAGAGACTGGAAGCCACGGGATCCAATCCTAGCCCCAGACTTTGTCAAAAGTTTTTTGTAAAAGATTGGACAGGCGGAATTTAACTGAAATGCAATTTGTCCCACAGGATAAATGATGGAATACCAGATATATTGCTTTCAATACAGCAATGATTGAATTTGATTAGGTAGGAAAAAAGATTTATTTACACTACAGCATAAATAAAAAGAGTTATTTACGCCACATATAAGGAGCTATAACATTTCTTAGAAGGTAGTGCTCTAGGAAGAAATTTTGAAGCAAATAGGGCCTTGCTGGAGTAGTTCGAGCCCATTCCAGGCAGAGTCTCCTGCTCAAGCAGGAACTGCCTTTCCTGTGCCAAGACCAGGGAAGATCCCACTGCAGGAAAAGCCCCAGGCCAGCCCCAAGACAGTGAAGGCCTCGGGCACAAGTGCAGAGTGCCGTGCTGGCAGCTGTGCCAGGGAGAGCCTGAGGCACCAAAGGCACCTTGGCAGCAGCAGCTGCTCCCAGGCCATGGCCACAAGCCTCCCTTGGCAGCCCGGCCTGGTGGCCAGCACTGCAGAGCTGCTGCTGCTGCTTCAGGGCTCCTTTCTGCCTGGGCTCTGCCCCAGCCCACAGAGTGTGACCTCAGCCCTGAGCCTGGCACAGCCGCTGCGCCTGAGCCCTGCAAAGCCTCAAGGTCACCTGGGCCAGCCTGGCTCTGTCAGCCCCTGGGGAAGGCAGGGCCAGCAAAGGCCAGAGAAGGGGCTGCCTTTGCCTGCTGCATGTGGGCTCCAGCAGAGACAAGGAGGAGTCAAGGCAGTGCATGGAGTCCAGGGAGCAGCCCCTTCTCCCCTTGCAATCCTGGAATGGTTTGCATGGGAAGAGCTCTGCAGGGCTCATCTCATCCAAACCCCTGCCATGAGCAGGGACATCTTTGAGCAGCTCAGGTTGTTCAGAGCCCTGTCCCAGGTGGACTGGAATGTTTCCAGGGATGGGACACTGACCACCTCCCTTGGAACCTGTCCTGCTGGATCACCAAACTCACCAGCAAAAAATTCTTCCTTATCTCTCCTTATCTGAACCTCCATTCCTTTAGTTTAAAACCACCGCCACCCTCTGTCCTATTGGGACAGGCCCTACTAAAACCTTTGTCCACCCTTGCCTTTCCCATGATCCAGGTTTCCATGGCAATTGCCATGCCAGGTGACCCAGGGGTGGTGTCCCAGTGAGGGCTGCCATGGAAACAGTGCCCAGCCCTGCCCCTTTCTGTCTGCCTGAGCTGGCCTTTGGTCCTGGTAGTGGCGTTTGCTGCTGGTTCCGCAGGGCCTGAGCAGCCAGCGCGGCACAGGGCAGGTGGCCATGGCACAAGCCCCCAGCAAGGGATCCCCTCTGCCTCTGGGCACTGACACCAGCCCTGAGCAAGGCACTGCCACAGTGGGCTCAGTGCAGTGTCCATGGCCACAGCCCCTTGCAATGGCCCAGGGCAGCTTGGCATGATGATCCAGCCTCACTCCTGGCCCAGGCCAGGCCTGCAGTGCCCTTCCCCACAGCCTGGCTGCACAGAAGCACTTCCAGGGCTCTCTGCATTTCCCTTGCCCTCACTCTTTGCTCACTCACACACCTCCCAACAACCCAGCTGGAGCTTTGAGCTGCAAGGAGATCAAAGCTTGTCTGTCCTTCAGCAGTTGGTCTAATTCTGCCTTCAGCCAACTCTGGATTTGGGTTTATTGCAGAAGTTCCTGCGTGTCTCAAACATTCCTGGCATGGTTCTGCCTTGGGGAAGGGGAACCTCCTTGGTGGCACCTTGGGCTTGGCACACACTTGAGGAGATTGTCTGAAACTTGGGAGTTTTAGATTGCTTAAAAAGGAAGAAAACCCTTTTTTTTGCCTGAGTACAGCCAGTTCTCCAGGCAAAGCCAGGCCCAGGTCAGTGAGGACAGACAGGATGGGGTTGGGGGATTTGAAGCAAGGTTGTCCGCACTGGGTGAAACATAGAGGCACAGCTTCTCTGAGAAGGCCAGACATCCTAAGGAGAGTCCCTGGCTTAATATCCATCACTGAATGCTGCAAACACCTCTTCTCTAAAGAGAAAAATACACCCTTGGAAACAGGAATGTGGATTTCTTAGAAGCTCTTTGAAATCCTAATCCATAACTCTAGGAAAAACGACTTCCTAATGAACTGCACCAGGCCATAGGGAAATCAAAGCACAGCCATGGTTTGTCAGGACTTGTTCGGTCCTAATGAGCTCCATGGTGCATTTGGTGCTGAGCCTTGGAACCTCAGGGCCTGAGAGGAGATTGCACAAACCTTGCCAGGAGTCAAAGTCGGAGGAAACCCCCAAAGTGGGTCAAGGCATTCGTGGGTCCCACTAAGGTCCATCCCCAACACAGGCTCCTCATAGACTCTTTGAAGGAGAGAACTGGTGGACAGGATTGCACAAAAACCTCTCAGAGATTCAGTGGCAAAAAGAAGTACTTAAATTACTCCTGAGTACCTTGAAGCATGAATAAGAACCACTGAGTGTTGTTACTAGGTAGAATTCTCAAGGGATTCATTAAAGCAGATTTTTAGAGGCCATGAATGCACAAATCTGTCAGTCAGTGTCAAAAACCCCTTTTTTTTCCAAACTTTGAGTACCCTGAAGCATTAATGAGCCCCACTGAGTGTTGTTACTGACAAAGCCTCTCAAGGGACTCATTAAAGCAGAGAATTGGAGGCCAGGATTGCACAAACCTCTCAGAGACTCCAAGGCAAAAGCCAAACCCAAAGTCCTGGGAAAAACCTGCAGTTCCTGGCAGCATGAAGGAGCCCCCCAGGGCCATTGCTGACCAAGGCTCCTTCTCCAGGGACTCCTTCCAGCACATCCTGGAGGCCACTGGCATGGGAGGGGGATGCTGAGGGCAGCACAAGGGGCTGACAGTGCCCAGCCTTGCTGGGGCTGTGCCAGGAGGCCCCAGGGCCTCAGGACAAGGGGTCTCCTCAGTGTCCTTGGTGGCACAGAGGCTGCTGTGGCCCAGGGCACCAAGCCTTGGCTTCTCTTTGTCCCCACCTGTCATCACTGCCTGCAGTTCTCTGCTCTGCCTGGGGCCTGGGGACACTTTCAGTGTCGTGTCCCTCAGTGGGACCCATTAAAACTTCCAGAAACTTTGGAGTTGGCTTCTGACTTGGAGTTCTGGAGAGGTTTCTTCAGCTCCCTCTCAGGGACTGATGTTCAGGGCCTCAGCACAAAGCCCTGAGAGGGTCATTAAAGTCCTTGTGCTGTGTCTGTGCTGATGAGCTGGGCTGAGCTCATCAACCAGAGGGAGATCCCGGCAAGCAAGAAGAGCTTAAAAACACATTTCTCTGGATGAGCAGCTTTTCTGCCAGCCCAGCAGGGCTGGGGCACTGCCTGCAGCCACCCCGGGCACAGCACACAGGCACACAGGGCTTCAGCTCAGCCTGGGCTGGCAGCACAGAGCAGAGCTCACTCAGGGCTCACTGCAGGAGAAATCCTCCCAGGCTTGCAAACAGTCACTCTCTGGCTGGGGGAAGAGAAGCTGCAGCTCTTGCAGGGATCTCCTGAAGCTGCCACATCCCACAGCTTGGACCACCTTCCAGGAGCACTCTGGGAGCTGCTGCAGGGCAGGGATGTGGCCCTAGGGCAGGGCTGGGTTTCCCTGCTGCCCCAGCCCAGGCCCAGCACAAGGCAGCTCCCTGGGGCCAGGCTCTGCTGCAGGGCTGAGCAGCCGGGGCTGCAGCCAGGGGTGCCCAGGGCTGTGGTGCAGAGCAGGGTCCTGCAGCCCAGGGCGCTGTGCTGGCCCAGGGACTCTGCTGCCTGCCAGGGACAGCTCTCAGCCGGCCCGGGGAGCTGCTGCCAACGCTGGGGAGAAGCTGTTGGGGGAAGGAGCCACCCTGAGCAGGGCAGCTGCTGCTGCTGCTGCTGAGAGGGGCTGTGTGGGGCAGGGCTGCTCCCAGCTCCACACCAGCCTGGGCACAGCTGTGGAGGACACTTGCCCAAAGAAGGTAAGCCTGGCATTAATGTAAAGATCAGGGGCTTTCCTGAGAGTGTTTTCAATTTCCCTCTTGCATAAGGATGGGAGAGTTGGGATGATGAAATAAAGATTTTTGCCTTTTATACATTTTTCATATATTCATAGCTCTGTTAACTACTATTATATAGTTAAAAATTATAATCTTTTGCTAACTCTATTTAACTACTAATAAATACTTATATAACTATAATATCTAATTACTCTAGTACATTTTCTATCCTTTCTCTTAGATTTTAAAACAATAGTATGACCTCATCATTACATTTCCAAAATACTTTTTAGCTTTATTATCAGGAAGAGGACCTACAAAAGAACATTATGTTCTCTTTGTAGAACATAGTGTTTTGTAGAACATTATGACTGCTCACACTCTTTTAACTAGAGTTTGAGCAGTCATAAATAAGTGGCACAAAGAAGCCCTTGGACCTGCTTCAAGGGGTTGACCCAGGGGAGTGTAACTGAGACAAATGAATCTCATATTTGTTGTTCCTGTTAAATATCCTAATTAATCAACCTTAATAAATTGCTAATATCAGGGTCTGGGTATGCCCCATCCCCACTGGGACAGCTAGAAGCTTCCAATTAAGTATGGTTGTTACTTTACTGTTCTAATGCTGCTGCAAGTATTTTTTTTTCTCTTTTGATTAGAAGCAACAGGAGGATGAGAGAAGCAGAACAGGAATTATAGTTACAGAATCACAGAACATTCTGAGTCGAAAGGGACACACAACACCATCAAAGTAATATTATCAACATTTTGAATGAGCTTGTCCCTGTTACATGGTGCTCTCAGGGAGGCTCTGGCCTTTGCAGCAGCTGAGTCAGGCACTGCCCTTGGCATTCCTGCCAGGCAGCTGTGGCCATGGCAATGGGGTGTCCAAGCTTCCCTGGGACCTGTGGGGCTGTGGGCAAAGCAGTCCATGGGAAAGGGGAATGAGCTGAGCCCCCTCCCTGAGATCCCATCATGGGCACAGCCGGGGATCTCCTTGCTGTGTCCTTCCCAGCTCTGAGCTGCCCTCCTGGCTGCAAATCTGTGCCAGAGCCCCTGGGAGTTCCCTGAATGTGCCCCAGGGAAGTGCAGAGATGGCAGAGCTGAGGAAATGCTGCTGGGTTTGCCAAGGGAGCTGGGAGTGTCCTTGGCAGAAGGGGGTGCTGAGACCTTGCCCAGAGCCCTTTGGAGAGGGTGAGACATTGAGGGATCCCTGTGCTCTGGGCAGGGTCTGGTTTATGCCAGGGTGACAGGGGAGTGTGATTGTGCTCTGATTGCAGCCAAAGCTGCAAACCCAGGGCAGTTGGGAACAAGCCCATCCAGCCCCTCACCTTCCCTGAACCACAGGGAATTCTTTGCCTCCCATCTCTCAGTGTCAAACTCTGAGTGCAGCAGGAATGCTGGGGATTTCTGACCTCAGAGAAACAGGAATGATGTGTGGGTAGGAAAATAATGGCTAAAATTCCTTCCTGCTCTCCATGTCCTTTACAAGTGGGATTGCAGATGGCAACAAGCCTGTTAGCATTGTGAGTGATTCCCCTGACAAATCCTGAATATCCAGCCTTGTCCCTCTGCCACATGGCCACAAACCCAGGGCAGCAGGGCAGGGATGGCTCCTCGAGAGCCCCCACACACAGGCCTGGCTGCTCCTGCCACACTCAGACAGCACAACTGGAGCTCAGGCAGAGACCCTGGGGGAAGGTTTTCCCAGAGCAGGAACCAGGGTGGGTGAGTCACAGCGGGACAGTCTGCAGGGAATGGCCCAGGTTTGGCTCAGAGCAGCCTCTGCTGACTTGTCCCTGTCCTTTCTCCATGAACAGGTGCCCATGGCCAGGCACAGCAAATGTCCAACAGCAGCTCCATCAGCCACTTCCTCCTGCTGCCATTGGCAGACACGCGGCAGCTGCAGCTCCTGCACTTCTGCCTCTTCCTGGGCATCTCCCTGGCTGCCCTCCTGGGCAGCGGCCTCATCATCAGCGCCGTAGCCTGCGGCCACCTCCTGCACAGCCCCATGTTCTTCTTCCTGCTCAACCTGGCCCTCACCGACCTGGGCTGCATCTGCACCACTGTCCCCAAAGCCATGCACAATTCCCTCTGGGACACAAGAACCATCTCCTACTCAGGATGTGCTGCACAGGTTTTTCTGATTTTCCTTTTTCTTGGAACAGAGCTTGCACTCCTGACCGTGATGTGCTACGACCGCTACGTGTCCATCTGCAAACCCCTGCACTACGGGACCCTCCTGGGCAGCAGAGCTTGTGCCCACATGGCAGCAGCTGCCTGGGCCAGTGCTTTTCTCAATGCTCTGCTGCACACAGCCAATACATTTTCCCTGCCCCTGTGCCATGGCAATGCCCTGGGACAGTTTTTCTGTGAAATCCCACACATCCTCAAGCTCTCTTGCTCACACTCCAACTTCAGGGAACTGGGACTTCTTGCGTTTGGTTCCATATTATCATTTGGTTGTTTTGTGTTCATTGTTTTCTCCTATGTGCAGATCTTCAGGGCTGTGCTGAGGATCCCCTCTGAGCAGGGACGGTACAAAGCCTTTTCCACCTGCCTCCCTCACCTTGCTGTGGTTTCTCTTTTCATCAGCACCTCATTTTATGCCTACCTGAAGCCCCCCTCCATCTCTTCCCCATCCCTGGATCTGGCCCTGTCAGTTCTGTACTCGGTGGTTCCTCCAGCCCTGAACCCCCTCATCTACAGCCTGAAGAACCCTGAGCTCAAGGCTGCAGTGCGGAGACTGATGAATGGATGATTTCAGAAACATTAAACTGCTGACAAATTTCTGTAAATCATTTGTATTAAAAGTCATCTTTAATATTTCTTGTTGTTATGCTTGTTGGTTTTTTCCCTGTGTTGTATATTTTTTAGCTTGTCCACAAAAAAATGTCATTGTTGGTGCCATTTCTCATTTTGTTTCTCTCCACCTCCCCAGTGGCCACAGACTGTGTCAATGAGGGGCTGTGCTCTTGGTGGCTTTAAAAGAACTCAAGGACCTCCCAGCCAAGTTCTCTGCATAGATCCCCCTTTGGTTCCCTTCTCTGCAGCTGCAGCCGCAATGTCTGTGTGCAGAGCTGGGGGCAGATCAGTGCTGGCACAGCAGCTGTGCCCAGCAGCAGCAGCAGCAGCCCTTGGTGTTGCCAGTGCTGCTGCCGTGGCCCTGCCCCGCTGCCCTGCTGGCCCTGGTGTTGCTGTAGGGCCTGAGTGCTCTCGGGGCCGGGCACAGTGCTGGGGGTGGCAGTGCCGGGGCTGCAGCAGGGACAGGCCATGGGCACTGCTGGGGCAGCGCTGACGCCTCAGGCCAGGGCCTGGGGGCTGCAGGCTCCTTGCCCAGGCTCTCTCCAGAACACTTTGCTCAGGCCAATGCTGAGCACAGAAAAGCCCCGGGAGCAGCCCCAGGCTGGCCGTGGGCAGGCTGGGGGCAAACAGCATGGCTGGGGCTCTGCAAGGTGCCTGGGGGACACTGGGATCCTACTGGGAGCACAATGGGAGAGGTTAGGCCTATACTATGGGAGACTGGGATCATACTGGATCATACTGGCAGCAAGTGGGACTGCACTGAGAGTGACTGGGAGTGGCAGTGGGCAACTGGAATCAGGCTGGGAGTAACTGGGATACACTGGGAGAGACTGAAACCACAGTGGGGGTAAATGGGAGCAGCTGTGCCCATGCTGGGGTCATACTGGGATCCTACTGGAGTGACTGGAAAGGTGCTGGCTGTGACTGGAACCATGCAGGAGGTGACTGGGAGAAACTGGGCTCAAACTGGGAGTGACAGGCAGTCGCTCAGGGCATTACTGGAATAATACTGGGAGTATCTGGAAGTGACTGGGCTCATACTGGTGGTGACTGGAACTAAACTGGGGGTGACTGGGTCCTACTGGATTCATCCTGGGAGCCACTCGGATTTCAATGGGTGTGAAGAGATCCTGACTGGGGGTTACTGGGAGCTACTGTTGGGAGGAAAATGTGGACACATTGGTAACAACTGGGATCAACTGGAAGGGACTGGAACCATGCTGAGGGGACTGAGACCACAAGTGGGGAAACTGGGATCATACTGGGAGCAACTGGGGCCACACTTAGGGTGACTGCCAGAAACTGGGATCATGCTGGAGGCAACTGGAAGAAACTGGGAAAGACTGGGATCATTCTGAGGTAACCAGAACCTTACTGAGGAAACTGGGATACACTGGAAGTGCCTGTAACTATACTGGGAACAATGGAACCACACTGGGAGGAACTGGGAACAACTGGAACTATTCTGGCAGCAGCTGGGCTAATACTGAGGGTGACTGGACTCCTACTGGGATTGACTGGGAGTGGCTGTGAACAACTGGAATCCCACTGAAAGCAACTGGGAGAAACTGGGAATGACTGGGAGCATGCTGGAAGTGACTGGGATATACTGCGAAAGACTAGGAGCCATGAGGATCATACTGGAGGCTACTGGGGTCATGCTGGGAGTGACTGGCATGAGGCTGGGATTATAGAAGGTGTTAATGGACCCTGACTGGGGGTTCCTGGGAGCTACCAGACCTATGCTGAGAGCCTACTGGGGATACACTGGGAGCAACTGGGAATAAATAGGAATGACAGGATGCATGCTGGTGAAAACTGGGATGTACTGGCAGTGACTGGGATAAAACTGGGGGCAAGTAAATCATGCTGAGGCAACTGGGGGGTCCTGGCAATGACTCTGAGAATGTTCAGGGAAACTGGGATATACTGGGAGTGTCTGAGATCATGCAGGTGGTGACCGGGACCACATTGGGACGCCTTAGGAATGTGCTGGGAGGAACTGGGGGAACACACTGGGGGAGACTGGGAACAAGTGTCAGTGACTGGGGCCCTTCTGGGAGAGACTGGCATCATACTGGGTATGACTGAGACTATACTGGGGACAAGTGGGAGAACTGGGAAGACACTGGATAATAGTGGGTGCAACTGGGAACAACTGGGACTGTGCTGTGGCCAAATTGCATCATTATGAGGAACGACTGGGAATGACTGAGCTCATACTGAGAGCAAGATGGATCCTCAGGGGAGTGAGGGGAAGTGACCAGGATCATTCTGGGAGTGACTGGGCTCATACTGGGAGTGCTGAGGAAACTGGAACCACACGGACAGAGCAAGTGGGCTCATCCTGGGAGCAGCCACTTCCAGCACCAGGACCCCCAGTTCCCTCCACACCCTGGGCTGAGTGGGGGGCTCAGCCCAGGACCCCTCGTCATTCTGGGGGAGGGGACATGGTCCCCGTGTGCAGACCCAGGAGGAGTTTAGGGGGGTGGGTGGGTCGTGGGGGGACCCCCAGCAGTCTTGGGAGGGAGAGGAGAACAGGGAGACCCCCAGGATGGGTTTGGGGGGGACCAGATTGGAGCCTCCAGATACCGAATCTGATGAGGAGAATGATGATGATGGTAGTGATGATGGGCACAGCAACCACCAGGGTGAGATTCCCACTGGGTTCCAGCTCTGGGAAGCACAGGATGGTGAGGAGAGGAGGGGAACCCCCATCCTGCTACTCCACATTCCCAAATTCCCAATTCCCAGATTCCACATTCCCAGCCTCACCCCAGGAGAAGATCCTGGGCTCTGGCATTCCGGGATGCTCCACCTGGCACCGGTGCTGCTCCCGCTCCTCCGGCAGCGCCTCAATCCTGGCCCAGGTGTGGAAGGTGCTGTTGCTGCTGGGAACGATCCCGGATTCCATCCCCCTTCATCCAGCTGATCCCGATGGTGCTGGGGTGGAATCCGTACGTGAGCAGGACAAGTCAGGATCCCGTGTTCCACTTTTCCAGACACATGGACATCAGGGGGCTCTGGAATGGGATAACTGTGAGATGCATCCAAGGAATTCCATGGAAGTGGGATAGGGATGAGAATGGAATTCCATGGGAAAGACATGGCAGTGAGATCCATCTACAGAAATCCCATGGGAATGGGACAGCACTGGGATCCATCCATGGAGGTCCCATGGGAATTCCCATCTTCCCAAGTTTTGCCCTCCCAAATCCCACATTTCCAAATCCCACATTCCCATGGGAATTTTACCCTCCTCACCTTTATGCTCCAGCACCTCCTGCCCATATCTGACATATTTCCAAAGACATTCCAGGCAGGTGTGCCCCAGGGGATTTATGAATTCCTTAGCCTCCATCTCATCCTGTTCCCAGCACCTCTTGGTGACCTGGGCAGCACCATCAGCCACCAGAAACCCCCCTGGATCCCACCTGGAAGAAGAGGAATTCCCACCTTTCAGAGCCGAGCTGATCGGATCCACGGACGCTCCCGTGGGACAGGAGGTCACAGCCAGAAACCTCCTGCAGTGTGTGGAGACCTGGAGAGGGATTGGACCCACGGAGACCCTTGGAATTGTGTCCAAGCCCCACGGACCCACATTCCAGCCCCACAGGGCCCCAGAGTCTGATGGAGACCCACAGAGCCTCATCCCAGCCCCTTGGATCCGCATGGATGCACATCCCAGCTCCCCAGATCCCGGCCCAGCCCCACGGATCCCCACTGCAGTCCCACAGGTGCCATGGCAGCCCCACAGATCCCCCAGCCCCGGATCCCTGCCCTGAGCCCCGCTCTGGCTGTGCCGCTCCTGCAGCATCTGCAGCTCCCTGCTGGCCCCGTGCCGGTGCCGCTCCTTGTGCCGGCTCCGGCCATCCCAATATCCCGGCTCGGCTCCGGCCGCCATCCCCAGCGGCTGCGGCTCCGCCCGGCCCCGCTGGCTGTGGCAGCGCTGGAAGGGGATCCCATCCAGGGACCCCATGGACAGGAACTGGGGGAACCCCGGGCCGGGCTCTGACAGCGCCACGGGCAGGCACCGCAGGGAGAGGAGAACTGGGGAGACACGGAGATTTGGGGTCTGGGGTATCAGGAGTGAAGGAAGGGGGGAACGGGGAGAGCTGGGAGAGCAGGGAAGGGGGTTTGGGGGTTCCAGGGTTGAGAAAGGTGGAGGGTGGGGATGGGTAGATGTGGGATGGGTGGGGTTAAAAGGGTTCCTGTGCTTAGGAAAGGGAGTTCCAAGGTTCCAGGTGTCTCCATTCCCATCAAAAGGTGGAAAAACCAAGGATGGCTGGGAATAGGGGTCCCAAGTGTCCTCAGTGATAAGGGAAGGATGGGCTGGGTGCTGGGAAAGGCAGGAGTAGGAGTCCAGGGCTCCCAGGGCCAAAGAAAATGGTGGGTCTGGGAGAGGTTGGGTGGCCAGGAAAAGGGTTTGGGGGTCCCAGTGCCAGCAGTGGCTGCTCCCAGTATCAGCCAAGTTGCTCCCCGGTGTGGTTCCAGTTTCCTCGGCACTCCCATTATGAGCCCAGTCACTGCCAGTCCTTCCCCATTATGATGCAGTTTGCCCCTAGCATGGTCCAGGTTGCTCCCACTTTCATCCACTTGCTCCCAGTTTCCCCATGTCTAGTCCCAGTCCCAGTCACTCCTAGTATGATGCCAGTCTCTCCCAGCACGGTCCCAGTCATGCCCAGTTGCCCACAGTGCAGACCAGTCACTCCAACCTGCTCACAGCAGTTCCCAGCATGGTCCCACTTCTCCCCAGTGTGCCAGTTTGAAAACAAAACCAACAGGAGATCCCAAGTAAGAACTGTTCCATGACTCATTTCTCATAACTCTGGGGGGATATCTTCTGTTAATGGACCAGCTGTTCAAACCAGGTGGGGCAGTGTTCTTTATCTCTTCCACCACCCACACTCCCTCCAGGGAGATATCTTATCTTAATGGGCCATTGAGTCTCACTGCATGACTGATCAAATTCCATCATCCCATTGTGAGATGCTCCACCCAGGGGGAGGAGCCAAGCATTCCTACCTGGATATAACCTGAGATTTAACACACCAGAAGCAGCCTGTTTCCACTGGATTCCCAGAGGAACACCAGACCCATCTACACCACCACTGGACCTTCAGCAGAATCTTAACCCTTCTACAGGATCATTGCTTCAACAAAACCACATCTGTGACTCCAGGAGGACTGCAGCCACGATTTGATTGCACTGCTACCAACACCCTGCCTAACCGGGTGTCAGGTTGTATTCTGACTCTGTCAGCATTTCTTTTCTTACTACTGAATTTTTAGTTTAATTTTCTTACTAAAGAAATGTTATTCCCATATCTTTGCATGAGAGCCATAATTTCAAAATTATGTGGGTTTTATGTGTGGGTTTATGTTTTCCATTTCAAGGGAGGCTCCTGCCTTCCTTAGCAGACACCTGTCTTTCCAAACCAAGACAGAGAGCTTGACCCAGATAATCTGGGAGGTCGCTGAGCTGAGGTTTTCTTTGGGGGGGGGATTTTTGGAGAATGAAGAGCTGCAAAGTTGAGTGGAAAATGCCCCTTGGGGGGACCTTGGGGGGGTCCCAGTGGCAGCTGCCTGCAGAGGCAGCCTGGAGGAGCAGAGCCCTGTGTCCCCCAGGACCCCAAAGTGGGGAGCCCAGAGAGGGTGGAGTGCTGTGATTTGTGGGACCCTTAACAGCCTGCAGGGGGGCAGGGGGAACTCCTTGGACCCCTTGAAACCTGAAGCACAGAAAAAGGGGAGAAGGGACCCCAGGAACCCCAAAATCCCCCAGCATCCCTAAGTTGGGAGGTTGAAAAGAGGAACTTTTTGTATTCCTGGTACTCCCAGCAGCCTGGGGAGGGCTGGGACTGAGTAGATGGGGGACCCTCAATACAAGCGTGACCTCCAGCAGCTGGGACAGGGGGGATCCTTGAACACCAAAGGGGAGAGACCAGGGATAGGGAATTCCTGGGAGGCATGTTCAGGGCTGAATCTTAGTGTTTGGGAGGTTTATATGGACACCAGATGTCTGGTGGATTCTAGAGATGGACTTGGGCAGAGGAACATTTAAACTCAATGTGCTCATCTGTTGTTTTTCCCCAAACCAGGATTTCCCATTCCCAAACCTTGACCAGATGGAGAAGGAGACTGCAAGGAAGAGGAAGATGCCCCGGGAAAGCCAGGCAGGTGAGAAGGCAGTCACTGCCCCTTTCCCCCTCTCTCCTGCTCCATCTCCCAGCCCACCATGGCCCCCGGCTGCAGGACAACCCCACTGCCAACGCTGTCCTGCCAGGGATTCACTGAGGGGATCTCCTTCCCCTTCCCTCTGGCATGGAGGGAAATCTCATCTTCTCCATGTCCTTCCTCTCTCAGACAAAGAGCTGAGGACAGAGACCTGGGAGGGAAAATCCCTGTGGCGGGGCCTCATGGAAGAGGACATTTTGAGCGGCTCCATGGTGCAGGAATCCAACAAGGAGGAAAAACCCCAGAGATCTGGCATGAGGAAGGGCTCCAAACCCATCTCAGGCTGCTCTGAGGAGGAAAGGCCCATACTGTGCCAGGAACGTGGCCAGAGATCGAGCCAGAGCTCAGAGTTGGTGGTCCATGAGCAGCTTCATGACAGGGAGCAGTCCTTTGAGTGCTTGGAGTGTGGGAAGAGCTTTACGAACAACTCCCACCTGATCCACCACCTCAGGAACCAAACTGGGGAGAGGCCGTATGAATGTGGGGAATGTGGGATGAGTTTCAGCAAAAGCTCCAACCTGATTGTCCATCAGAGGACCCACACTGGGGAGAGGCCCTATGAGTGTGGGGAATGTGGGAAGAGCTTCAGCCAGAGCTCCCACTTGATCCGCCACCAGAACATCCACACTGAGGAAAGGCCGTACAAATGTGGGGAATGTGGGAAGGGCTTCAACAGGAGGTCCAAAATGATTATCCACCAAATGATCCACACTGGGGAGAGGCCCTATGAGTGTCCCAAGTGTGGGAAGAGGTTTAAGACCAGCTCAGATCTCCTCAAGCACCAACGCATTCACACTGAGGAGAGGCCTTTCCGCTGCCCTGACTGCGGGAAGGGCTTCAAGCACAACTCCACCCTCATCACCCACCGGCGCATCCACACTGGGGAGAGGCCCTACGAGTGTCCCCAGTGTGGGAAGAGCTTCACCCACAGCTCTGCCTTGACCCGACACCAACGGAGTCACCAGTAAGGGAAGCCCTGCGAGTTCCCTGAGTCTGGGAAGGGCTTCATGTGCATCTCCAACCTCATCCCCCATCAGTAGATGCACACTGGGAAGAGCCCTACTGACCCACAGTTCCCTGTGATTCATTGTGGGAGGACACCTGTCCCTTTTTCCTGCCCCTGACAGTGATGTGAGGTGGGATTTAAGGACATAAGGGTCTGGCCATGGCCCCATCACTGTATTTGATCCCATCTCAGGTCATTACCAGGGCTAGGAAAGGGACTCTATCTCTCCTTCAAGGTGAAGGGTGTCCTTTCCAGGCAGGATGGGACAAGCCAGTTGATGTTTTTGTAGTTTTCGCTTTATATTGTTAGTTTTATCCCATTTGTTATCAATATTGTTTCTGTTCCTATTTCTTGCTTATCTTGTTTCTGTTCCCATTAAATTGTTCTTATCCCAGTCTGGAATCTTTACCTCTTGTACTTTCAGTGGGAGGGTGGAGGGCAGTGAGCAGTGGCACGGTTTTAGTGGGAGCACAAAACTGGGGAATCCCATTCCCAAACCCCGGCCCATGGAAACCGAGCATCCCAGCTGGTGCCAGCCCTGGCTGCCCTGGAACAGCCTTGGGAGCGGGTCCCTGGCTGGGGCTGTGGGAACCTCTTCCCTCTGGTGCCCAGGGACAGGACTGAAGGGAAGGGCTGGAGCTGAGTTGGGGCAGGTTTGGGTTGGATCTGAGGAAAAGGTTTTTCCTCCAGAGGCTGCTGGGGCACTGACCAGGCTCCCAGGGAAGGGTCCCAGCTCCAGGGCTCTGGGAGCTCCAGCAGTGTTTGGACAGCACTGCCAGGCCCAGGCTGGCATTGTTGGGATGTCCTGTGCAGGGCCAGGAGTTGGACTCGAGGATCCTTGAGACCTCCCAGGGCTTTCTGGGGATGCTAAAGAGCCCTGTGCTCAGAGGCAGTCACAGCCATTCCATGGGGACATCCCAGGGCACCTTGGGCTGCAAAGGCACCCATCTGTCACAGGCACTCACGGGGGCTCCACGGTGACATCCCAGGAGTCCCCAGGCTGCCCAAGAGCCGGGATGTCCCAGACACTCCCAGGGGTTCCTGTCATGGGCAGAGTGGGAGCTTCAGGGCAAAGCTTGATTTCGTCATTGGAGAAACTCCTGCTGAGTCGTGAGGTGGAGAAATTACACCCAACAGCGACCATGGATCCCCAAACCCCTCCAGGGGACCATCTAAAATTCCATCTAAGAGAGGAGACTGGAAGTGGCTGGATCCGATTCTGGCACCTGAGGGCACCAACGAGTGTCAGTGCAATTGTACCTGGAACAGCCCCGGCACCGCTTTGTCCTCACGGTTGCCATGGCAGGCCAGGGCAGCAACAGCTCTGCCTGCAAGTGGCCATAGAACCTGGCTGCAGAAATGGCTCCTTGGGCTGCTTTTCAAGGAAACTTGAACTGATCAGGGTGGCCTTGGCGCCCAAAGCCAGCAGTGGGCTCAGTGCAGTGTCCATGGCCACAGCCCCTTGCAATGGCCCAGGGCAGCTTGGCATGATGATCCAGCCTCACTCCTGGCCCAGCCAGGCCTGCAGTGCCCTTCCCACAGCCTGGCTGCACAGAAGCACTTCCAGGGCTCTCTGCATTTCCCTTGCCCTCACTCTTTCCTCACTCACACACCTCCCAACAACCCAGCTGGAGCTTTGAGCTGCAAGGAGTTCAAAGCTTGTTTGTCCTTCAGCAGCTGGTCTAATTCTGCCTTCAGCCACCTCTGGATTGTGTTTTTGTAGAACTTCCTGTGTGTCGAAAACATTCCTTGCATGGTTCTGCCTTGGGGAAGGGGAACCTCCTTGGTGGCACCTTGGGCTGGGAAAACATTTGAATTGTCTGAAACTCAGGAGTTTTAGATTACTTAAAAAAGAAAGAAAACCCTTCTTTGCCTGAGTGCAGCCAGTTCTCTGAGCAAAGCAGGTCCCAGGTGAGGTAGGAGAGACAGGATGGGGTTGGGGAATGTGGAGCAAGGTTGTGCACACTGTGTCAGACCTCAAGGCACAGCTTCTCTGAGCAGGCCAGAACTTCTGAGGAGAGACCCACAATCAATATAATCACAAATGCTGCAATCACCTCTGCTCTAAGAGAAAATACACCATTGAAAAAAGCAATGTGGATTTTTTTAAAGCTTTTAGGAATATTCTCCACAACTCTAGGAAAAAGACTTCCTAATGAACTGCACCACTCCAGAGGGAAATCAAGGAACTGCCATGGTTTCTCAGCACTTGCTTATCCAATGAGCCCCTGGTGCATTTGGTGCTGAGCCCTGGAACCTCAGGGCCTGAGAAGAGATGCACAAACCTTTCCAGAATCAAAGTCAGAAGAAAACCCGAAGTTCTCAAGCAATCATGGGTCCCACTGATGTCCATGCCCAACACAGGCTCCTCATGGAGTCCTGGAGTAGAGAACTGGAGGCAAAATTGGCACAAAAACCTCTCAGTGACAAAAAAAGAAGTACTAATTATCCCTGATACTCAGAAGTATGAATGATCCCTACTGAATATTTTTACTGACAAGAATCCCATGGACCTGATAAAGTACTAGTTGGGGCAATGATTGCAAAAACTTTTCCTAGAGTCAGTTTTAAAAGGAAACACCAAGTATCCTAAAATAACTGAAGTACCCTGAAGCATTAATGAGCCCCACTGAGTGTTGTTACTGACAAAGCCTCTCAAGGGACTCATTACAGCAGAGAATTGGAGGCCAGGATTGCACAAACCTCTCAGAGACTCCAAGGCAAAAGCCAAACCCAAAGGCCTTGGAAAAACCTGCAGTCCCTGGCAGCATGAAGGAGCCCCCCAGGGCCATTGCTGACCAAGGCTCCTTCCCCAGGGACTCCTTCCAGCATATCCTGGAGGCCACTGGCATGGGAGGGGGATGCTGAGGGCAGCACAAGGGGCTGACAGTGCCCAGCCTTGCTGGGGCTGTGCCAGGAGGCCCCAGGGCCTCAGGACAAGGTGTCTCCTCAGTGCCCTTGCTGGCACAGAGGCTGCTGTGGCCCAGGGCACCCAGACTCGGCTTCTCTTTGTCCCCACCTGTCTTCACTGCCTGCAGTTCTCTGCTCTCCCTGGGGCCTGGGGACACTTTCTGTGTCGTGTCCCTCAGTGGGACCCATTAAAACTTCCAGAAACTTTGGAGTTGGCTTCTGCCTTGGAGTTCTGGAGAGGTTTCTTCAGCTCCCTCTCAGGGACTGATGTTCAGGGCCTCAGCACAAAGCCCCGAGAGGGTCATTAAAGTCTTTATGCTGTGTCTGTGCTGCTGAGCTGGACTGAGCTCATCATCCAGAGGGAGATCCTGGTAACCAAGAAGAGCTTAAAAACACATTTTTCTGGATGAGCAGCTCTACTGCCAGCCCAGCAGGGCGGGGGCACTGCCTGCAGCCACCCCGGGCACAGCACACAGGCACACGGGGCTTCAGCTCAGCCTGGGCTGGCAGCACAGAGCAGAGCTCACTCAGGGCTCACTGCAGGAGAAATCCTCCCAGGCTTGCAAACGGTCACTCTGTGGCTGGGGGAAGAGAAGCTGCAGCTCCTGCAGGGATCTCCTGAAGCTGCCACATCCCACAGCTTGGAGCACCTTCCAGGAGCACTGTGGGAGCTGCTGCAGGGCAGGGATGTGGCCCTAGGGCAGGGCTGGGTTTCCCTGCTGCCCCAGCCCAGGCCCAGCACAAGGCAGCTCCCTGGGGCCAGGCTCTGCTGCAGGGCTGAGCAGCCGGGGCTGCAGCCAGGGGTGCCCAGGGCTGTGGTGCAGAGCAGGGTCCTGCAGCCCAGGGCGCTGTGCTGGCCCAGGGACTCTGCTGCCTGCCAGGGACAGCTCTCAGCCGGCCCGGGGAGCTGCTGCCAGCGCTGGGGAGAAGCTGTGGGGGGAAGGAGCCACCCTGAGCAGGGCAGCAGCTGCTGCTGCTGCTGCTGCTGCTGCTGCTGCTGCTGCTGCTGCTGCTGAGAGGGGCTGTGTGGGGCAGGGCTGCTCCCAGCTCCACACCAGCCTGGGCACAGCTGCGGAGGACACTTGCCAAAAGAAGGTAAGCCTGGCATTGCTGTAAAGATCAGGAACTTTCCTGAGAGTGTTTTCAATTTTCTGCTTGGAGAAGGACAGGAAAGTTTTGGTGATGACAAAAAGATTTTTTTTTAATACATTTTTCATATATTTTTAGATTTGTTAACTACTATTTCATAGTTATAAAACTACAGTTCTTTATTAATTCTTTTCAACTACTATTACATTCCTTATAACTATACTCCGTAATTAACTCTGATATGTTTCTCACCCTTTCTCATAGATTTTAGAACAATTGCAGACCTGCTAAATATATTCCTGAAATACTGTATAGTTTTATTATCAGGAAGAGGACCTACAAGAAGAACATTTTGGTTTTTAATCACAGTGTTAGCAGTCATAAAAAAAAGTGGGGCAAAGAAGCCTTTGCACCTGCTCCAATGCCTTGACACTGGTGTATATAACTGGGGCAACTAAATCTCCTATTGCATATTGCTATTAAATATCCTTATTAATCAACGTAAAAAATTGTTGAAATCAGGGGCTGGCTAAGCCCCATCCCTACTGGGACACCTGGAAGCTTCCAAAAATGATCTGGTTTTTACTTTACTGTTCTAACAGTTTTACAATAGGTTTTTTTTTTTTTTTCCTCTTTTGATTACAGGCAAAAGGAGGATGAGAGAAGCAGAACAAGAATTGTAATCACAGAATCACAGAACATTCTGAGTTCAAAGGGACACACAGGATCATCCAAGTAGTAATTTCAACATTTCCAGAGACTCCAGAACTGTAATTTTGGGTGGTCAGTCTCCGGAGGGCTCGCGGCGGGAGCGAGAAACG
>JAJEOU010002991.1:213812-234836 GCA_021534815.1 Acrocephalus arundinaceus | reverse complement strand
CCAGAAAAACCGCGCGCCCTCCTCCGCCCCGCCGCACCGGCGCGGTCGGCCCTACCCGCGCCCGCGGCCGGGTCCCGAGAACGAGAGGTGCGGGGGGGAATGGGCGGGAAAACCGCGATTTTTTCGGGGGGTTCCGCGCGGGGTTTTGGGTCCCTGGGGGTCCCGCGGGGAGGTCTGAGGGTCCCCTATGGGCTCCAGGGGGTTCGGGCAAGGGCTCAGAGAAGGGTGTAGCGCGCCCGCTCCCCGCACGTCCCGCCATTATTTCGACTTTCTCCGGGGGGGTCCCCAGTGGCGCGGCCCCCCGTTCGGGCTGCGTAACGGCAAATAAACACGTTTTCGCAGCATTCCGAGTCTCTTGTTCCTCTATTGCTTTCCGCAATGCTTCCTCTACTTTTCCCCATGCTTTTAAATTTTTTCCACTGCCGGTGGCTTTTGTATCCTCAGCCAGTGCAGCAGTATAACTTTCCCAACCCTCTGAATTTAAAATATCTGCGGGGCGCCGTATTGTGCCCAAATCCAAAAGCCTTGCAATAGCAAGATATAAATTCCTTTAATCGCACCTTATTCCCCAGTGCTCCTGCATTAGACTTACGACCTTCGTTAGGGCTTGCATGCTGTTCACGGGTCCTTGGGGCGTCCCCCTTTTTCCTCCGCAGTGTTTCGGAACCAGCCGCCACTGCCGCCGTTTCCCCTCCAGGCGTCTTCCCGTCCCCCGAGGTTCTTTCCCGGGGTGTCGGCACCAGTTTGTTGTTGCTTTCGCTACCACAACAGTGGTGGCCTGGCTTTAGGTCATACGGCACGACTGCCACATTTTCTGTGTGGAGTTCGGGCTAGTAACACGCAGACACCAGCATGGTGGACGGTTAAAAGCATTTATTATTTGAAACATGCAGTTTAAATACTATCTGGTCCTTCCCTACGTCAGAGGGGTCTTACTACATTTCCTTGGGGGGAGATGGAAAAGTACTGGTATTGTTTGTGAAGGAGAGAGAGGAACTGGTGTCCTTGAGATAGCTTATCTCTGGGGTTGGAATGTGCCTTGTCCCTTCCCGTTACAATCCCGACACTCTTCTGGACCGCCTGTCCCTTTCCAGTCCACATCCGTCCCATATCTCCCCCACATCCAGGGGACCCAGGGTCAAAGAAAATGGTGGGCTTTGGAGGGGTGGGGTGGCCAGGAATAGGGTTTGGAGGTCTCGGTGCCAGAAGTGGCTGCTCCCATTATGAGCCCAGTTGCCCCCACCACATGGTTCCAGTTTCCTCGGCATTCCCATTATGATCCCAGTCACTGCCAGTCCTTCCTTATTATGATGCAGTTTGCCCCCAGCATGGTCCAGGTTCCTCCCATTTTTATACAGTTGCTCCTGGTGTCCCCTGGTATAGTCCCAGTCACTCCCAGTATGATGCCAGTCTCTCCCAGCACGGTCCCAGTCATGCCCAGTTGCCCACAGTGTAGACCAGTCACTCCAACCTGCTCACAGCAGTTCCCAGCATGGTCCCACTTCTCCCCAGTGTGCCAGTTTGAAAACAAAACCAACAGGAGATCCCAAGTAAGAACTGTTCCATGACCCATTTCTCATAACTCTGGGGGGATATCTTCTGTTAATGGGCCAGCTGTTCAAACCAGGTGGGGCAGTGTTCTTTATCTCTTTTACCACCCAACCTCCCTCCAGGGAGATATCTTCTGTTAATGGGCCATTGAGTCTCACTGCATGACTGATCAAATTCCATCATCCCATTGTGAGATGTTCCACCCAAGGGGAGGAGCCAAGCATTCCTACCTGGATATAACCTGAGATTTAACACACCAGAAGCAGCCTGTTTCCACTGGATTCCCAGAGGAACACCAGATCCATCTACACCAGCACTGGACCTTGAGAGGAAAACTGCACCCTTCTACAGGATCATTGCTTCAACAAAACCACATCTGTGACTCCAGGAGGACTGCAGCCACGATTTGATTGCACTGCTACCAACACCCTGCCTAACTGGGTGTCAGGTTGTATTCTGATTCTGTCAGTATGTTCTTTTTTTTACTGCTGCATTTTTACTTTAATTTTTCTACTAAAGAACTGTTATTCCTATTCCCATATCTTTGCATGACAGACTCTTTATTTCAAAATTATAGGAGAGGGTTTATATTTTCCATTTCAAGGGAGGCTCCTGCCTTCCTTAGCAGACACCTGTCTTTCAACCCAAGACAGGGATCTTGACTCAGATGTTCTGGGAGGTCCCTGACTTGGGGTATTTTGGGGGGGATGTTTGGAGAAAGAAGAACTCCAAAGCTGAATGGAAAATGCTAATTGAGAGGATTTTGGGGGGTGCTGGTGGTGGCTGCCAGCAGAGGATGCCTGGAGGAGCAGAGCCCTGTGTCCCCCAGGACCCCAAAGTGGGGAGCCCAGAGAGGGGGGAGCTCCACAATTCACAGGACTCTCATCAGCCTGGAAAGGCTGGGGGGACTCCTTGGACCCCCTGCACTCTGAAGCAGAGAAAAAAGGGAGAAGGGACACCAGGACCCAAAAATCCCCAGCATTTCTATGTGAGGAGATGGAAAGAGGGATGAGCTTTTCAGATTTCCAGGACTCCCAGCAGCCTGGAGAGAACAAAGGATTGAGTTTGAAGGGAAGGGCTTCAGCCAGAGGTTCAGACTTACCATCTACCAAACTATCAAGACCAGAGAGAGGCTCTGTGAGTGTCCTGAGGGTGAGAAGAGCTTCAGCCATAGCTTCCACCTGATCCAGCACGAGATTGTCCACACCGGGGAATGACCGTATGAGTGTGGGGAATGTGGGAAGGGCTTCAGCTGCAGATCCACACTTGTCACTGATCCACACTGGGAAGAGGCCCTGTGAGTGCCCTGACTATGGGAAGAGCTTCGTGCACTGTTCCAACTTCATGCCCCATCAGAGGACCCACGTTGGGCAGAGCCCTGGTGACCCACATTCCCAGGGACCCATTTTGGGAAGACATCTGGCTGGTTATTCTTGTGGTTTGGTCCTAATTTTCTGCTGATTTATCTCATTCCCTTAAAACACCCAAAAAAAGGCTAAAAAGAACGACATTTATTGGAGATGTCTAAAGTCCCACCATTTCACAGGAATTTGCAGGGAAATTTAGGGTTTGGGGACATATTCTGGAGGATTTGTGGGTTCTTGGGGGGTTTCTACCAGTGTTCTCCACCTCTTTGCATTCCAAAAGCCAAGATGAATTGCTCTGTCACCTCAAAGCTACTCAATCCCACTGAAAACAACTCAATCTTACCCCAAAAGTGCTCAATCCCACCTCAAAATGGCTTGTTCCCACCTCAAAAAACTCAGTCCCATGCCAAAATTACTCAATTCCACAGTCTCCAGGGTGAGATGGGGTTGGAAGGAGATTGGGAGAAGCGGAGGGGATCCAAATTTGAGGGTGTGGGATGGAGATTGTGTGGGACTGGGCAGGTGGGATTTGACAGTAAAGAAAACTTTCAGAATTATTGATTTCTATCCCATTAATTTTCCATCAGTTGCAGTTGTTTTTTCAGAGTGCCACCTTCTCAGCTGACTGTGTTTGTGTCCTCCTTTCTCTCTTGCCTTTCTCTGCCTGCTCTGTGTCTCTCCCAGTTTCTCTCTTGAGCCAGGGCAGCTCCCACCAAAGATCCTCTCCTGATTTAATTCCCAATCCAAGAGCTAAAACACCCATGTAGAGTTATAAAGGCTGGCATTGAAATGTCACTGTAAGACCTTGCTCCAGTGCTGAGTCTTCCCGACCTTAAAAAGAAGTTTGACCTATTCATCAATGCAGAGGGGGGAATTGTCTATGGGGTACTAACCCAAGAGTGGGGAGGGCACAAAAAGCCTGTAGCATACCTCTCGAAGCTCTTAGATCCAGTTGCAAGGAGGTGGCCAACTTGAGTTCAAGTTGTAGCAGCCGCAGCAATCCTTGTAGAGGAAGTGCAGAAGCTGACACTACAAGGAAAAATCACTGCACATACGCCTCATGATCTTAGAGCAGTGTTAAGCCAGAAGGCCTAACAATGGCTAACTGACTCTAGGATCCTGAAAGATGAGATAATTCTAACAAATGCTAGTGACCTAGAATTAGTCACATCCAAGAGCCTAAACCCTGCACAATTCCTCTCAGGAGAGCCCACACCAGAATTAGAGCACAACTGCTTAGAAGTCATAGACTTACAAACAAAAATGAGAGAAGACCTTGAAGATGTACCTCTACCATATGGGAGGGTGTTATTCAATGATGGATCATCTAAAGTATTAGAAGGGAAAAGAGCATCAGGCTATGCAATGGTCGAGAGCATTGAAAAGGAAAGCTTAAAAGTCATAGAAAAAGAAAAATTACCCTCAAGTTGGTCCGCCCAATGCTGTGAGGTCTATGCCCTTAAGAGAGGATTAGACCTGTTAGAACAAGACCGAGGTACAATCTACACAGATTTGAGATACGCCTTCGCGATAGTACATACATTTGGAAGGATATGGGAAGAAAGGGGATACCTAAATTCTAAGGGAAAGGATTTAATACATAGAGAACTAATCAAATTAGTGCTAAGATCCCTTATGAAGCCCACTGAAATTGCAATAGTGCATGTCAAGGGACACCAGAAAGGGGATACCTTAGAAGTAAAAGGTAATCAATTAGCAGATCAAGCTGCCAAGTCAGTAGCCCAAAGCCTGGGGGAGCCAATAAAAATTTTTAGCCTAAGTAACACACCTACCAATGAAATAAGGGAACCATTATATGATGAGAACAAGCTAAAGGAAATAAAGAAATTAGGATTACATCAAGGAAAGCAAGGGGAATGGTTAACCCCAGACAGGAGGAAGTTTTTCAATAAAGCTCTAGCTTGGAAAATGCTAACAGAAATACACAACCTGACCCACTGGGGTACCCAAGGGTTATGTGATCACTTCCTAAGAGAACATCTATGCATTGGAGTATACAGTCTGGCAAAAAAAGTTACTGAGGGATGTTTGATATGCCAGAAAGTGAATCAAAAAGTAATGAGAAAAACCACATCAGGGGGAAGGCAGATAGCATTGAGGCCTTTTCAAAATATACAAGTAGATTTTACTGAAATGCCCTCAGTACAAGGGTACAAACACCTACTTGTTAGAGTCGATCACTTGACTCATTGGGTAGAAGCCTTCCCTACTAAGAAAGAAACAGCACGGGTGGTAATAAAAGTGCTATTAGAACACATCATCCCCCGGTATGGGCTAGTGAATAACATTGATTCAGACCGAGGCCCTCATTTTGTAGCCCAAATCTTACACGATGTCATCAAAGCCTTAGGAATCAAGTGGCGGTTACATACACTTTGGCACCCCCAAATCTCAGGGAGAGTAGAGAGGATGAATAAAACCCTCAAAAATGTACTAACCAAATTAATAACAGAAACAGGGATGAATTAGCTCAGGTGTCTGCCCCTAGCTCTCCTATGAATCCAAGTCCGACCGAGGTCCGACATGGGGGTTTCACCGTATGAAATGATGTTTGGACTCCCCTTCTTACTAACCCCCTATAGTACTGGGGATTATTTAGAAGGAGAGGCAGCTACCCAAGAATATGTGAAAATAATTGGAAAGACATTAGCAGATCTTAAGAGAAGAGGGTATCTTCCTCAAACCTCCCCCTTAGATACAGACACGCATCAAATAAAACCAGGGGACTGGGTTTTAATTAAATCCTGGAATACCACCCCACTAACCCCTAAATTCGAAGGTCCAGGTCTTGCTCACTACCCACACTGCAGTGCGAACTCAAGAGAAAGGCTGGACCCACATTAGCAGAGTGAAAGGACCATTACCACCCCCGAATAACCCATCAGACTCAAACCCTGCAACCCCAACAGAGACTTCTTCTGAGTGGACTACCAGTCGAGATCCAGACACATTTAAGATAACTCACAGGAAGAAACCAAAAAGCAGTTAAAGACAGTAAGAGACGGTAAAAGTAGCTACAAGTTGTTAACAGAAGACTGTTGTTGTTATTATAAGTTGTTACAGTAAGTAATTATAAAAAGTTAATATAAAAGTGTTAAGTAATAATCAAAAGCTAAAATTTGACTACAAATCTCTCATAGAGCACACCCCAGAAGGACTAACCAAAAACTTGAAGAGAAGTGGGAACACACAGGAAAGAACTCCATAGATCCAGTCTAAGGACTCCCCGACCCAAGAGGCAAGACCAGGTGAGACCCAGAGATGGTTCATACTGGACTCTTGGGAGGACTGATGATAGTCCTATTGATGAGCAAATCCACAGAAGGAGCTTGCTCCAAATGCTACCATCCTATCTATGACGGGGAAAACCTACAGTCCTTAATAAGAGTTCACACACGTGTGAATCCCACATGCTTTGATAGGGCTCAATTATCTACCTGTCAGGAGGACGGGGAACAATATTGGATTGCAAGAAATGCTGCAACTTTCAAGCAGCGCCTAACTGGAGAGTGCCCTATCAGAGAGTGGTTTTGTTTTGAAGAGTTAAATAATTTAGAAGAAGTCGCAGATTTAATAAAAGAAAAACCACTAGCAGCAAAGAAAAATGAAATAGAAGAACCCCTCAGTAAAAACCTATTTATTGATCTAATCGAAAGAATTAGTCATGAGTTAAATATAACCAATTGTTGGGTATGTGGGAGCACACAAATGTCTAATGTATGGCCGTGGGAAGGGACGAGTTTAGCACCCTTAGACATCTTGAGATGGAAGTTGATGAAACAAGAACCCCCAGGTAAAGGAGAAAAGAACAATGGGACTTAAAATCTAAAGTAATTGGGGAAGAATGCATAAGAAGGACTGGGACGAGGTATAAAACATTTGTAGGAAGGATGGCTTGTATAAGGTACTTAATAATAAAAGAGTTAAAACAAGAATGGATCCCCAAGGAACCTGATACATACTGGTCAATGGAGAAAACGGAAACAAGGTGTGTTTACAAGGTTATGGTCTACATGAGTGTACTGACCAGGGAATCAACCCTTTCTGGGGAATTGGGGAGATATCCAAATATTTGGAACATCTATTTGACACACAGAACACATCATGGAGACCCCCAAAACACCTTTTTTGGATTTGTGGAGACAAAGCTTATACTTACCTTCCAGGGGATTGGACAGGTAGCTGCACCATAGGAATTATTAAACCAGCATTTTTCCTACTCCCACAAGAATCAGAGAATCAGCTAGGCATACCCTTATATGACAACTTAAAAAGGGCTAATCGAAAAAGGAGGACAGTGATTGACATGGGTAGTACCCAAACGTGGGAAGGAAAAATTTGGACACCTGAGGAAATAGTAAAAACATATGGGCCAGCAACTTGGGCACAAGATGAGTCATGGGGGTACCGAACTCCAATTTACATGTTAAATAAAATCATCAGGTTGCAGGCAGTACTAGAAATAATATCAAACAAAACTGCCTTAGCTCTTGACCATATAAGTAACCAACTAGCACAGACAAGAGCGGTAGTTTATCAGAACAGGCTGGCAGTTGATTACTTATTGGCCAATGAAGGAGGCATCTGTGGAAAATTCAATTCCTCTGAATGCTGCCTCGAAATTGATGATAAGGGTAAAGTGATCAGAGATATTTCCAAAGAAATCCGGAAAATTGTAAGTACCCAAGAATGGAAGCCCTTAATTAATACAGACTGGTGCGATAACTTCTGGTTTTTTAAAGGAGCCTGGTGGAAAAAAGTAGCGTTCATTGCAGTAAGTGCCCTTGCCAGCCTCCTGCTCCTCCCCTGCCTACTCCCCTGCCTAATTCGAACTATAACTAGCTCAGTTCAAGCAAGTCTCCAAAAACCCATAAATATAATGAGATTAGAGCCCCAAGAAGAAGAATTGAGCACAGCAAAAAGAATTTATAACCAATACCAGAAATTAAGAAAGATATACTCCCACGAACTAGAAACAGCTAATTGATGCGGGCAAAGGCCCGATCAAAAAAATAGAGGGGGGACTGAAATGAATAGAACCAAAGAGACTCCAAGTTAATCACTGTTATGCATTATATAGGTTGTATGTTGCATTGTTATGCTGTTTGCTGTAACATGTGAAGTTATAATGTCACATACCTGTTATTTCAAGTTGTCTGTGCCAGCACTGTACCCTGTGTTCCAAGTTGTATGTTCCCCTTTTCCCAAACCCCGGGTTTCCCCTTTCCCCTTTCCATCAGGTTAAGCCTTCACCGCTCCCCGCCTGCTCGTTGGGCCACGAGACCCCGCCCAGTATGGAAATCAAGTGGACCCCCCTTAACGATCAGAAGCCCATTTAGCAGCAAATAGTCCTTAGACCAACGAGCCCACCCAAAACCGAGACTTATGGAAGACACTGCTGTGGGAAGAGGACATCCAGCTACCTGAGGAGGGTCTCCAACCTGTTGAAGTGTTCTCGCTGACCTAAAAGATGACTGAAAGACACCCCTAGACGGAGCCAGGCAGATTTGACTTCCTGAGAACCCCCACGAGGCAAAGCAGGAATCCCGACCCTGCAGCGAAAGCGAGGCCGCAGGATCGAATTACATCCTCCTTCTCAGCAGTGTCAGCGGTGCCCGAGGGAGCGGCGGCGGCAAAGGCGGACCCCACCCTAACCCATCTAAAAGAGCTCAATAAAGGCACAAAAGGAGTTAAAACCAATCTCCTTCCCTTTTTGTTTACTTCACAAGGCACGTTAACGTAAATCCTGCTTTAACTCTCTTTAAATCTACGTGTAGCTTGACTGTATCCAGGGAGAGTAACATAGGCAGCTCCTCTTTCTGCTGAAGAACGGAAAAACTACTCGCTTTAGTCTACAGAAATGTGGTATCTCATCTGAAAGCTTGGTCTGTTGTAAAGGAAAGCCTGTAGGTCACTTAATAGTTTAAATTCTGAAATAAACTTAAGAATTTACTGGGGAAGTGCTAGTTGGCTTTCTGAAAGCTGTGTGAATTAAATCATCTTTTGAGGGCAGTTACAGTGATTCCCGAAGTCTCACTCCCATTGGGGCAGCCCATTGACAAGTGGTGGGTGGATCCAGTTTTAGGTGCCTGATCAAATGTTTGAAAGAGTGAAAGGCATTTTATTGCAAATAAAACCTATCTTGTCAATTGCAGAAAACCTTCAGCTGTTCGATCTGAAGGAGTGTTGGAAGTGAAGCTGGGGAACAGAAGGGATGACTCCTGCTAAGGAAGAAGATGCCTGTAGTCATGTGAAAGTGGTAGTCCGTGTCTGTCCAGAGACAAAAAAGGAAAAGCACAGCAGCTTTAGCAGGGGTGTCCATGTTATTGACCAGCATGTATTGGTCTTTGATCCAAAGGAGGAAGAAGTTAGCTTCTTTAACAGGAAGAGAGTGACCCATAGGGATATTAACAAAAGACAAAGGAAAGATCTTAAATTTATGTTTGATGTCGTTTTTGATGACAGTTCATCCCAGTTGGAAGTTTTTGAGCATACTACCAAAAATCTGATTGAGGGCTTCCTAAATGGATATAACTGTACAGGTAACTTTGCTATTTATCTTTTTTGATTGAAAAACTTCCATGAATTTTTCAAAATTTCTACTGTTCTGTTCAATGAGTGCAGAGGCATTAAAAAAGCTTGAGAAAGAAATAAAACTTTGTGGTTTAATTCACAGATATGAAAGGCTGACTTTTTTAGCCTGTGGAAGTTAGGATAGCTCTACTGTGTTTTAAAAATAAGTTTGTGTTAAGGTTATAATAGACTTGGGAATTTTATCTGAATTATTTGTGTGAATGGGAGTTTTCTAAAGTTATTCAAGCAGAAGCAGTTGTGTTACGGAGTGTGTGGTCACCTGCTTTATGAACTCTCTAAGATCTTGGTGCTTTTTAATCAGCTACTGGAATGTGGTGAGGAAATGAAATGCCTATCAGCAAGAAGTTGATGGCTTAGAGTTATGAGAGTAAGTTAATAATATTTTCATGTAATGTATTGAGACACTAATTTTGAAGACCTTAGAAAAACTATGTATATTGCTGACTTAGCTGAAAAGATAAGCTTTGCGGAAATCAATTAAAACTTAGAGGATGGTTAAAAAGAGACCGGATTTCAGATAAGTTATCCCGGATCAAATCACTCATTGCTTGTAAATTCTGTGTTTGTGTAAAGCTTCCTTGCAGAAGCTAATCAATACCCCAGGAATGCAAAACAGTTGCAAACCTCCTGTTTTCAGAAACAACCTATTGAAATAGGCCTGGAAAACAGGAAACAGGGAGTCCTACCAAGGATCCATGAATCATGACACAGCAAAAGGTTGAAAGGTTAGAACGAGGAAGACTAATTTTACTTCTTCATTTCTAGTGACCCCTCCCCAGAATAGACCCCCGACTCATTTCAGGGAACAAACTGCGCATGCTTAATAGCCTTTTTGTTAATTAGCATACGAAGCGGAGAAGAGGAGGTGACAACGGTATGAATATGCATTTGTATTTTGTGTATTCAACACTTTTGTGGATAAAAGGCTTTGTAACTACCTGTGATCTTAGTAGCGCGCATTAGGGAGATATCCCAGCGCTGTCCGGCGCCGTAATAAACATACACTTTCTAACTTTAACAGTTAGGGAGTCTTTTGTCTGTCACAGTTGGGTATCGATACTAGATCGATATTCAAATTTTAATAAATCAGGATTGAGTAGTTTTCAGTGGCACTGAGTGGTTTGGAGGTGACAGATGGAACACACTGGACACTCGGGTCCGGTGAAGCCCGGCCAGCTCTCACTGCAGCCACGTGGTCAGGAGTGGCCGTACTCGGGCTGCGAGCAGTCTCAGGAACGGGGCAGAGCAGAGCTGCCTTCTGCTCTCTGCCGGCCCTGGATATCGTCTGGGCTCGAAGGGAGAGTCAGAGAAGGCTCTCTCTTGGAGATCTTTATTCTGCAAAGGCTGCTGCAAGAGAGAGAACCAACAGGGAAGGTTTGACATCATGGGAATGAGGTAACAGGTGGGTCTGGGGAGTGATGGACAAGAGGGCAGGCAAAGGGAAAACCTGGGGTAAAACCAACCAAACCAAATATTGGGGAGATAACAGGAACTAACCAACAGCAGAATCACTTATCTACACTTATCAAATACATAATCATCTCTTTGAATGCCATGAAATGGAGACAACTACACCAAATATCCCCCAAACTCCCAAACCCTCCCAAGTATCTCCCGAATCCCAGATTCCCCCGAAAACAAAGTAAAAAGTGAGGCTTTAGATGCCTTTGATGAGTTTGTTGGTTTATACCCATATTCTGTGTGCTTTAAAGGGATGAAGATAAATCAAAAGCTATTTAGAGGCAAACTAAAAAAACCACGAGCCACTTCCAAGGGTTGATCATGGGAAATGTGCGTCACCAGGTCTCTTCCCAATGTGGGTCCTTCTATGCGGGTTAAAGTTGGAGCAGCGCAGGAAGCTCTTCCCACAGTCTTGCAGGGCTTCCCTTACCAGTGCCTCAGTTGATGTTGGGTCAAGTAAGAGCTGTCTGAGAAGCTCCTCCTACACTGGGGACACTCATAGGGCCTTTCCCCAGTGTGGATGTGCCAGTGGGCGATGAGAGTGGAATTGTTCTTGAAAGCCTTCCCACAGTCGGGGCAGCGGAAGGGCCTCTCCTCTAAGTGAATCTTCTGGTGCACGAGGAGAGTGGAGCTGGTCTGAAACTTCTTCCAACACTCAAGACACTGGTAGGGCCTCTCCCCTGCATGCATGCATTGGTGGGTCACAAGGTGGGAGCTGCAGCTGAAGCCTTTTCCACATTCCTCACACTCATAGGGCCATTCCCCAGTATAGATCATCTGGTGGCAGATCAGGTTGTTGCTCTGGATGAAGCTCTTCCCAAACTCCAAACACTTGTTTCCCTCATCCCTCCACTGCCAGGGACTTTGTGGGACAAGGGAGCTCTGCTGTGGGTATGGAGGGAAGTCCAAGTGCAGCCGCTGGAGTGGAAACCACAACTCATCAGGTTTGTGTCCTTTGAGGGACCAGGAACTGGTGAGACTTGGAGGCACAGAAAGGTTTCTCTTCATGGCTAACATAAAAAATGGGAACATTTACTAAACATCAAAACACTTCCCACAGCTCCTTGTGACATCCCAGCAACAACTGACATGTCCACCATCCACAAGAGATTGCCGTATAGGAAGAATTTTAGTCAAATACAAAAGAAGTGATATAAAATACAAAAATACAACTAAGAGTCTGACTAAGGTGGTATTTAATCTTGTGAAAGATGGGGCAACTCTCTGAAGCAAAAAGGATGAAGTCAGTCAAGGGAGACACATTGGAATGACCAGAGAACAGCTGCAGGAGGAAATCTGGGAGAAACAGGGAGGACATAGATCCAGCTCCTCTACATGAATAAATGACCTAAACCACAGCCATTTAAACAGGAGAGCTGGAACCTCCTGAAAAAAGAGGGTCATGACATATTAGACTGTATGTTGGTGAAAAAGGTAGAATGGAAGATCAGTATTCTCCTTCCATCAGTAGAAGAATCCAGGAAATTCCTGTTCCTGGTGGGAAAACTGCCAATTCTTAAAACAACTTAAGTGACCCAGATAATAAAGATTTGCTTGTATATTATGAAACTCCCAGAAATTAAAACCTGTGCCCCTTTCCAGGCAGACATCAGCTGTGTGCCCAAGAACAGGCAGTGCCACTTGTGCCCTGAGGTGCCAAGGTGGGATTGGCATCTCTCAGAGAGGAGCTGAGGGAGAGCAGAACACCTTGAAAGCTGCAGGTCCCTGACAGCCCCGCAGGGCTCCCATCCCATCAACATCTGCTCTGCTCCAGTCTGAAACAGGGACTAGCATGGTGCCGGGATCATCAGAGAACTGAGGTGTGGAATTCAATCCCCTCCCCATCCCGCAGCAGCCCTGCCTTTCCCTCCTCCAGCCTTGGTCTCCAGCACAGCCGTGGAGGCTCTTTGGGCTCTGGAGTTTTCCTGCAGCCCCCAAGGGCAGCTGAGTTGTGCCTTTGGCACAGTCAGGCCTGCCCAGCATTGCAGGCAATGCCCAGCAATTCCTTGTGTGTGCCTGGCCTTGCTGTCAGCCCCAGCAGCGGCTGCATGGCCCCTTTGTGCGGCGCTGGCCCAGCCATGGTGCCACAGCCCCTGTGCAGGCCCAGGGCAGGAAGGAGCATTGCGGCTGGGAAGGGCCCCTGTGCCGTGGTGCCCACAGCAGCCTTGCGGCTCTGTGCCCCATGGCCTCCCTGCTGGGCAGCCTCTGCCAGCTCCTGCACAGCCAGGGGCACCTGTGGGCCTGCACAGACAGCCCTGCCCTGGGCTCTGCCGGGCTCTGGGCCAGCAGAGAGGCCGCGCAGGGCTGGCCATGGCCGGCAACAGGCCCTGAGCCCTGCAGGAGGATGGAGCTGGGCCACAGCCAAAGTGCCCCACAAACCTGGGCTGAGCAGCCAGGGCTGGCAAGGGCTGGGGACAGAGGCTGCACTGACAAATGTCGTGGGCCCCCTCCCTGCTCTGGCCATGCCACCAAGGGCACAGAGCAGCCTCCTCTCTGGGCCCCTTTCCTGTTTTCAATGCCTTCCCCAGGTGCTGGCCCTGCCCCACAAGGCCTGGGCTGAGTCCTGCCCCTGCACGCTCACCCAGGCTGAGATGGACACTGATGCTTTCTCTGCCAGGCTCTCTGAGCCCAGCCCAGCTCCCTCCAAGCTCTGCCAGCTGCCCTGAGCTCTGGGCAGCACCAAGGGCCTCTCCCCAGCACAGCCCAGCCACCTCTGGCCCCACAGCTCTGCTCAGGCCAGGCTGCTCTGGGCAGGGGCCCCACAGCCTCAGCCCCTGGCAAGGGCACAGCAGCAGCTGCAGCTCAGACAGGGCTCAGCCCCAGGCATGGGGAAGGGGCTGGGCCAAGGGAAAAGGAGGCTCCCTGTGTGCCCTGCTCCCCTCTGGCTGAGGTGCTGAGAGCTCTGCAGCCCCTGCTGCCATCCCATCTGCCCAGGCCAGCACAACATCCGTGGCCTTGGGGTCCTCCAGAGATGCTCCTGCTGCAGGCCCAGGGCCCATGCCAAAGCTGGGGCACCAGAAAGCTGTGCCCATTTCTGTTCATTGCTGCTCTGATGAGGATGCATCCTCAGGTCCTTGGAGGTTGCTGATGAATTTTACTACTCCAGAGGCCTCTTTCTTTTTGAGCTCATCAGTTCAGGAATTCAGAGAGAAAAGCTGATAAACATTTGTTCAAAACACCCGAACAAGAAATGTACGTCGGAATAATTTCAGTTTTCAAAACTTCTGTGGTCAATCAGGGAGATTAGACAAGGTAATTCAACATGGATATATTGTATTGAAAACAATGCAGAGAATTGCTTTGTGCTGTTACATTTTCTTTTCCTGTTTATAGATTGATATCAGCAATGTCAATTGATATTCATGCCCAGCACCTGCTAATGCAGTCTGAACAGATATGAAAATCAAGACCTTTCATGGATGATAATCAATCAGACTTTATCTCCACTCTCTCTCCACCATTTCCCTCACCCAACCCCTGGCACTCCCATGGATCAGGAACAGTGTGGCCAGCAGGAGCAGGGCAGTGATTCTTCCCCTGTGCTCAGCACTGGCTGGGCAGCACCTTGAGTGCTGTGTCCAGTTCTGGGCCCCCAATTTACGAAAGATGTGGAGGGGCTGGAGAGTGTCCAGAGAAGCGCAACAAGGGTTGTGAGGGGTCTCAGAGCACAAGTCCTGTGAGGAGTGGCTGAGGAAGCTGAGGTTGTTTATCCTAAAGAAGAGGAGGCTCAGGGGAGGCCTCATCACTCTTTGCAACTCCCTGACAGGAGAGTGCAGACAGGTGCGGGTCAGGCTCTTCTCTGTTGGAACAGTGACAGGACAAGAGAACACAGCCTTAAGCTGCACCAGGGGACATTAAGGCTGGACATTAGGAAATATTCCTCACAGAAAGGATGATCGGGCATTGGAATGGGCTTCTCAGGGAGGTGGGTGAGTCACCGTCATTGAAAGTGTTTAAGGAAAGACTGGATTTGGCACTGAGTGCCATGGTCTCGGTGACAAGGTGGTGTTGGGTCACAGATGTGACTTGATGCTCTCCAAGGTTATTTTCAGCCTGGTTGATTCTTTGATGATGGTGAGTGTCGAGATTTCAGCACATCTTCATTGAAGACTAGAAGCTGGGTAGTTTTAAAAGAAGTCCTTTTTTTTAATTGTTAAATCTGTCTCATGAAGGCAAAGTTATTAGAGTCCGTAGCCGTATGCAGAAGCCTTCTTACATAAAGTTTCTAAGTCCCAAGCAGTAGCAGCAGCCAGAGACGCAGTAAAGGCATCAGTAGTCTGTTTCCCATGAGGGTCTTTGCAGCAGCAGGAGCAACAACAGTGTCATTGCTGTTTTCAGGAATCCTATATGCGGGTGTGTGTTTTCAAAGCAGTACATTTTTATTCTATTTTTAGCCAATGAGATACTTTCACGAATTTTCTATGGTCTTGCCGGGCCAAACCTAAGTTAAGATTGATGTTAGACAGTATTTGTAATTCTTACAGAAATTCTTTACATATAATTCTATCTGTTCTATCTAGCAAGGCTACATTATTTTTACTATGACTAGAATTTACCAAACTTTGCAAAAGACAATCTTTTTGAACTTTAAACAAGGCCTTAGGGCTTCTTTGCTAGCTTGCATTTCTACCTCATGGCTATGTGGATTATACATACTTTAGATTTTCTGAAGGTTCTAATTCAAACCTCAAACTTCTGGGCATTCCTGGGCCTGTGTGGATTTGGCCCAAGGGGGATTCATACTCCAACAGGTGACACTGCAGGGCCCTGGGGAAGCAAGGGGACATTGTGACACTGCGGGGCCTGGTGGCACTGAGAGGACCAGAGTGACACTGTGTATGACATGGCACCATAGAGCCAAGGGGCCATTGTGACACTGTGGGGCTGAATGGAAGCAAGGAGTCCATGGTGACAGTCTGGGGCCTGGTGGAACCACAGAGGCCACGGTGACCCTGTGGGGCCTTGTTGAATCAAGGGGCAATTGTGCCACTGCGGGACCAAGGAGAGCCTTGGGAGACCCTGGGGCCCAATGGAATCCAGGGGCCATTGTTCCATTGCAAGGACACTTGGAACTGAGGGAACAATTGTGACCCTGGGGTGCCCCATGGAATCAAGGGTCCCTGGTGACACTGCAAGATCTTGTGTGACCAGGGCTCCATGGTGACCCTGCAGCACCAAGGAATTCATGGTGGCCCTCTGAGGCCTGATGGAACCAAGAGGCCCCTGTGACACTGCAGGGCCTTGTGGAACCCTGCAGAGCATTGGGACAGAGCAGGACCTGGTGTCATGATGGGGCCATTGTGACACTGCAGGACCAATGGAACCAACGGGTCAGGGTTGCTCCTCAGGGACTCCTGGAATAAGGGAAATATGTTTGATACCTTTGTGGTGTCGCTTAGGACCAAGAAGCTGATGTGACCCTGTGGAAGCAATGAGACCATTACTGCACTGCCAGACCTGATTGAACTCAGGATCCATTGTGACCCTGCAGGGCCTTGGGGGACTAAAGTGACATTGTGACACTGTGAGGCCCAAGGATCAGGAAATTTTGTGAAACCAATGGGTCCCATGAAAGCAAAGGGACATTGTGACACTGGGAGGCCTCATGGAGTCATGGAGACCATTGTGACACTCTAGGGCCTCATGGAACTGTGGTGACACCAAGCTGGCTGGGAGTGTTGATCTGCTGGAAGGCAGGAGGGCTCTGCACAGGGCCCTGGACAGGCTGGATCCAGGGAAAAAATCCAACAATGTCAGGTTTAACAAGGCCAAGTGCCAGGTCCTGCACTTTGGCCACAACAACCCCTGCAGCACTACAGGCTGGGGACAGAGTGGCTGGACAGCAGCCAGGCAGAAAGGGACCTGCAGGGACTGATGGACAGCAGGCTGGACATGAGGCAGCAGTGTGCCCAGGTGGCCAAGAAGGCCAATGGCTCCTGGCCTGGATCAGGAATGGTGTGGCCAGCAGGAGCAGGGCAGTGATTCTTCCCCTCTGCTCGGCACTGGTTGGGCAGCACCTCGAGTGCTCTGTCCAGTTCTGGGCCCCCCAATTAAGGAAGGACATGGAGGAGCTGGAGCATGTCCAGAGAAGGGCAAGAAGGCTGGTGAGGGGTCTGGAGCACAAGTCCTGTGAGGAGAGGCTGAGGGAGCTGGGGTTGTTTATCCTGGAGAAGAGGAGGCTCAGGGGAGACAAGGCAGTGTCAGGGCACATGTTGGACTTGATGATGTCGAAAAGCTTTTCCAGCCTTGCTGATTCTGGGATTCTCTGAAACCACCCTTGCAACAGTTGCAGGATGAGCCCTGGGCCTTGTCTTCACAAGGTCCTGCAGCCCAGGTCCCTCAGCTTCTCCTCACAGCCCCCAAGCCCATCCTGTCAGTCCTGCAGAGCCTCTGCAGCTCCTCCTCCTTGCCCAGAACAGGGAGCCCCACAGCCAGACACACCAGCCCAGATGTGCCCCCCTGGCCGGTGGTGCCTCTGGCAAGGGAGCAGCACGAGGCACTGCAGGAGCCTGTAGACAATTCCTGAAGGCCTTGGAGGATGATCCTGCTCCCCAAGGGATGTTCCCATGGTGTCAACTCAGGAACTGAAATGGGGAGTGGGGCCAGAGAGGAAATGGCAACCAGGGATGAGCTGTTTGCAGGGGAGGGAACAGGGGTGGGTAATAGGAAGGAATCTGGACAAGGGAAGAGTAAAGAAGGCCAAGGTAAAGCAAAGGAAATGGTCAGGGAATTTTGGGGGTGGCTGCCAGGCAGCCCTGGCTCTGAGCAACAACGTCTGCAGTGGCACAGGAAACTCCCAGCTGATGGGAACAAACCTACTGTGTGACTTCAGAGGCCACCACAAACCTGAGTGGTTTTCCTGCTGTCCCCCAGCCCTTCCTGGCCCCAGGGGCTGATGGCATTTGTGCTCCCTCAGGTTCATCTCCCCACACCAACACCATGGGGGTGCTGACGCCTGCTCTGGGCAGTGCAAACAGGGGCTCCTGAGGCAGTGCTGCCGTGTCTGTGCCTGCAAGGATGCGGCACCTGTGTGAGCTGGGGGCGAGGCCAGGGCTGCAGAGGGGGGATGTTGTTGGCAGGTGCATGAGGACGCTGTGGGACGCTGCCCTGGGGTGTCCAGCGCAGTGGGGATGGATCAGCCCCTGCTCTGCTGCTCCTTCCCCTTGTCTCCCCCAGGCACCTTGCAGAGCCCCAGCCATGCTGTTTGCCCCCAGCCTGCCCACGGCCAGCCTGGGGCTGCTCCCGGGGCTTTTCTGTGCTCAACATTGGCCTGGGCAAAGTGTTCTGGAGAGAGCCTGGGCAAGGAGCCTGCAGCCCCCAGGCCCTGGCCTGAGGCGTCAGCGCTGCCCCAGCAGTGCCCATGGCCTGTCCCTGCTGCAGCCCCGGCACTGCCACCCCCAGCACTGTGCCCGGCCCCGAGAGCACTCAGGCCCTACAGCAACACCAGGGCCAGCAGGGCAGCGGGGCAGGGCCACGGCAGCAGCACTGGCAACACCAAGGGCTGCTGCTGCTGCTGCTGGGCACAGCTGCTGTGCCAGCACTGATCTGCCCCAGCTCTGCACACAGACACTGCTGCTGCAGCTGCAGAGAAGGGAACCAAAGGGGGATCTCTGCAGAAAACTTGGCTGGGACACCTTTGAGTTTATTTAAAGCCACCAAGAGCACAGCTCCTCATTGACACATTCTGTGGCCATAGGGAATGTTGAGAGAAACAAAATGAGGAATGGCACAAGGAATGGCTTCACCTTGTGGATAATACTAAAAAAAGTAAAACAAAAAATACCCCACAACCAAACCAACAAGAAGAATCAAACATGACTTTTATTCCAAGTGATTTGCAGAAATTAAAAAGCAGTGTTATGTTCCTGAAAGCATCCTGCCATCAGTCTCCAAAGTGCAGCCTGGAGCTCCTGGTTCCTCAGGCTGTAGATGAGGGGGTTCAGGGCTGGAGGCACCACCGAGTACAGAACTGACAGGGCCAGATCCAGGGATGGGGAGGAGATGGAGGGGGGCTTCAGGTTAGCAAATGTGCCAGTGATGAGAAACAGGGAGACCACGGCCAGATGAGGGAGGCAGGTGGAAAAGGCTTTGTGCCGTCCCTGCTCAGAGGAGATCCTCAGCACAGCCCTGAAGATCTGCACATAGGAGAAAACAATGAACACAAAACAACCAAATGCTAAAGAGGCACTAACAGCAATGAGCCCAAGCTCCCTGAGGTTGGAGTGTGAGCAGGAGAGCTTGAGGATCTGGGGAACTTCACAGAAGAACTGGCCCAGGGCATTGCCATGGCACAGGGGCAGGGAAAATGTATTGGCCGTTTGCATGAGAGCATTGAGAAAGCCACTGGCCCAGGCAGCTGCTGCCATGTGGGCACAAGCTCTGCTGCCCAGGAGGGTCCCGTAGTGCAGGGGTTTGCAGATGGACACGTAGCGGTCGTAGCACATCACGGTCAGCAGGGAAAATTCTGATGTAATGAAAAAGCAAAAGAAAAAGAGCTGTGCAGCACATCCAGTGTAGGAGATTTTCCTGGTGTCCCAGAGGGAATTGTGCATGGCTTTGGGGACAGTGGTGCAGATGCAGCCCAGGTCGGTGAGGGCCAGGTTGAGCAGGAAGAAGAACATGGGGCTGTGCAGGCGGTGGCCGCAGGCTACGGCGCTGATGATGAGGCCGTTGCCCAGGAGGGCAGCCAGGGAGATGCCCAGGAAGAGGCAGAAGTGCAGGAGCTGCAGCTGCCGCGTGTCTGCCAATGCCAGCAGGAGGAAGTGGCTGATGGAGCTGCTGTTGGACATTTGCTGGGGCTGGAGATGAGGATCTGTAAAAAAAGAAGTCATGGAATAGTTCAGTTTGGAGAGGACTTTCAATATCCCAGCCCAGCTTGGTGGCACTTTCCCCCCACTGCCTGCCCAGGGCTCTGCTGCCTGCAGCTGTCCCTGCCTGCAGCTGCTTCCCTGTGCCCGGGGCTGGGCACTGCCAGGGCTGCCAGAGCCCAGCCCAGCCCTGGGGGCTCAGCTCTGCCCTGCAGAGCCCTCCCAGCTCAGGCACTGCCCAGGGCCACCTCTGGCTCTGCAGGCTCTGATGGCAATGTCAGAGCAACCCTGAGGAGGCTGGAAAAGTGACACTGATGCTGCCTGCAAGGGACCCTGTGCTGATTTCTGTCACTGACTGGTTTACAAAGATCTGAGAGAAAACTGTTTTTTTTTTTTTTTTTTTTTTTTTCACAACCTGAGCTGAGAGATTAGTATCTAAGTGCAATTTCCCATCCAGGCAACACAGAGCAGTAAATTAAAAAGAAGGATTTCCCCCTTTATGCAGCCCCTGCCTTGCTGTGCTCCCTTTAGAATCAAGTTTGAAATATTCTAGAGTTAAATCTCATGCTAGGATCAGTCATGTACAATGCAGCATCCTCACCTCACAAGGAAAACCCTCCCACGCTTTACCAACTGTCTCCTTCCACCCAGATCTTGTCCCCCAGTGCTGGCAGCAGCTCCCCGGGCTGGCTGAGAGCTGTCCCTGGCAGGCAGCAGAGTCCCTGGGCCAGCACAGCACCCTGGGCTGCAGGACCCTGCTCTGCACCACAGCCCTGGGCACCCCTGGCTGCTCTACACAAGAGATCATCAGAGAATGTACTCACACAGTCTGTAGGCATTGGGATGTTGCAGCTTTAGATTGTTCCAGGAGCTGCAGCTGCATTGTCTTGCAGCCAGAGGTTCCTGTGCCAAGGGCTGGCAGTGATTCTCCCCCAGTCCCTTCTCAGCACCTTCCCAGCCCTGAGTGATTGAAGCTCTCTGTGCCTCTGTGCTGTGCCTGGGGTGGCTGCAGGCAGTTCCCCAGCCCTGCTGGGCTGGCAGAAAAGCTGCTCATCCAGAGAATGTGGTTTTAAGCTCTTCTTGGTTGCCAGGATCATCCTCTGTGCCAGGAGCCCAGCCCAGCAGCACAGACACTGCACAATGATTTAATGACCCTCTGGGCTTTGTGCTGACTGAACATCAGTCCCTGAGAGGGATGAAAAACCTCTCCAGAACTCCAAAAA
>JAJEOU010002991.1:183511-213787 GCA_021534815.1 Acrocephalus arundinaceus | reverse complement strand
GGGGAAGGGATTTTGGTCTGGGGGAGGTCACAGTGAAGGAGGAGAAAGGGCGGGTAGTTGAGGCCAGGGGGTTTTTGAGGTTCAGGGTTGGAAGGTGGAGGGGATGGGGTAGGTGGGATGGTGGGGTTTAAAGGCTCCATTTGTTCGAAGGCCAAGTTACTGTTCCCCTTCCATAGAGGTGGGAAACAGTGGTGGGATAGGGGGTTTGATAGTTCTGCAGTGAATGGGAAAGGCGGGTGCGTGTGGGAAGGCGGAGTAGGGTCCGAGGGCTCCCAGGGCAAAGAAATGGTCGGCTGCAGTTGAGGTTGGGTGCCAGGAAAGGTTTTTTGGGGGTCCTGTGCAGCGTGGTGCTCGCATTATCAGCCAGTTTGCCCCCCCGGTGTGGTTCAGTTTTCCTCGTGACCCTAGTCTGAGCCCAGGTCCACTGCCAGTGCTTCCAATTTGAGTGCAGTTGCCCTGCCGGTCGGGTTGCTCCATTTCATCCACGTGCTAAGTATTCCCATGCTCCGTACCAGTCCACTCCCAAGCTGGATGCAGCTCTCCCAGCCGGTCCCATCATGCAGTTGCCCACAGTGTAGACGGTCATTCCCACTGCTCTCACTGCAGTTCCCGATGGTCCCATTCTCCAGTGTTGGAAAAAAACCAACAGGAGATTCCCAATAAGAACTGTTCTGACCCGATTTTCATTTAACTCTGGCGGATATCTTCTGGGTTAATGGGCCAGTGTTGAAACCAGTGGGCAGTTGTTCTTTTACTCTTTCCCCACCCACATCCTCCAGGGAGATTCCTTATCTTATTGGGCCATTGAGTCTACTGCATGATGTCAATTTCCATATCCCTTGTAGATGCTTCCACCAGGGGGAGGAGCCAAGCATTCTACTGGAGATAACCTTGAGGATTTAACCCATGGAGCCTGTCGTCACTGGATCCCAGGGAACCCAACATATACACCCCCTGCCGTTGAGGAAATTTACACCCTTCCACAGATCATTGCTTCACACAACCTTGTGACTTCAGGGGGATGCGCACGAATTTGATTGCACTGCTCCAAACCTGTACTGGGTATCAGGTATTCTGACTCGTAGTTATTTTCTTACTATGCATTTTAAGAATTTTGCTTTTCTTACTAAGCGTCTTTCCGTTTCCATAATCTGTCTGCTTGAGAGCCCATTAATTTCAAAATCCTATATTCGAGGAGAGGGGTTCATATTTCATTTTCAAGGGGCTCCTGCCTTTCTTAGCAGAATGTCTTTCCAAACCAGCTTTGCTGATTTTGGGGGTCCCTGCGCTTGGTTTTCTTAGGGGGTATATTTGAAGAATGAAGAATATCAAAGATCTGTGGAAAATGCCCCTTGGGGGGACATTGAGGGTCCTGGGAGTGGCTGATGGTAGAGGCAGCCTGGAGGAGCAGGAGGGACTCCTTGGACCCCTGCACTTCAGAGCCGAGAGTGAGGGGAGAAGGGACCCCAGAGACCCCAAAATCCCCTTGCATCCTAAATGGGGAGATGGATAAGGGGGGAACTTTTCCGATTCCTGGGACTCCCAGTAGTCTGGGGAGGGCTGGGACTGAGTAGATGGGGGACTCTCAATACAGCGTGACCCCCAGCAGCTGGGAAAGGGGTGAACCCCTGAAAACCAAAGGGGAGAGACCAGGGATGAGGAATTCCTTGGAGGCATTTACAGGGCAGAATATTGGTGTTTGGGAGGTTTTTATGGACCCAGATCCCAGGTGACTTTTAGAGATGGACTTGGTCAGCCAGACCTTCAAACTCAATGTGCTCATCTGTTGTTTTTCCCCAAACCAGGATTTCCCATTCCCAAACCTTGTCCAGATGGAGTTGGAAGCTGTGAGGAAGAGGAAGATGCCCTGGGACAGCCAGGCAGGTGAGGAGGAAGTCACTGCCCTTTTCCCCATCTCTCCTGCCCATCTCCCAGCCCAGCATGGCCCCCAGGTGCAGGACAACCCCGCTGCCAACGCTGTTTCTACAGGGATTCCCTGGGGGGATCTCCTGTGCCTTTGCTCTGGCATGGAGGAAATTCCATCCTCTCCTTGTCCTTTCCCCCTCCAGTGAAGGAGCTGAGTATGGAGACCAGGGAGGAAAAATCCCCAGAGCAGAACCTCATGGAAGAGGACATTTTGAGTGGCTCCCTGGCACAGGAATCCAACAGGGAGGAAAAGCCCCAGACATCCCACAGGAGGAGGGGCTCCAAACCCATCCCAGGGCACTCTGAGGAAGAAAGACCCATCCTGTGCCAGGAACGTGGCCAGAGATCGAGCCAGAGCTCAGACCTGGTGGCCCATGAGCAGCTTCATGACAGGGAGCAGTCCTATGAGTGCTTGGAGTGTGGGAAGAGCTTTAGCAACAACTCCAACCTGATCCGCCACCAGAGGATCCACACTGGGGAACGGCCCTACATGTGTGGGGAATGAGGGAAGGGCTGCAGAGACAGCTCCGGCCTGAATGTCCACCTCAGGACCCACACTGGAGAGAGGCCCTATGAGTGTGGGGAATGTGGGATGAGCTTCAACGAAAGCTCCAAACTGATCCGCCACCAGAACATCCACGCTGAGGAAAGGCCGTACAAATGTGGGGAATGCAGGAAGGGCTTCAACCAGAGATCCCAGCTGATCATCCATGAAATGATCCACACTGGGGAGAGGCCCTATGGATGTCCCCAGTGTGGGAAGAGCTTTAAGACCAGCTCAGATCTCCTCAAGCACCAGCGCATTCACACTGAGGAGAGGCCCTTCCGCTGCCCTGACTGCGGGAAGGGCTTCAGGCGCAACTCCCACCTCATCACCCACCGGCGCACCCACACTGGGGAGAGGCCCTACGAGTGTCCCCAGTGTGGGAAGAGCTTCACCCAGAGCTCTACCTTGACCCGACACCAATGGAGCCACCAGTAAGGGAAGCCCTGCGAGTACCCCGACTCTGGGAAGAGCTTCATGTGCATCTCCAACCTCATCCCCCATCAGAAGATGCACACCTAGAAGAGCACTACTGACCCACAGTTCCCTGTGATTCATTCTGGGAGGACACCTGTCCCTTTCCCTGCCCCTGGCAATGATGTGAGATGGGATTGAAGGACATGAGCGTCTGGCCATGGTCCCTCCACTGTATTTGATCCCATCTCAAGTCATTACCAGGGCTAGGAAAGGGACTCTATCTCTCCCCCAAGGTGAAGGGTGTCCTTTCCAGGCAGGATGGGACGAGCCAGTTGATGTTTTTGTAGTTTTCCTTTTATATTGTTAGTTTTATCCCGTTTGTTATCAATATTGTTTCTGTTCCTTTTTGTTCCTTATCTTGTTTCTGTTCCCATTAAATTGTTCGTATCCCAGCCTGGGATCTTTGCCTTTTGTACTTTCAGTGGGAGGCTAGATGGCAGCGAGCAGTGACAAGGTTTTAGTGGGAGCACAAAATTGGGGAATCCCATTCCCAAACCCCAGCCCATGGAAACCGAGCATCCCAGCTGGTGCCAGCCCTGGCTGCCCTGGAACAGCCTTGGGAGCGCGTCCCTGGCTGGGGCTGTGGGAACCTCTTCCCTCTGGTGCCCAGGGACAGGACTGGAGGGAAGGGCTGGAGCTGAGTCTGGGCAGGTTTGGGTGGGATCTGAGGAAAAGGTTTTTCCCCCAGAGGCTGGTGGGGCACTGACCAGGCTCCCAGGGAAGGGTCCCAGCTCCAGGGCTCTGGGAGCTCCAGCAGGGTTTGGACAGCGCTGCCAGGCCCAGGCTGGCATTGTTGGGGTGTCCTGTGCAGGGCCAGGAGTTGGACTCGAGGATCCTGGAGACCTCCCAGGGCTTTCTGGGGATGCTAAAGAGCCCTGTGCTCAGAGGCAGTCACAGCCATTCCATGGGGACATCCCAGGGCACCTTGGGCTGCAAAGGCACCCATCTGTCACAGGAACTCACAGGGGCTCCATGGTGACATCCCAGGAGTGCCCAGGCTGCCAAAGAGCCGGGATGTCCCAGACACTCCCAGGGGTTCCTGTCATGGGCAGAGTGGGAGCTTCAGGCAAAAGCTTCATTTCTTCATTGGAGAAACTCCTGCTGAGTCATGAGGCAGAGAAATTACACCCAACAGCCACCATGGATCCTCAGACCCCTCCCGGATGCCCAGACTTTTAAAATTCCATCTAAGAGAGGTGACTGGGAGCGGCTTGGTCTAATCCTAGCTCTGGGCTCTGACACCAGCCCTGAACTAGGGGCCCAGGACAGGTTTCCATGGCAAACAACCATCACAGTGGATCCAGGCCTTGGTTGCCATGTCCCCAAACCAAGGAACAGGTTCCTTTGGCCGCTGCCATGGCACCAGCCCAGGACAGCAACAGCTCTGCCTGCAAGTGGCCACGGAACCTGGCTGCAGAAATGGCTCCTGGGGCTGCTTTCCAAGGAAACTTGAACTGATCAGGGTTGCTGTGGCACCCAAAGCCAGCAGTGGGCTCAGTGCAGTGTCCATGGCCACAGCCCCTTGCAATGGCCCAGGGCAGCTTGGCATGATGATCCACCCTCACTCCGTGCCCGGGCCAGGCCTGCAGTGCCCTTCCCCACAGCCTGGCTGCACAGAAGCACTTCCAGGGCTCTCTGCATTTCCCTTGCCCTCACTCTTGCCTCACTCACACACCTCCCAACAACCCAGCTGGAGCTTTGAGCTGCAAGGAGTTCAAAGCTTGTCTGTCCTTCAGCAGTTGGTCTAATTCTGCCTTCAGCCAACTCTGGATTTGTGTTTATTGCAGAACTTCCTGTGTGTCTCAAACATTCTTTGCATGGTTCTGCCTTGGGGAAGGGGAACCTCCTTGGTGGCACCTTGGGCTTGGAAAACATTTGAGATTGTCTGAAACTCAGGAGTTTTAGATTGCTTAAAAAAGAAAGAAAACCCTTCTTTGCCTGAGTGCAGCCAGTTCTCCAGGCAAAGCAGGTCCCAGGTGAGTGAGGAGAGACAGGATGGGGTTGGGTAATGTGGAGCAAGGTTGTCCACACTGGGTCAGACCTCAAGGCACAGCTTCTCTGAGCAGGCCAGACCTCCTGAGGCGAGACCCACGATCAATATAAATCACAAAATGCTGCAATAACCTCTGCTCTAAGAAGAAAAATACACCATTGAAAAAAGCAATGTGGATTTATTTAAAGCTTTTAGGAATATTTCTCCACAACTCTTGGAAAAAAGACTTCCTAATGAACTGCACCACTCCAGAGGGAAATAAAGGCACAGCCATGGTTTGTCAGCACTTGCTTTATCCCAATGAGCTCTGTGGTGCATTTGGTGCTGAGCCCTGGAACATCAGGGCCTGAGAGGAGATTGCACAAGCCTTTCCAGGTGTCAAAGTCAGAAGAAAACCCAAAAGTGTCTCAAAGCATTAATGTGTCCCACTGATGTCCATCCCCAACACAGGCTCCTCATGGAGTCCTTGGAGGAGAGAATTGGAGGCCAAAATTGCACAAAACCTTAATCGAGACTCAGTTACAAAAAAGAAATACTTAAATTACCCCTGAGTACTCAGAAGTATGAATGATCCCTACTGAGTGTTCTTACTGACCAAGAATCCCATGGGACCTGATAAAGTACATAGTTGGGGAAATGATTGCACAAATTTTTCCTAGAGTCAGTTAGAAAAAGAAACACCAAGTATCCTAAAATAACTGAAGTACCTTGAAGCATTAATGAGCCCCACTGAGTGTTGTTACTGACAAAGCCTCTCAAGGGACTCATTAAGGCAGAGAATTGGAGGCCAGGATTGCACAAACCTCTCAGAGACTCCAAGGCAAAAGCCAAACCCAAAGTCCTTGGAAAAACCTGCAGTCCCTGGCAGCATGAAGGAGTCCCCCAGGGCCATTGCTGACCAAGGCTCCTTCCCCAGGGACTCCTTCCAGCACATCCTGGAGGCCACTGGCATGGGAGGGGGATGCTGAGGGCAGGACAAGGGGCTGACAGTGCCCAGCCTTGCTGGGGCTGTGCCAGGAGGCCCCAGGGCCTCAGGACAAGGGGTCTCCTCAGTGTCCTTGGTGGCACAGAGGCTGCTGTGGCCCAGGGCACCAAGCCTTGGCATCTCTTTGTCCCCACCTGTCATCACTGCCTGCAGTTCTCTGCTCTGCCTGGGGCCTGGGGACACTTTCTGTGTCGTGTCCCTCAGTGGGACCCATTAAAACTTCCAGAAATTTTGGACTTTGAATCTAAATTTGAGTTGTGGACAAGTTTTCGATCACACTCTGAGGGACTGAGTCTGACGCAAACAGCACAAAAGCCCTGAGAGGGTCATTAAAGTCCTTGTGCTGTGCTCTGTCTGTGCTGATGAGCTGGGCTGAGCTCATCATCCAGAGGGAGATCCTGGCAACCAAGAAGAGCTTAAAAACACATTTCTGTTGATGAGCAGCTCCTGTGCAAAGCTCAGCAGGGCTGAGGCACTGCCTGCAGCCACCCCGGGCACAGCACACAGGCACAGAGAGCTTCAATCACTCAGGGCTGGGAAGGTGCTGAGAAGGGACTGGGGGAGAATCACTGCCAGCCCTTGGCACAGGAACCTCTGGCTGCAGGACAATGCAGCTGCAGCTCCTGCAGTGATCTCCTCAAGCTGCAACATCCCAATGCCTGCAGACTCTGTGAGTACAACTCTCTGAGTATTTCTGGTGCAGGGGAGGTGAAATGCTCATGAAGTTCTGACACAGTGAGAGCTTCGGCCCACTCCCAAAATATTTCCTAGAATAGGATTTAGTTTAAAATGAGGACATTTCTTAAGACTATTCTTAGGACTATTTCTTAAAACTATTAATATTATCTAATTATCTATTATCTAAATATTATCTATTTTTTTTAATATTAGATCCTGGGTAGAGGGAGAAAAAATCATAAAGGCATCTTTAATTTTGACAAATCCCAGGGACATCTCAGCTCTTAGTGATCAGGCTTAGTCTGAGCTGTCCTTTCTCTAAGCTGCAAACAGAACCTGCCCCCAGCCAGTGCCCTGCAAACAGGCAGGGTTCTGTAGGGCCAAGGAGAGTGCACAGAGATTTGGGCTCTGGGAGTGCTGGCAGGGAGAGCTCAGGCACAGGGAAACAACTGCAGGAGGAAAATCTGCAGGAAGCAGAGAGAAGATGAGGCAATGAGAGAAAACAAAAGCCAGAAATGTTGTGGCAGGGAGAGTTCAGAGATCTCCATAGGAGCCCCTGCAGTGCAGCCCCTCCCTCTGAACAAGCCCCCTCCCTCCTGTCCCCCAGCCAAGCCTCTGCCCTCAGGGCCGGGGCTCCAAGGCGTGCAGCCCCTCCTGTGCAGGCAGAGCTGCAGCAGAGCCGTGGGGCAGCTGTGCAGCCCCGGGCCCAGTTCCCTCTGCAGAGCACAGGGCTGGGAGCAGCTGCCCGGCACTGGAGGGCTCTGGCAGGGGGCACAGCTGGCTCAGGGTGACGCTGTCCCCAGTGCCCGGCTGTGGGCAATGCTGTCAGTGCAGCCAGGGAAGGAGCTGCATCTCCCTTAGTCCAATGCCATCCTAAGGACACTTGGGAGTTTGCCAGAGATTTGAGTGCAAGCTGGGAGCTTTAATGCAGGTTGCAAACCTGTCCTGGAGCATCTTTGTGTTATCTGAAAGACCCAAAGGGAAAGGCAGAAATGTTCTGAAACTGAAAATGCTTTTGGGTTGGTGAAATGAGCAACATGAGTCCTTGGCTTCAAAATTGGTGCTGGGCTGTGGTGGATCCACTTCTGTCAGTAATATTAGGTGATATTTAAGAAAACAAGCAAGTGTGAACATCCTCCATTTGAGAAAAATGAAAGCCCAGAAAAACTCTAAACAGAATGAAGTGACAGATCATCTCTCCTCAGCCTCCACTCATTATCTTTCCTCAGAGACTTCACTCTGGTCTACCAGAAAGCAGCACAAATGCTGAGGGTTACTGATATCCAAGACAAGCAGGAGAGACAAGGGAGAAGCTTAAAAAGTAAACTGCAGAACACTTAAACACAACAACGTGCCTGTGTGTTACAGAGGAGGGAAGAATGGGAGATGGTCAAGAGGATCAAAGCCAATAGGGGTTTGATTTTGGTTACAGGTATCTCCTTTAACTCTTCACTGTCCTTTATCCATGATCAGGTCCGCAACTCCAGCCACAGCAAATGCCCAACAGCAGCTCCATCAGCCACTTCCTCCTGCTGCCATTGGCAGACACGCGGCAGCTGCAGCTCCTGCACTTCTGCCTCTTCCTGGGCATCTCCCTGGCTGCCCTCCTGGGCAACGGCCTCATCATCAGCGCCGTAGCCTGCGGCCACCTCCTGCACAGCCCCATGTTCTTCTTCCTGCTCAACCTGGCCCTCACCGACCTGGGCTCCATCTGCACCACTGTCCCCAAAGCCATGCACAATTCCCTCTGGGACACCAGGACAATCTCCTACTATGGGTGTGCTGCTCAAGTCTTTTTTTTTTTTTTTCTGTTCAACAACTGAGCTTTCTTTGCTGACCATCATGTGCTACGACCGCTACGTGTCCATCTGCAAACCCCTGCACTATGGGACCCTCCTGGGCAGCAGAGCTTGTGCCCACATGGCAGCAGCTGCCTGGGCCAGTGGCTTTCTCAATGCTCTCATGCACACAGCCAATACATTTTCCCTGCCCCTGTGCCATGGCAATGCCCTGGGCCAGTTCTTCTGTGAAATCCCTCAGATCCTCAAGCTCTCTTGTTCCAAATCCTATCTCAGGGAAGTTGGGATTATTGCTGTAAGTGCCTTTTTGGTATTTGGTTGTTTTGTGTTCATTGTTTTCTCCTATGTGCAGATCTTCAGGGCTGTGCTGAGGATCCCCTCTGAGCAGGGACAGCACAAAGCCTTTTCCACCTGCCTCCCTCACCTGGCTGTGGTCTCCCTTTTCCTCAGCACTGCCATGTTTGCTCACCTGAAGCCCCCCTCCATCTCCTCCCCATCCCTGGATCTGGCCCTGTCAGTTTTGTACTTGGTGGTGCCTCCGGTCTTGAACCCCCTCATCTACAGCCTGAGGAACCAGGAGCTCAAGGGTGCACTGTGGAGACTGATGAGGGGATGGTTTCAGGAACATTAAACAGCTTGCCAGTTTCTGCAAATCACTTGTAATAAATGTCATCTTTGAGTCTTCTTGTTTGTTTCATTTTGGAGGTCTGTTATATTTGTTTTACTTCTTTAATAGAGTCCAAAAGATAATGTCATTGTCTGTGCCATTTCTCATTTGGTTTCACTCCCCCTCCCCTGTGGCCATAGAAAGTGGCAATGAGGGGCTGTGCTCTCAGAGGCTTTAAAACAAAATAAAGGATCATCCAGAAAAGTTTTCTCCAGATATCCCCCTTTTGTTCCCTTCTCTGCAGCTGCAGCAGCAATGTCTGTGTGCAGAGCTGGGGGCAGATCAGTGCTGGCACAGCAGCTGTGCCCAGCAGCAGCAGCAGCAGCCCTTGGTGTTGCCAGTGCTGCTGCCGTGGCCCTGCCCCGCTGCCCTGCTGGCCCTGGTGTTGCTGTAGGGCCTGAGTGCTCTCGGGGCCGGGCACAGTGCTGGGGGTGGCAGTGCCGGGGCTGCAGCAGGGACAGGCCATGGGCACTGCTGGGGCAGCGCTGACGCCTCAGGCCAGGGCCTGGGGGCTGCAGGCTCCTTGCCCAGGCTCTCTCCAGAACACTTTGCCCAGGCCAATGCTGAGCACAGAAAAGCCCCGGGAGCAGCCCCAGGCTGGCCGTGGGCAGGCTGGGGGCAAACAGCATGGCTGGGGCTCTGCAAGGTGCCTGGGCGAGAAAACGGGAAGGAGCAGCAGAGCAGGGGCTGATCCATCCCCACTGCGCTGGACACCCCAGGGCAGCGTCCCACAGCGTCCTCATGCACCTGCCAACAACATACCCCCTCTGCAGCCCTGGCCTCTCCCCCAGCTCACACAGGTGCCGCATCCTTGCAGGCACAGACACGGCAGCACTGCCTCAGGAGCCCCTGTTTGCACTGCCCAGAGCAGGCATCAGCACCCCCATGGTGTTGGTGTGGGGAGATAAGCTGAGGGAGCACAAATGCCATCAGCCCCTGGTGCCAGGAAGGGCTGGGGGACAGCAGGGAAACCCCTCAGGTTTGTGGTGGCCTCTGAAGTCTCACAGAAATTTGTTCCCATGGGCTGGGAGTTTCCTGTCCCACTTCAGACATTGTTGCTCAGAGCCAGGGCTGCCTGGCAGCCACCCCCAAACTGACCTGACCATTTCCTCTGCATCACCTTGGCTTTCTTTACTCTTCCTGGTCCAAAATCCTTACTACTGTCCACCCCTGTTCCCTCCCCTGCAAACAGCCCATCCCTGGTTGCCCTTTCCTCTCTGGCCCCACTCCCCATATCAGTTCCTGAGTTGGCACCATGGGAACGTCCCTTGGGGAGCAGGATCATCCTCCAAGTGCTTCAGGAATTGTCTGCAGGCTCCTGCAGTGCCTCGTGCTGCTCCCTTGCCAGAGGCACCCCAGGCCAGGGGGGCCCATCTGGGCTGGTGTGTCTGGCTGTGGGGCTCCCTGTTGTGGGCAAGGAGGAGGAGCTGCAGAGGCTCAGCATGACTGACAGGATGGGCTTGGGGGCTGTGAAGAAAAGCTGAGGGACCTGGGCTGCTGGACCTTGTAAAGAGGAGGCCTGGGCTCATCCTGGAATTGCTGCAAGGGTGGTTTCAGAGAATCACAGAATCAGCAAGGTTGGAAAAGACCTTGGACATCATCAAGTCAAACTTTTGCCCTGATCCCGCCTTGCCTCCCCTGAGCTTCCTCTTCTCCAGGATAAACAATCCCAGCTCCCTCAGCCACTCCTCACAGCACTTGTGTTCCAGACCCCTCACCAGCCTTGTTGCCCTTCTCTGGACACGCTCCAGCCCCTCCATGTCCTTCCTAAATTGGGGGTCCCAGAACTGGACACAGCACTCGAGGTGCTGCCCAACCAGTGCCCAGCACAGGGGAAGAATCACTGCCCTGCTCCTGCTGGCCACACCATTCCTGATCCAGGCCAGGAGCCATTGACCTTCCTGGCCACCTGGGCACACTGCTGCCTCATGTCCCGCCTGCTGTCCATCTGTCCCTGCAGGTCCCTTTCTGTCTGGCTGCTGTCCAGCCACTCTGTCCCCAGCCTGTAGTGCTTCAGGGGTTGTTGTGGCCAAAGTGCAGGACCTGGCACTTGGACTTGTTAAATCTCACATTGTTGGATTTGGCCCCTGGATCCAGCCTGTCCCAGGCCCTGTGCAGAGCTTTCCTACCCTCCAGCAGATCAACATTCCCAGCAAGCTTGGTATCACCACACTTCCATTAGGCCCTAGAATGTCACAATGGTCTCCATGATTCCATGAGGCCTCCCAGTGTCACAATGTCCCTTTGCTTCCATGGTACCCCTTGGTGTCACAAAAGTCCCTTTGGATTCTGGGGCCCTGCAGTGTCACAGTGGATCCTTGTTTCCTTGAGGTCTGGCAGTGCAGCAATGGTCTCATTGCTTCCACAGGGTCACAATGGCCTTCTTGTCCAAAGGGGCACCACAAAGGTTTCAAACATGTTTCCTTTATTCCACAAGTCCCTGAGGAGCAACCCTGGCCCGTTGGTTCCATGGGGACCTACAGTGTCACAATAGCCCCATCATGAAACGAGGTCCTGCTCTGTCCCAATGCTCTGCACGTTTCCACAAGGCCCTGCAGTGTCACTATGGCCTCTTGGTTCCATGAGGCCTCAGAGGGCCACCATGAATTCCTTGGCACTGCAGGGTCACCATGGAGCCCTGGTCACACAAAATCCTGCAGTGTCACCAGGGACCCTTGGTTCCATGGGGCACCCCAGGGTCACAATTGTTCCCCCTGTTCCAGGAGTCCTTGCAATGGAACAATGGCCCCTGGATTCCATTGGGCCCCAGGCTCTCCCAAGGCTCTCCTTGGTTCCGCAGTGGCACAATGGCCCCTTGGTTCAACAAGGCCCCGCAGGGTCACCGTGGCCTCTGTGCTTCCACCAGGCCCCAGACTGTCACCATGGACTCCTTGCTGCCATTCAGCCCCACAGTGTCACAATGGCCCCTGGGCTCTATGGTGCCATGTCATACACAGTGTCACTCTGGTCCTCTCAGTGCTACCAGGCCCCACAGTGTAACAATGGCCCCTTGCTTCCCCAGGGCCTTGCAGTGTCACCATCATCAGAAATTCCACCAGGCTGGAAAAGACCTTGGAGAGCATCAAGTCCAACCTGGGACCCAACAACACCTTGTCACCCAGATCATGGCACTGAGTGCCACATCCAGTCTTTCCTTAAACACTCCAGGGACAGTGACTCACCAACCTCTCTTGGCAGCCCATTGCAATGCCCAACCATCCTTTCTGTGATGAATATTTCCTAATGTCTAACCTAAACATTCCCTGGTGCAGCTTAGTTTGTGTCGTCATGTCCTGTCACTGTTTCTTGGGAAAATAGCCCAACCCTCACCTGGCTGCACCCTCCTGTCTGGGAGTTGTAGAGAGTGATGAGGTCTCCCTCTGAGCCTCCTCTTCTCCAGGATAAAACACCACAGCTCCCTCAGCCACTCTTCACAGGACTTGTGATCCAGACCCCTCACCAGCCTTGTGTGGACACTCTCCAGCCCCTCCATGTCCTTCCTAAATTGGGGGACCCAGAACTGGACACAGCACTCAAGATGCTGCCCAAGCACTGCTGAGCACAGGGGAAGAATCACTGCCCTGCTCCTGCTGGTAACAACCATACCTCATCCATTGAAATGCTGGGGGTTGGATGAGGGAAATGGTGGGGAGGGGGTGGGGACAAAGTCTGATTGATTGTCATCCATGAAGGGTCTTGATTTTCATACCTGTTAAGACTGCATTAGAAGGTGCTAGGGATCAATATCAATTGGACATTGCTGATAGCAATCTAGAAACAGGAAAAGAAAACAGGACAAAACAGTTCTCTTTCTGTTGTTTTCCATATAGTATATTCACTTGAAATACAATTCTAAAACCTGTCTATTTAACCACAGAAAAATTGAAAACTGAAATTATTCCCCAGGGCTTTTCTTGTTCACTGTTTTGAACAAATATTTTTGTGTCTTTGTCAGTGAATTCCTGAATGGAAGAGCTCAAAAAAAACAGGCCTACTCAGGAGTAAAATTCATCAGCAACTTCCAAGTGGCTGAGGATCCATCTTCATACCAGCAGCAATGAACAGAAATGGGCACAGCTTTCTGGCTGCCCCAGCTTCAGAATGGGCCCTGGGCCTGCAGCAGGAGCAGCTCTGGAGGGCCCCAAGGCCGCGGCTGTTGTGCTGGCCTGGGCAGATGGGATGGCAGCAAGGGCTGCAGAGCTCTCAGCACCTCAGCCACAGGGGAGCAGAGCACACAGGGAGCCTCCTTTTCCCTTGGCCCAGCACCTTCCCCATGCCTGGGCCTGAGTCCTGTCTGAGCTGCAGCTGCTGCTGTGCCCTTGCCAGGGGCTGAGGCCGTGGAGCCCCTGCCCAGAGCAGCGTGGCCTGAGCAGAGCTGTGGGGCCAGAGGCGGCTGGGCTGTGCTGGGGAGAGGCCCTTGGTGCTGCCCAGAGCTCAGGGCAGCTGGCAGAGCTTGGAGGGAGCTGGGCTGGGCTGAGAGAGCCTGGAAGAGAAAGCATCAGTGTCCATCTCAGCCTGGGTGAGTGTGCAGGGGCAGGACTCAGGCCAGGCCTTGTGGGGCAGGGCCAGCGCCTGGGAAGGCATTGAAAACAGGCAAGGGGCCCAGAGAGGAGGCTGCTCTGTGCCCTTGGTGGCATGGCCAGAGCAGGGAGGGGGCCCAGGACATTTGTCAGCGCCAGCCTCTGTCCCCAGCCCTTGCCAGCCCTGGCTGCTCAGCCCAGGTTTGCGGGGCACTTTGGCTGTGGCCCAGCTCCATCCTCCTGCCGGGCTCAGGGCCTGTTGCCAGCCATGGCCAGCCCTGCGCGGCCTCTCTGCTGGCCCAGAGCCCGGCAGAGCCCGGGGCAGGGCTGTCTGTGCAGGCCCACAGGTGCCCCGGGCTGTGCAGGAGCTGGCAGAGGCTGCCCAGCAGGGAGGCCATGGGGCACAGAGCCCCAAGGCTGCTGTGGGCACCACGGCAAAGGGGCCCTTCCCAGCCGCAATGCTCCTGTCCTGCCCTGGGCCTGCACAGGGGCTGTGGCACCATGGCTGGACCAGCGCCGCACAAAGGGGCCACGCAGCCGCTGCCGGGGCTGACAGCAAGGCCAGGCACACACAAGGAATTGCTGGGCATTGCCTGCAATGCTGGGCAGGCCTGACTGTGCCAAAGGCACAGCTCAGCTGCCCTTGGGTGCTGCAGGAAAAGTCCAGAGCCCAAAGAGCCTCCATGGCTGTGCTGGAGACCAAGGCTGCAGGAGGGAAAGGCAGGGCTGGTGTGGGATGGGCAGGGGATTGAATTCCAGCACACACCTCAGTTCTCTGATGATCCCAGCACCATGCTGGTCCCTGTTTGAGACTGGAGCAGAGCAGATGTGGATGGGACAGGAGCCCTGCGGGGCTCTCAGGGACCTGCAGCTTGCAAGATGCTCTGCTCTCCCTCAGCTCCTCTCTGAGAGATGCCAATCCCAGCTGGGCACCTCAGGGCTCAAGTGACGCTGCCTGTTCATGGGCACACAAATGATGTCTTCCTGGAAAGGGGCACAAGTTTTAATTCCTTTTTTTTTTCATAATATACAAGCTAATCTTTAATATCTGGGTCACTTGACTACTTTCACAGAATTCACAGAATGTCCAGGTTGGAAGTGACTTTCAAAATCATTGAATCCAACCCATGCTGTAACACCTCAACTAAACCATGGCACCGAGTGCCATATCCAGTCTTTTTTAAACACATCCAGTGATGGTGACTCCACCACCTCCCTGGGCAGGTCATTCCAGTACTTTATCACTCTTTCCATGAAAAACTTTTTCCTAATATGCAACCTATCTTTCCCTTTGCACAGCTTAAGACTGTGTCCTCTTGTTCTGTCACTTGCTGCCTGGAGAAAGAGACCAACCCTACCTGACTACAGCCACCTTTTAGGAAGTTGTAGAGAGTGATAAAGCCACTCCTGAGTCTCCTTTTCTCCAGGCTAAAATCCCCAGCTCCCTCAGCTGTTCCTCACATGGCTTGTGTTCCAAGCCCCACACCAGCCTCGTTGCCTCCTCTGGATGCGCTCAAGCATCTCAACACTTGAGCTTCCTAAACTTCCTAGTCCTTCCTAAAGTGAGGGGCCCAGGGCTGGACACAGCACTCAATGTCCTTTCTAAACTGAGGAGCTCAGGACTGGACACAGCACTCAAGGTGTTGCCTCACCAGGGAAGAGCACAGGGGAGGAATGACCTCCCTGCTCCTGCTGGCCACACCATTCCTGATCCAGGCCAGGGACCATTGGCCTTCTTGGCACCCTAGGCACACTGCTGGCTCATGTCCAGTCAGCTGTCACCAGTGCCCCCAGGTCCCTTTCTGCCTGGGCACTGTCCAGCCACTCTGTCCCCAGCCTATAATGCTGCAGGGAGTTATTGTGGCCAAAATGCAGGACTCAGCACTTGGACTTTTTTAACTTCATCTTATTGGACTCTGCCCATCCATCCAATCATTCCATGTGTCTCTAAAGGGCCCGCCTCTGTTCCAACAGATGAACACATGCTTCCAGATTAGTGTCATCTGCAGATTTACTAATGAAAGACTCAATCCCCTCATCCATGTCATCAATAAAAATATTGAACAGAGCTGGCCCCAGCACAGAGCCCTGAGGAACACCACTGGTGCCTGGCTGCCAGCTGGATGCAGCACCATTCCCCAGCATTCTCTGGGCCCGGCCATGCAGCCAGTTCCTAACCCAGCACAGAGTGCTCCTGTCCAAGCCGTGGGCTGCAAGCTTTTCCAGGAGTGTGCTGAGGGAGACAGTGTCAAAGGCCTGGCTGAAGTCCAAATAGACAACATCCACAGCCTTTCCCACAACCACCTGGTGGGTCTCCTGGTCCTAAAAATGGACCAGGTTGGTAAACACGACCAACTACCCTTAACCCTTGTAAACCCATGTTGGCTGGGTCTGATACCCTGTAGGTGCTGTGTGATGACACTCAGTATAAACTGTTCCATTACCATACAGGGTACTGAGGTCAGGCTGACTGGCCTATAATTACCAGGATCCTCCTTCTCACCCTTTTTGTGAATAGGTGCCCCATTGTCCAGCTTCCAGTCCTTTTGAACCTCACCAGTGAGCCAGGACTCATGGTAAATGATGTAGAGCAGCTCCATAAGCTCATCTGCCAGCTCCCTCATCACCCTGGGGTGGATCCCATCTGGTCCCATAGATTTATGTACATCCAAGCATCTCAGCAGTTCTCTGACTGCCTCCTCCTGGATAACAGGGGGACCAATCTGCTCCCTGAAACCCCTCTATGACCAACAATGGGGAATTGCTGTATGAGTGTAGGGAATGTGGGAAGGGCTTCAACTGCAGCTCTCACCTGATCATCCACCAGATGATCCAAACCAGGGATAGGCTCTATGACTGTCCCCAGTGTGGGAAGAGGTTTCAGACCAGCTCAGATCTCCTCCTGCACCAGCAGATTCACACAGAGGAGAGGCCTTTCTGCTGCCCTGACTGCGGGAAGGACTTCAAGCACAACTCCACCCTCATCACCAACCATCAAATCCACACCAGGGAGAGGCCCTACAAGTGTGGGGAATGTGGGATGAGCTTCAGCCTGATCTGCCACCAGAGGATCCACACCAGGGAACAACTCTACAAGTGTCCCCAGTATAGGAAGAGCTTCACCCAGAGCTCTCACCTGACCAGACACCAATGAAGGCACCTGTAAGGGACGCCCTGCGAGTGCCCTGACTGTGGTTAGAGCTTTGTGCACTGCTCCAAATTCATCCCCCATCAGAGCAACCACATTGGGCAGAGCCCTGGTGACCCACATTCACTGTGATCCATGTTGGGAAGACACCTGAGTAGGTTAATCTTTTTGGTTTGGCCCTGATTTTTTTTCTTATTTACCCTCATCCCTTAAAAACACCCAAAATAGGATTAAAAAGAAAGAAACTGATCAAAGATGTCTGAGGTCCAACGATGTGAGACGGAATTTAGGGCTTGGGGACCTGTTCTGGAAGATTTGTGGGTTCTTGGGGGATTTCAGGTAGTATTATCCAACTCTTCACATTCCAAAAACCAAGATGAATTGATCTGTCACCTCAAAATGACTCAGTCCTACTGAAAACCACTCAACCTTACCCCAAAGGGGCTCAATCCCACCTCAAAATTGCTTGTTCCCACCCCAAGAAACTCAGTCCCATGCCTAAATTACTCAATTCCACAGCCTCCAGGGTGAGATGGGGTTGGAAGGAGATTGGGAGAAATGGGATCCAAATTTAAAAGCATGGGATGGGGATTGTGTGGGGCTGGGTGAGTGGGATGTATTTTGATAGGAAAGAAAACTTTCAGAATTACTGATTCCTGTTCAATTCATTTTCCATCAGTTGCACTTTGTTTTTCAGAGTGCCACCTTCTCAGCTGATTGTGTTTGTGTCCTCCTTTCTCTCCTGCCTTTCTCTGCCTGCTCTTTCTCACAGTGTCTCTCTTGAGCCAGGGCAGCTCCCACCAAAATCCTCCCCTGATTTAATTCCCAATGCACGAGCTACAAAACCCATGGGTGAAGTTCTGAAGGCTGGCAGTGAAATGTCACTGTAAGATCTTGCTCCACTTGGCTTTGGCTCTTTCATAAGAGCTTTGCCTTCATGGGCAGGAACGTCTTTTCCTGACTGGGAACTGGAATTGAAGACCCAGGGAGTGTGTGCCATGGATCCCAGAGGGGCATTCCCCAGGCTCCTAGGGTGCTGCTCCTGCCGTGCCTCCCAAGGAGCTGTGCAGGGCCAGGGCACAAGGTCCAGCAGCTCTGTTGATTCTGCAGTGCCACAACAGCCCCTGGTTCCAGGAGTTTCTGTGCTGCCAGCAGCAGTTCCTTGGTTCCAATGATGCCCTGCTGTGTCACAAGGGACATTTGGTTTCATCAAGTCCTGCAGTGTCACAATGGCTGCCTCGTTCCATGAGCTTCCAGAGTGTCAGAATGGACTCCTTGGATGTGCAGTGTGACAAGGGACCATTGGCTCCATGCAGCCCCCTGTGTCACCATGGAGTCCTTGGGTCCATGATGTTCTGGTGCTGTCACCATGGTCACCTTGGATGCACAGTGTCACAGTGGCCCACTGGATCCACGTGACCCCGATGTGTCACAGCGGCCTCTTGGTTCCAGGGGACCCCAGGGTCACAATGGACTCCTTGCTTCCATGTCACCCCCTCAGTGTCACAACAGCCCCTTTGTTACATGAGGAGCACAAAAACTTGGTAGAAACATGGAGCAAATCCTGCCTAACACACCTGGGAACATCTGTCTGCATTCAAAAGAGAGGTTAGAGGTGAGGATGGCACCAGCAGCTTCCATCTGCAACAGAGATCCAGGGAAAGGACAGGGAATGAGAATTCAGCTGAAAGACTCTGACAATTCTGCTTACAGAGATCATTTCTGCTCCCACTGTCCCTTGCAGAAAGGTGACATCATTCCAGGCAGCCTGGACTGAGCATGTGGTTCCTGAGTGGGGTTTGTTGTTCAGGAAATCTGCTCAGGCTTTTCCATTCTTTCCTTACCAACAGGAAAACTTCTCCTGGGCCTGTGTGCAGGCAGAGCCCTGAGGACAGCAGGTGGGACATGGTGCAGTGGGCTGGGACATGGAGCTGCAGAGCTCAGGGGACAAGGTTCTGATGCAGGGCACAGGGATGTCAGTGCCAGGTGGGCAATGTCAGACATGGTGAGGTTGGGGGTGAGGAGCAGGTTGTCCAAACAGGGTCAGCCCTCAAGGGGCTCATTCTTGTACGTGCCCAGACCTCCTAAGGAGACATTTGGCATCAAGATCACCGTGGGAATGCTTCTATCAGCTCTTCTATGAACTGAAAAATAAAAAAATACTCACTTGATTGAAGATAAAAAGTCATGAGGTGCACTCCTCCTTAAAAGAACTCCAAAATGACCTCAATCAGCTACACAACCCCTGAAAACTTGAAGACAATTGAAGACAAAAAGCCCCCAAGGTTTTTCTACGTTGTATTGAGTCCCACAGTAGATTTGGGGCTCAGTCCTGGACCCTTAGGCACCGAGAGAAGGTTGAAGAAGTGTTGGAAGAGCCGCGGGAGACAAGTCTCATGCTATCATGATCAACAAGCCTCGTTTATTGTTTTCAATGTTATCACATTTATACAGACAGTAATTAGCTCATACATATGGCAAAAGTATAGCTCACGATTGGCTATGTCTCTTATAATGCACGTATTTTTGCAGTTAGCCTTGCAGTTGCAACTTTCTTAACTTTTTTGTACTTTCCCACATACCATGTATTCTCGACTTCCTCGTTGCTATGGAACCTCAGTGCTCAAGGGCAGTGTTTTCTTGCCGTAGGTCACGTAGCCCTCAGCTACACTCTAACTGATTTGATATTAAATATGGCCTTTGCTATGCAGCCATTCATTTGCTAAATTCTCCACACTTCCCCCGTTTTCTTTTTGCACTAGCAAAGAGGTGTTCCATTTGTCGTTTACCAACTTCATCAAAGCGTTTTGCAAGCATTTAAAAAGACAAGGCAACAATAATAACAACACAAAAATCACAATTCCCACTGTAATTAAATGCTGTAACAAGGAAGTTAGCCAAGGTCCTAAACCCAAACCTTTTAGCCAGTTATCAAACCCAAAGCCAGAGTCTTGCCGCAAATGTGTGGTCAGTGTGTGCAAAGTGTGCAATTGTGCATGTATAGAGCTGGAGTGGTCTGACAAGTTCATACAACACATCCCTTCAAACATTTCACAACCGTACCCTTGTGCTAATAATACCAGGAAATTGCAATGCTACAAAAAAAGAAACCATATTAGGCTAAACATTGTGGCCTTTCTTGTTAAATTTCTTTTTATCTTTTTGTTTATGCCTCTCGGCTGCTATCTGTCTAAATCTGCAGCAAAGCTCTTTCCAATCCTGCGGTTTCACTGCCTACTGCCGAGGGATTTTACAGATAACATCACACTGCTTCCGTAATACTTGGGAAGTACTAAGAGCCTTAGCTCTCCATGTCAGATGCCCAAGTTCCCACCGAGCATATGCTAAGGCCTGTTGTTCTGTACTTTCAAATAATTGAACAGCTAGAGGAAATGGCAACCCAGTGCTTGACTCTAGAGTTTGCTGAACGTTTTCATTCCTCCATTTCCCTCTACAGGAAGCACACCACAGCTCTCCCCTGGTCTGCGTCTGATGGACCCATTTATCCCCCCCACAACCCCCACAATGTATCAGTAACCAAGCACAATGATTACAGTCCCAACAGTTCAAGCATGCACGAAGTCTCAGATCTCCAGTGTTATAGCTAGCTAAGCAAGCAAGCAAGTACGCCAGTTGTCGTGGGGTCCGTACATCCACTTGGGGTGGACTAAAGACAGTCTGCAAAAAGGATCGATGTGGCTGAATCAGTATCTTCAGATGCAGCTGTATGTTCCTGACGGTCTCCACCTTGAGGCGGGCTCGCTGGTTTAACCCAGCGCGCAGGAATCCACTCGGAGCCTGTGGGGGTAGAGATACAAAGGTAACCCCTACCCCAGTAAAGCACTTTAGCCGGGCCTTTCCACACTCCTGTCTTAAGGCATTTATAGTTAACCCACATCTCAGCCTGTTCGTCCTTTTCTGTAATGGACCTGTCGGTGCGATGAGACACAGCTGCTGGAACTTCTGATGATCCAAAAATACAAAGATAATTTAAAACAAACAATGTTTTAGACAGCCTTTCCTGCACATCCAAAATATCTTTGAACTTCTCCAAATATCTTTTGAGTGTACCATTTGCTCTTTCCACTATAGCCTGTCCTTGAGGGTTGTGGGGTATCCCTGTCACATGTTTAACTCCCCATTGTTGTAGGAATCTCTGGACTCTCTGACCAGTATAGGAAGGTCCATTATCCGTTTTTACCTGATTACAAACCCCCATTACAGCAAAACAGCTAGTTAGGTGTCTGATTACGTGAGATCCCTTTTCCCCTGGTTGGGCAGTAGCCCAAACAAAGTTACTGTGTGTGTCAATAGTGACATGCAAGTATTTCAGACGACCAAAGTTAGGCACATGAGTGACATCCATCTGCCAAATGTCATTAACTGCTGTTCCCCGAGGGTTGACCCCTATACCTAAACCCACACCATTGTTATGATTTGCACAAATAGGGCAACTCCTGACAATAGCTGTGGCGTCTGCATGTGAGATCTGAAACTGTTTTTGCAAGCCCTTAGCGTTCTGATGGAACATGGAGTGGGCCTCTCTCGCCAGGGTGAACTGTGACATTGGTACAGTAACTGCAATGGATACCAGTTTATCCGCTCTTTGGTTTCCTTCCCCCAGACCAGTGTCTCATTGGTGGCTTCTAATGCGAGTAATAGAATAGGGCTCAGTCCTATTTCTCAAGGCACGCCTCAATTGCAAAAACAGTTCATACAGTCTCTTGTTCTGAACTTCCTTAATGGTGGCATCCTCGATTCTTGACACAACACCTACCACATAAAGTGAATCCGATACTACATTTAAGGGTTCACTTATGTGAGTCACTGCCCATACTACAGCTAAAAGCTCCAAGGTTTGTAAACTATCCTCAGGCTCTGCTTCCAGGATTTGCTGATGCCATTCTTTTCCTTTCTTCCAGACTATAGCCGCTCTGCGTGTCTTCTTTCCCGCATCAGTGAAGGCTGTTATGGCATTGGGAATAGGCTTTTCTTTCCTCAGTGGTTTGCTGATCCAGCTCCACTCACCAATCCACTGTAACATCCTGGGCACAAGAGACCCTGTCTCTATTTGCGCTCCTGAGGCCAGCAATGCTTCAGCCAGGTCGACAGAATTTAAGAGATACCAGTCCAGTGCGGCTTTTTCCATGGGCAGGTTAATTGTCGCTGGTTCCAGACCGTTGATCTCCATTACACGCATACGCCCCTTCTTGATTACTGCTGCCAAGTTTTCAATTTTTGTGGTTATTGTTTTCCGTTTCTGTAAAGGCGGTGAGATCCATTCCAGTACTCTCTCCCCCGTTTTCTTTTGAGGTTGGGTAACTGCTCTTAAGAGGTGCATGTCAGCGTGCCAGATAGTGAGATGTAAAGGCAATTCAGGATCCATTCGTGACACAAAGCCTTTTAAAACACAGTCCATAATGTGCTGCAAGGTTTCCTGTTGTTTTTCAGTAAGTGTCACAGGAGTACAGGGATCAGTGCCCTTTAGCAAGGGCTGCAGGTCCTCCAACAGGTTGTTGGGAATGCCTGTGACACGCTTTAACCACTGCAAGTCACCCAAGAGTTTCTGAGCCTCATGTAATGTGGTGATTGTAGTACTAATTAATAGCTTCTGTGGTTTAATCCTTTGTTCAGTAATAGTCCAACCCAGATATTTCCAAGGTGCAGTCCTTTGTACTTTTTCAGGAGCAATGATGAGGGAGAATTGTGCTAATGTTGTTACAATGTCCTCTATTTGCTCATCTGTGAATGGTACCTCCTGAGAAAACAAAATATCATCCATGTAATAATAAATGATAGTTCTGGGCATCTTTTGTCGTAGTGGCTGTAGTGCAGTGTCAACATAAAGCTGACATAGAGTGGGTGAATTACGCATTCTTTGTGGCAGAACAGTCCATTCCAACCTTTTATCAGGTTCTCCTCTATTAATTGCGGGCAAGGTAAAAGCAAACCTTTTAGTGTCTTGTGGGTGCAAGGCAATGGTAAAAAAGCAATCCTTTAAATCAATGATAAGGATGGGCCAATTCTCTGGAAGCATAGAGTGGTTAGGAAGTACTGGTTGCAGTGCCCCCATGGGTTCCATTTGACGATTGACAGCTCTCAAGTCATGTAATAGCCGATATTTTCTAGATTTCTTTTTTATCACAAATATTGGAGTGTTCCAAGGGCTGGTAGACAGTTTCAAGTGTCCTTGTGCATATTGCTCTTGGACTAACTGATGAGCTTGCTCAAGACTTTCCCGTTTTAGCGGCCATTGCTTAACCACTACAGGTTCCTCGGTAGTCCAAGTAAGTGGTAGCGGGAAAGTCCAAGCAATGGCCATTACCCTAAAGGGTGCTCATTGGTGAGGACGAGGCCCAGTTGAGACAGGACGTCCCGGCCGATTAAGCATGCCACTGTAGGAGGAAGAGGAGCAATAGAAAATGATGCTGCAGCCTGCTTGCCATCTATTTCCACCTTGAGTACGGGTGTGCGATTTGCCAGTGTCATTCCACCGATCCCTGTCACTGTGATAGCAGAGGGCTGCACTGGCCAGTCCGAGGGCCACTCTCCAGGGGCGATAATGCAGGTGTCGGCCCCGGTATCTAACAATCCGATCAATGTAATGCTCCGATTCTGAAAAGAAAGTCGACATGGCCTTTTTGGACGAGTTGTCAAATCAATAGTGAGCAAGGTTAACCCTCCAGTTGAGCCAAAGCTTCCCTGCCGTCTGGGATCCTTTTTTAAGGGTATCAATCCCTTTGTCATCTGTGGAAGCGGTATTAATTGAGCTAGCCGTTGTCCTTTTGAGACTTTTACTGGAGGGTAGGGGGTGTGGACCATGATCATAATTTCCCCCTCATAGTCCAAATCTATTATACCCGGTATTACAAATAGTCCCAGCATGCTTGCAGACGATCGGCCTAAGAGTAGTCCTCCGACTGGTTGTCCATTTATCAGGATAGGTCCAATTAGTCCTGTGGGGATCTTTTGTGGCTGACTGGTCATAATTGTAAAGTCTATTGAGGCTGCCACGTCCAGGCCGAGGCTTCTCCTGGTGGCTGGTTGTAATTGCTCTTGAATCCTGATGGCACTGCAGCTGCAATTTGTGTCCTCACAAGGCAGCTGCTCGCGCTGCTTCTCGAGTTTCCCGGTTTCCTGCGGCAGGCACTAGTGTTGTGCGTATTGGATTGGCATTTTCCACACCAGACTCCTGTCGCTCCACACTTGCGGCGAATATGTCCAAAGCCTCCGCAGCGGAAACATTTCACACGGCTATTGTTGGTTGAGCGAGGGCGGGAGTTCTCCACAGCTGCCACTTGGAGGGGCGCAAGAGCTGCCAGGACCTGAGTTTGCGCGGCTTTTGACTGCTCCTGTAATGACTTTGCCTGCTCTTGTAACCCCTCCCCTATCTTTTGCAAAGCATCCACTAAAAAAGCCTGAGAACCCGATGGAAGGGAGGCTGCCTTCTCTAACAAGTCCGGGATTGTCCAGTCCCCTGGCATAGTATTAATAAGGGTTCTAGTTGAGGAATTACAATTCTGTAGTACACATTGTTTTAGTAAGGCCCCTTGCATATATTCAGCCACACCAGCTTTTGTTATAGCATCCATTACTTTATCTACAAAGGTGCTTAGTGACTCCTCCCTCCCTGTTTTATCCCATGTAAATGGGCGTACCTCCTGGCGTTTTAATTTTCTCCATGGCTCTCTTTGTCTCCCTCCTCCACCCCCCGCCGGGCTTGCCTAGTCCACAGCTCATACCTTTCTCTAGCTATAGCCTCCGCGAGGTCAGATTCAGCCCTGGGACAGGCTCAGTTTTCCGGGGGGTTGGCCGCCTGGGGAGGACAACGAGCTGACCTTTCGGGCTCATTAACAGTGTCGTCTGCCTCCTTCAAAGGGGGTGCAGATGGTGCTGGAGCTGGCAATGACTGTTGTAAAAGCAGGGGGGTTTGGAGCACTAGCATTCCACTGCAATTCATAATCCTTATTCTTTCTTGTGCAACTTTCACCTCCTCAGCTGCCCTCTTTTCTGCTGACTCATTAACAATTCATTTGCACCACTTTCCACAACTTACTCATCTTTTTAGCGGTTTATCATCTTCTAATACTAACTCCCAGAGCTTATCCCGAAGTTTCTCCACTCCCCCACATCATGAACAGTATGAGGATTAACAAAGAAACCGTAAGAGGTAGCAACTTAAGAAGCGAGGGAGTTCCTTATCTAAGTCTATCCCTTAACCTGCCTTTTCCTTAGAAATGCTGTGAATAAATCATATGCCGCTTGCCTGTCCATACCAACGTCAGCTCTGTTGCAGCCCCTCCAGTCTCGGCAGCACGTATCGGCCGAGCCCACCGCTGTGGTCACTCGGGACTCGGAGCCCCTTCTAGTGCTCTGTAGTCGTCCCTCTAGCTGCAGGACCCGAACCCAACGCAGCCTCCAACAATCGTCGGTAGCGTGTCCCCCGTTTTCTTCTGGCCAGCAGAAACGACAGGGCATATCACGTCGTCGGTCACCATTTGTTGGAAGAAGCCGCGGAGACAAGTCTCATGCTTTTCATGATCAACAAGCCTCGTTTATTGTTTCAATGTTATCAATTTATACAGCAGTAATTAGCTCATACATATTGCAAAAGTATAGCTCATGATTGGTTATGTCTTTATAATGCACGTATTTTTGCAGTTAGCCTTGCAGTTGCAACTTCTTAACTTTTGTACTTTCCCACATACCATATATTCTCGACTTCCCGTTGCTATGAAACATCTGTGCTCAAGGGCAGTGTTTCTTGCCGTAAGTCACGTAGCCTTTAGCTACACTCTAACCGATTTGATATTAATATGGCCTTGCTATGCAGCCATCATCTATTAAATTCTCCACACTTTAGCTAAAATCTTTACTCTTAAAATCATGACAGTGCCTCCGAATGTTGGGTGCCCCGTAAATTTTGGGGGTGTTCCCCCACAGCCCCCCCACCACCGAGGGTCATCTGCGTCCACATCGACCGGAAGACATGATGGTGGCCGTCATCTTTCCTGGCCCATCAGGGTAAGTGGGGACACCTGGGAACCCCCCATATCACCTAGGTACCCCTCCAATCACCTTTGAAACCCAAAAAATCACCTGGCTATTCCCCAGAATCTCCTGGATCACCCACAAAAATCACTTGGGTACCCCCAAATATCACCTGGATACACCCAAAAATCACCTGAGTACCCTCAAATCACTTGGATGCATTTGGGTACTCCCCAAAATCACCTGGGTACCTGCAAAAATCTTCTCAATTCCCCCCAAAATCACCTGGGTACCTCAAAATCACCTGGGTACCCCTCAAAAATCACCTGGATACAGCTGGATATCCCCCCAATTCACGTAGGTACCCCTGAAAAATCACCTGTTTATCCCCTCCAAGTCACCTGGATACACCTGGGAATCCACAAAATCACCTGGGTACCTCAATAATCACCTGAGTACTCCCCAAAATCACTTGGATCCCCCCAAAATCACCTGGGTCCCCCAAAAATCACCTGGCTACCCCAAAAACAAGCTGGGTACCCCCAAGAATCACCTGGATACAACCTGGGTACCTCAAAAATCACCTGGGTATCCTCAAAAATCACCTGGGTCCCCCAAAAATCACCTGGCTACCCCAAAAACAAGCTGGTACCTCAAAAATCACCTGGGTATTCTCAAAAATCCCCTGGGTACTCTCAAAAAATCACCTGGATACACCTGGGTATCCAGCAAAATCTCCTGGATCCTGCCCCCAAATCACCTGGATACAGAATTTTGGGTACCCCCATGTAGGAGTCAGCCTGAAAATCTTTAATTGTCTCACGTTTTGTCGTGGAAAAAAAGGGAGAAGAAGGATTAGCATCAGTGATTGGATACTGAACCAGGGTCTCTCCCTCCAGGAGCTCCATGCTGCTCAGAGACGCTGTGCCTTGGAGATCTGACCTCAGTGGTGGGAAAACTGCTCCAACCTTCCCAACCCCATCCTCTCTCTTTCCACTCACTTGTGGGACCTACTTTGTGCTTGGAGGACCTGGCTGCAGTCAGCAAAAAGGGTTTCTTCTTCTAAGAAATATCTAAAGCCCTCGTTTTTCAGACGTAGGTAATCTCTCCAATTGTTGCCAAGCCAAGGTGCCACCAACGGAGGTTCCCCCTCCAGGCAGAACCATGCCAGGAATGTTTAGACACACACGAGAGTTTCTGCTAAAAACAAGATCCAGAGTTGGCTGAAGGCAGAAATTAGACAACTGCTGAAGGACAGACAAGCTTGAACTCCTTGCAGCTCAAACTTCCAGCTGGTTGTTGGGAGGGTTGAGTGAAGGCCAAGAGTGGGGCAAAGGGAAACTGCAGAGAGCCCTGGAATGTTGCTTCTGTTGCAGCCAGGCTGTGGGGAAGGGCCACTGCAGGCCTGGCCGGGGCCCAGGAAGTTGAGGCTGGTTATCATGCCAAGCTGCTTGGGCATTGCAAGGGGCTGTGGCCAATGGAACACTGCACTGAGCCCCTGTGCCAAGCGCTGTGCTCAGGGCTGGTGTCAGTGCCGAGCGCAGAGGGAGTCCCTTGTGGGGCTTGTGCCATGGCCCCCTGCCCTGTCGCGCTGGCTTGCTCAGGCCCCGCGGAACCAGCACAAAACGCCACTGCCCAGGGCCAAAAGGCGCAGCTCAGGCAGGACAGAAAGGGGAGGGCTGGGGCACTGTTTTCCAGGCAGACCCTCACTGGGACAGCCACCCCTGGGTACCTGAATGCTTGGCCATGGAACCGGCTCCTGGGAAATAACAGAGGGTGGACAAAGGTTTTAGTAGGCGCCTGTCCCAAAGGTAACAAAGGTGGTGGTTTAAACCAAAAGAGAGTGGTTCAGATAAGGAGAGATATTAGGAAGAAATTTTTGATGGTGACATGGTTGGTGATCTCCACAGGTACAGTTTCCCAGGGAGGGTGGTCAATGCCCCACCCTGGAAACCTTCCAGTCCAGCTGGGCAGGCCTTCCTGACAACCTGAGCTGCTGATAACATGTCCTGCTCATCGGGGCTTTGGATGAGATGAGCACTGCAGAGCTCTTCCATGGCAAACATTCGAGGATGGCATTGGGAGAAGGGGCTGCCCCTGGACTCCACTGCACTGCCGCTTGACTCCTCCTTGTCTCTGCTGGGCCACATGGAGCAAGCCAAAGGCAGCCCTTCTGTGGCTTTTGCTGCGCCTCTTCCCCAGGGGCTGAACAGAGCCAGGCTGCCCAGGTGACTTGAGGCTCTTGCAGGGCTCAGCGCGCCGGGCTTGTGCCTAGGCTCAAGGGCTGAGTCACGCTCTGGGGGCTTGGGGCCAGAGCCCAGGCAAAAAGGAGCCTGAAGCGCAGGCAGTCAGCTCTGCAGTGCTGGCCACCAGCCGGGCTTGCAAGGGAGGCTTGTGGCCATGGCTGGGAGCATGCTGCTTTGTGCAAGGTGCCCTTTTGTGCTGCCTCAGGCTCCTCCCTGCACAGCTGCCAGCACGGCACCTGACACTTGTCCCCCGAGGCCTCATGTTTGGGCTGGCCTGAGGGCTTTTCCTGCAAGTGGAATCTGCCTGGTCTGGCAACAGAAAAGGCAGTTCCTGCTGGAGCAGGCAGGCTGCTTCATTAAACGGGCTCAAAAAACTCCATCAAGGCCTAATTACTACAATAATTGTTTCCCTAGAAGCACTATAGTCCTAAATAATGTATCGCTCCTATACTCTGATAATCTAGCTCTTTTTTTTAATTTACTCTGTGGTGTAAATAAATTTCCTGCCTCATCTCTGAATCAGAAACAATCATAAGCTGAATTTATATAATATATCTGGTATTTAGTCTTTAACCCTGTGGGACAAATTGCATTTTCAGTTAAATTCCCCCTTCCATCCGTTAGCACATAAACTTTGATAAAGTCTGGGGCTGGTATTAGATCCAGCACATTCCAGTCTCCTTACTTAGATGGAATTTTAAAAGTGCATGGCCTCCTGGAGGTTTTTGAGGATCCATGGTGACTACATGGTGTCATTTCTCCACCCCATAGAACCAGCAACAGTTTCTCCAATGAGAAGAAATGAAGCTTTTTGCATGAAGCTCCCACTCTCCCATGACAGTGAACCCCTGGGATGTCTGGGACATCCCGGCTCTTTGGCAAGCCTGGGGCACTACCTGGGATGTCAGACCGTGGAGCCCCTGTGAGTCCTGTGACAGATGGGTGCCTTTGCAGCCAAGGGTTGCCCTGGGATGTCCCCATGGAAGGTGTGACTGCCCTCTGAGCAGGCTTCTTTAGCATCCCCAGAAAAGCCCGGGAGTCTCAAGGATCCTCGAGTCCAACTTCTGGCCCTGCACAGGACACCCCAACATGCCGAGCCAGGGCCTGGCAAGTGCTGTGTCAAAACGCTGCTGGAGCTCCAGAGCCTGGATTGGGACCCTTCCCTGGGAGCCTGGTCAGTGGCTCCAGCAGCCTCTTGGGGGAAAACTTTTCCCAGATCCAAGCCAAACCTGCCCGACTCAGCTCCAGTCCTTCTTCCAGTTCCTGTCCCTGGCACCAGAGGGAAGTAGGTTCCCACAGCCCCGAGCCAGGGACGCGCTCCTCAAGGCTGTTCCAGGGCAGCCAGGGCTGGCACCAGCTGGGATGCTCGGTTTCCATGGGCGGACTTTTAGGAAACGGGATTCCCAATATTTTTGCTCCCACCTAAACCGTGTCACTGCTCAACTCCCTCCAGCCTCCCATTTGAAGTACAAAAGGCAAAAGATCCCAGGCTGGAATAGAACAATTTACTGGAACAGACAAGATGAAGGAACAAAAAGGAAACAGAAACAATATTGATATCACGAAGGGATAAAGACCAAACCATTAAAGGGAAAAATTACAAAACATAACTTGGCTTTCCGCAGCTATGTATTTTCCTCTGCCTGGACAGGACCCTTTGCCGTTGGGGAGTGAGAGCGTTCTTCCTGGCCCTTGCAACCTGACCAGACTATGGAATCAAATACCATGACAATGCTATGTCCAGACTCTCAATGTCTCTTAAATCTCATTCAATCATTTCCAGAAGCCAGGGAAAGGGCACGTGTCTTCCAGAAAGAATCACAGGAACTGTGGGTCCAGTAGGTGCCTCTTCCCAATGTGGCGTTCCCTGAAGTTAGGATGAAGTTGCAGCAGCACAACAAAGCTCTTCTCCCACAGTGCACTTCCAGGAACTCCCTTACTGGTGCCTTTGCTGGTGTTTGGTCAGGAAGACTCTCCTGGAAGAAGCTCTCCGCGACTGGGGGACACTCCATTAGGGCCTCTCCTCGTGTGAATGCGCTGGTGGCTGATGAGGGTGGAGTTGGCGGTTGAAGCCTTCCCGCAAGTCAGGGCCAGCGGAAGGGCCTCTCCTCTGTGTGATGCGCTCATGCAGGAGGAGATTGGAGCTGGTGTGAAACCCCTTCCCACACTGGGAAACTTGTAGGGCCTCTCCCCACGTGTGGAGCATTTGGTGGCTGATCAGCTGGGACTCTGGTTGAAGCCTTCCACATTCCCCACACGCTTGGGATGGCCTTTCCTCAGGCGTGGATGTTCTGGGGGCGGA
>JAJEOU010002991.1:142704-183486 GCA_021534815.1 Acrocephalus arundinaceus | reverse complement strand
CGGATCAAGTTGGATCTCTGGCTGAAGCTCTTCCCACATTCCCCACACTCATAGGGCCTCTCCCCAGTGTGGATGAGCCTGTGGGTGATGAGATGGGAGTTGAGCTTGAAGCCCATCCCACAGTCGGGGCAGCGGAAGGGCCTCTCCTCTGTGTGAGTGCGCTCGTGAAGGAGGAGATTGGAGCTGGTCTGAAACCTCTTCCCACACTCGGAACACTTGTAGGGCCTCTCCCCGTGTGGATCCGCTGGTGTCTGATCAGGAGGGAGTTCTTGCTAAAGCTCTTCCCACACTCCACGCACTTGTAGGGCTTCTCCCCACCACTACGCTGCTCATGGAATAGCTCTAAGCCCTGGCTGAAGCCCTGTCCACCTTCCCAGCAAAGGGTGGGTGTTTCCTCCTCAGAGAAGCCTGGAATGGGTTTTGAGCCCCTCCTCCTGCGGGATCTCTGGGGCTTTTCCTCCCTGTTGTATTCGTCCACAGTGGAGCTGCTAAAACCAGCCTTTTCCATAGGATTCTGCTGTGGGATTTGTCCTTCTGGATCTCCATCCTCAGCTACTTGTCTGGGGGAGAAAGACAGGAAAAGGATGGGTTTTACCTCCTTGCCAGAGGGAAGGGCAAGAAGGTCCCCCCTGTGATTCCTGGCAGGATGGCATTGGCAGCGGGTTGTCCTGCAGCCGGGGGCCATGATGGTCTGTGAGATGGAGCAGGAGAGAGGGGGAAGGGGCAGTGACTTCCTACCTGCCTGGCTGTCCTGGGGCATCTTTACTTTCCACTCAGCCTCCTTTTCCATCCAGCTAAGATTTCAGTAATGGGAAATCCTGGTTTGGAGTAAAACACGGGATGAGCATATTGAGTGAATTGTGGCCCTCCCCCCTCTCTGGGCTCCCCACTTTGGGGTCCTGGGGACACAGGGCTCTGCTCCTCCAGGCTGCCTCTGCTGGCAGCCACCACTGGGACCCCCCAATGTCCCCCCAAGAGGCATTTTCCACTCAGCTTTGGAGTTCTTCATTCTCCAAACATCCCCCCGCAAAAAACCCAGCCCAGAAACCCCCCAAGATATCTGGGCAAAGCTTGGGTTGGTAAGACAGGTGTCTGCTGAGGAAGGCAGGAGACTCTCTTGAAATGGAAAATATAAACCCCCTCCCTCTGAATTATGATTTTGAAATTAACGGGTTCTCAGGCAAAGATATGGAAATAGGAAAAACAGTTCTTTAGTAGGAAAATTAAACTAAAAATGTAGTAGTAAAAAAAACCAAAGATGCTGACAGAGTCAGAATACAACCTGAGACCCACTTAGGCAGGGTGTTGGTAGCAGTGCAATCAAATCGTGGCTGCAGTCCTCCTGGAGTCACAGATGTGGTTTTGATGAAGCAATGATCCTGTAGAACGGTGTAGTTTTCCTCTGAAGGTCCAGTGCTGGTGCAGATGGGTCTGGAAAACAGCAGTGGGGACATGGAGATTTGGGGTCTGGAGGGTCATGGGTGAAGGAAAGGGGAAACAGGGAAGCTGGGAGAGCAGGGAAGGGGGTTTGGGGGTTCCAGGATTAAGAAAAGGGGATGGTAGGGGTGGGTAGATGTGGGATAGATGGGGTTAAAAGGGTCCATTTAGTCAGGAAAGGGAGCTCCAAGGTTCCCCAGTGTCCCCGTTCCCATCAAAAGGTGGGAAAACCCAGGATGGCTGAGAATAGGGGTCCCGAGTGTCCTCAGAGATATGGGAAGGAGGGGCTGGGTGCTGGGAAAGGCAGGAGTAGGAGTCCAGGGCTCCCAGGGCCAAAGAAAATGGTGGGCCTGGAGAGGTGGGGTGGCCACAAAAAGGGTTTGGGGGTCCAGTGACAGAAACGGCTGCTCCCAGTATCAGCCCAGTTTCCCTCCCATGTGGTTCCAGTTTCCTCGGCACTCCCAGTATGAGCCCAGTCACTGCCAGTCCTTCCCCATTATGATGCAGTTTGCCCCCAGCATGGTCCAGGTTGCTCCAACTTTCATCCACTTGCTCCCAGTTTCCCCATGTCTAGTCCCAGTCACTCCCAGTATGATGCCAGTCTCTCCCAGCACGGTCCCAGTCTGCCCAGTTGCCCACAGTGCAGACCAGTCACTCCAACTTGCTCACAGCAGTTCCAGCATGATCCCACTTCTCCCCAGTGTGCCAGTTTGAAAACAAAACCAACAGGAGATCCCCAGTAAGAAACTGTTCCATGACCCGTTTCTCATAACTCTGGGGGGATATCTTCTTTTAATGGGCCAGCTGTTAAAACCAGGTGGGGCAGTGTTCTTTATCTCTTCCACCACCCACACTCCCTCCAGGGAGATATCTTATCTTAATGGGCCATTGAGTCTCACTGCATGGCTGATCAAATTCCATCATCCCATTGTGAGATGCTCCACCCAGGGGGAGGAGCCAAGCATTCCTACCTGGATATAACCTGAGATTTAACACACCAGAAGCAGCCTGTTTCCACTGGATTCCCAGAGGAACACCAGACCCATCTACACCAGCACTGGACCTTCAGGAGAATCTACACCCTTCTACAGGATCATTGCTTCAACAAAACCACATCTGTGACTCCAGGAGGACTGCAGCCACGATTTGATTGCACTGCTACCAACACCCTGCCTAACTGGGTATCAGGTATTCTGACTCTGTCAGTGTTTTTTACTACTGCATTTTTAGTTTTATTTACTTACTAAAGAACTGGTTTTCCCATATCTTTGGAATGAGAGCCCGCTTATTTCAAAATTAAAGGAGGGGGTTTATGTTTTCCCTTTCAAGGGAGGCTCCTGCCTTCCTTAGCAGACACCTGTCTTTCCAAACCAAGACAGGGTGCTTGACCCAGATGTTCTGGGAGGTCCCGGAGTTGGGGTTTTCTTTGGGGGGATATTTGAAGAATGAAGAACTGCAAAGTTGAGTGGAAAATACCCCCTTGGGGGACACTGGGGGTCCCTGTGGCAGCTGTCAGACGAGGCAACCTGGAGGAGCAGAGCCCTGTGTGCCCCAGGACCCCAAAGTGGGGAGCCCAGAGAGGGGGGAGTGCCATGATTTGTGGGGGCCTCAACGTCCTGGAGATGGACAGGGGGGAATCCTTGGACCCCTTGCACCCCAAAACAGAGAAAAACGGGAGAAGGTACCTCAGGGACACCAAAATCCCCCAGCATCGCTAAGTTGGGAGGTGGAAAAGGGGGGAATTTTTTGTATTCCTGGGACTCCCAGCAGCCTGGGGAGGGCAGGGACTGAGTTGATGGGTGGCTCTCAATGCAAGGTGACCCCCAGCAGCTGGGACAGAGGGGACCCCTGAACACCAAAGGGGAGAGACCAGGGATGGGGAACTCCTTGGAGACATATTCAGGGCAGAATTTTGGTGTTTGGGAGGTTTATATGGGCCCCAGATGTCTGGTGGCTTCTAGAGATGGACTTGGGCAGAGCAACATTTACACTCAATGTGCTTATCCTTGTTTTTCCCCAAACCAGGATTTCCCATTCCCAAACCTTGGCCAGATGGAGGTGGAAGCTGTGAGGAAGAGGAAGATGAGCCGGGACAGCCAGGCAGGTGAGGAGGAAGTCACTGCCCCTTTCCCCCTCTCTCCTGCCCCATCTCCCAGCCCAGCATGGCCCCTGGCTGGAGGAGAACCCCACTGCCAGTACGGTTCCTACAGGGATTCACTGGGGGGATCTCCTTCCCCTTCCCTCTGGCATGGAGGAAATTCCATCTCCTCTTTGTTCTTTCTCCCCCAGACAAGGAGCTGAGCATGGAGATCAACGAGGGCAAATCCCCACAGAAGAACTTCATGGAAGAGGCCGTTTTGAGTGGCTCCCTGCAACAGGACTCCAATGGGGAGGAAAAGCCCCAGACATCTCACAGGAGAAGGGGCTCCAAACCCATCCCAGGCTTCTCTGAGGAGGTAGGACCCACCCTGTGCCAGGAACGTGGCCAGAGATCGAGCCAGAGCTCAGACCTGGTGGCCCATGAGCAGCTTCATGACAGGGAGCAGTCCTATGAGTGCTTGGAGTGTGGGAAGAGCTTCAGCAACAACTCCCACCTGATCCGCCACAAGAGGATCCACACTGGGGAACGGCCCTACATGTGTGGGGAATGTGGGCAGGGCTGCAGAGACAGCTCCAACCTGATCAGCCACCTCAGGACCCACACTGGGGAGAGGCCCTATGAGTGTGGGGAATGTGGGAAAGGCTTCAGCAATAGATCCACCTTGATCCACCACCAGAACATCCACGCTGAGGAAAGGCCGTACAAATGTGGGGAATGCGGGAAGGGCTTCAACAGGAGGTCCAAAATGATTATCCACCAAATGATCCACACTGGAGAGAGGCCCTATGGATGTCCCCAGTGTGGGAAGGGGTTTCAGACCAGCTCAGATCTCCTCGTTCACCAGCGCATTCACACAGAGGAGAGGCCCTTCCGTTGCCCTGACTGCGGGAAAGGCTTCAGGCTCAACTCCCACCTCATCAGGCACCGGCGCATCCACACTGGGGAGAGGCCCTACGAGTGTCCCCAGTGTGGGAAGAGCTTCACCCACAGCTCTGCCTTGACCAGACACCAACGGAGTCACCAGTAAGGGAAGCCCTGCGAGTTCCCTGAGTCTGGGAAGGGCTTCATGTGCATCTCCAACCTCATCCCCCATCAGAAGATGCACACTGAGAAGAGCCCTAGTGACCCACAGTTCCCTTTGATTCATTCTGGGAGGACACTTGTCCCTTTCCCTGCCCCTGGCAATGATGTGAGGTGGGATTGAAGGACATGAGGGTCTGGCCATGGCCCCATCATTGTCTTTGATCCCATATCAGGTCATTACCAGGGCTAGGAAAGGGACTCTATCTCTCCCACAAGGTGAAGGGTGTCCTTTCCAGGCAGGATGGGACGAGCCAGTTGATGTTTTTGTAATTTTCCCTTTATATTGTTAGTTTTATCCAGTTTGTTATCGATATAGTTTCTGTTCTTTGTTTCTGTTCCCATTAAATTGTTCTTATCCAAGTCAGGAATCTTTGCTATTTTTACTTTCAGTGGGAGGCTGGATGGCAGCAAGCAGTGGCACGGTTTTAGTGGGAGCAAAAAATTGGGGAATCCCACTCCCAAATCCCGGCCCGTGGAAACCGAGCATCCCAGCTGGTGCCAGCCCTGGCTGCCCTGGAACAGCCTTGGGAGGGGGTCCCTGGCTGGGGCTGTGGGAACCTCTTCCCTCTGGTGCCCAGGGACAGGACTGGAAGGAAGGACTGGAGCTGAGTCGGGGCAGGTTTGGGTTGGATCTGAGGAAAAGGTTTTTCCCCCAGAGGCTGCTGGGGCACTGACCAGGCTCCCAGGGAAGGGTCCCAGCTCCAGGGCTCTGGGAGCTCCAGCAGCGTTTGGACAGCGCTGCCAGGCCCTGGCTGGCACTGCTGGGGTGTCCTGGGCAGGGCCAGGAGTTGGACTCGAGGATCCTGGAGACCTCCCAGGGCTTTCTGGGGATGCTAAAGAGCCCTGTGCTCAGAGGCAGTCACAGCCATTCCATGGGGACATCCCAGGGCACCTTGGGCTGCAAAGGCACCCATCTGTCACAGGCACTCATGGGGGCTCCACGATGACATCCCAGGAGTCCCCAGGCTGCCAAAGAACTGGGATGTCCCAGACACTCCCAGGGGTTCCTGTCATGGGCAGAGTGGGAGCTTCAGGCAAAAGCTTATTTCTTCAGTGGAGAAATTCTTGCTAAATTATGGGGTGGAGAAATGACACCCTGGAGCCACACTGGATCCTCAAAACTCCTCCAGGAGGCCTAGATTTTTAAAATTCCATCCTATGTAAGGAGACTGGGAGCGTCTGGTTCTAATACCAGCCCCAGACTTTATCAAAAGTTTATGTATAAAGAACTGCAGAAGGGGAATTTACCTGAATTTTTTCCACAGGGTTAAAGATTGAATACCAGATATCTTTATATAAATTAAGCTATGATTGATTTTGATCAGGATTAGGCAGAAATATTTATTTATACCACAGAGTAAATTTAAAACAGAGTTATCTACAGCAAAGTAAAGGAGATGAAAATATTATTTGAAAAAAGTGCTCTAGGAAGAAATTTTGGAGTAATTAGGGCCTTGATGGAGTTGTTTGATACTTCATGTTTGTTAATTTGGGGGTTCTAATTCTTTGATTTTTGGGGTTTTTTTATAAATCTTTTTTACAAATAAATATCATTTTTTGTGCCATTTCTTCTTCTGTACTCTCTACCTTCCCTGTAGCCACAGACTATGTATATGAGGGGCTGAGCGCTTGCTGGATTTGAACAAAATAAAAAATCTCCTTGCTAAGTTTTCTGCAGAGATCTCCCTTTGGTTCCCTTCTCTGCAGCTGCAGCAGCAATGTCTGTGTGCAGAGCTGGGGGCAGATCAGTGCTGGCACAGCAGCTGTGCCCAGCAGCAGCAGCAGCAGCCCTTGGTGTTGCCAGTGCTGCTGCCGTGGCCCTGCCCCGCTGCCCTGCTGGCCCTGGTGTTGCTATAGGGCCTGAGTGCTCTCGGGGCCGGGCACAGTGCTGGGGGTGGCAGTGCCGGGGCTGCAGCAGGGACAGGCCATGGGCACTGCTGGGGCAGCGCTGACGCCTCAGGCCAGGGCCTGGGGGCTGCAGGCTCCTTGCCCAGGCTCTCTCCAGAACACTTTGCCCAGGCCAATGCTGAGCACAGAAAAGCCCCGGGAGCAGCCCCAGGCTGGCCGTGGGCAGGCTGGGGGCAAACAGCATGGCTGGGGCTCTGCAAGGGGCCTGGGGGAGACAAGGGGAAGGAGCAGCAGAGCGGGGGCTGATCCATCCCCACTGTGCTGAACACCCCAGGGCAGCGTCCCACAGCGTCCTCATGCACCTGCCAACAACATCCCCCCTCTGCAGCCCTGGCCTCTCCCCCAGCTCACACAGGTGCCGCATCCTTGCAGGCACAGACACGGCAGCACTGCCTCAGGAGCCCCTGTTTGCACTGCCCAGAGCAGGCGTCAGCACCCCCATGGTGTTGGTGTGGGGAGATGAAGCTGAGGGAGCACAAATGCCATCAGCCCCTGGGGCCAGGGAGGGCAGGGGGACAGCAGGGAAACCCCTCAGGTTTGTGGTGGCCTCTAAAGTCACACAGAAAGTTTGTTCCCATCAGCTGGGAGTTTCCTGTGCCACTGCAGACGTTGTTTCTCAGAGCCAGGGCTGCCTTGCAGCCACCCCCAAACTGCCCTCACCATTTCCTTTGCTTCATTTTGGTTTTCTTTTCTCTTCCTACTGGAAATTCCTTCCTATTGCCCACCTCTCTTCCCTTCCCTGCAAACAGCCCATCCCTGGTTGCCCTTTCCTCTCTGGCCCCACTCCCCATTTCAATTCCTGATATGGCACCATGGGAACGTCCCTTGGGAAGCAGGATCATCCTCCAAGTGCTGCAGGAATTGTCTGCAGGCTCCTGCAGTGCCTCGTGCTGCTCCCTTGCCAGAGGCACCCCAGGCCAGGGGGGCCCATCTGGGCTGGTGTGTCTGGCTGTGGGGCTCCCTGTTGTGGGCAATGAGGAGGAGCTGCAGAGGCTCTGCAGGACTGACAGGATGGGCTTGGGGGCTGTGAAGAAAAGCTGAGGGACCTGGGCTGCTGGACCTTGAGAAGAGGAGGCCCAGGGCTCATCCTGAAACTGCTGCAAGTGTGGTTTCAGAGAATCCCAGAATCAGGAAGGATTGAAAAGTCCTTGGACATCATCAAGTCCACCCTGTGCCCTGACACTGCCTTGTCTGCCCTGAGCCTCCTCTTCTCCAGGATAATCAACACCAGCTTCCTCAGACACTTCTCAACAGGACTTTTGTTCCAGACCCCTCACCAGCCTTGTTTCCCTTCTCTGGACATGCTCCAGCCCCTCCATGTCCTCCCTAAACTGGGGGGGCCCAGAACTGGACACAACATTAAAGGTGCTGCCCAACCAGTGCCGAATACAGGGGAAGAATCACTGCCCTGCTCCTGCTGGCCACACCATTCCTGATCCAGGCCAGGAGCCATTGGCCTTCTTGGCCACCTGGGCACACTGCTGCCTCATGTCCAGTCTGCTGTCCATCAGTCCCTGCAGGTCCCTTTCTGCCTGGCTGCTTTCCAGCCACTCTGTCCCCAGCCTGTAGTGCTGCAGGGGTGATTGTGGCCAAAGTGCAGGACCCAGCACTTGGACTTGTTAAACCTCACATTGTTGGATTTGGGCTCTGGATCCAGCCTGTCCAGGGCCCTGTGCAGAGCCCTCCTACACTCCAGCAGATCAACACTCCCAGCAAGCTTGGTGTCACCACAATTCCATGAGGCCCTAGAGTGTCACAATAGTCCCTATGATCCCATGATGCCTCCCAGTGTCACAATGTCCCTTTGCTTCCATGGGACCCCTTGGTGTCACCAAGTCCCTTGGATCCTTGGGCTCCGCAGTGTCACAATGGCACCTTGGTGCCCCAAGGCCCTGCAGTGTCACAATGGATCCTTGGTTCCATGAGGTCTGGCAGTGCAGCAATGATCTCCTTGCTTCCACAGGGTCACAATGGCCTCTTGCTCCCAAGGGGCACCACAAAGGTGTCAAACATGTTTCCTTCATTTCAGGAGTCACTGAGGAGCAACCCTGGCCTCTTGGTTCAATGGGGCCCTGCAGTGTCACAGTGGCCCCATCATGACACCAGGTCCTGCTCTGTCCCAATGCTCTGCAGGGTTCCACAAGGCCCTGCAGTGTCACAGGAGCCTCTTGGTTCCATCAGGCCTCAGAGGGCCACCATGAATTCCTTGGTGCTGCAGGGTCACCATGGAGCCCTGGTCACGCAAGATCCTGCAGTGTCACCAGGGACCCTTGGTTCCATGGGGCACCCCAGTGTCACAATTGTTCCCTCAGTTCCAAGAGTCCTTGCAATGGAACAATGGCCCCTGGATTCCATTGGGCCCCAGGCTCTCCCAAGGCTCTCCTTGGTTCCGCAGTGGCACAATGGCCCCTTGGTTCAACAAGGCCCCACAGGGTCACCGTGGCCTCTGTGGTTCCACCAGGCCCCAGAGTGTCACCATGGACTCCTTGCTTCCATTCAGCCCCACAGTGTCACAATGGCCCCTTGGCTCTATGGTGCCATGTCATACACAGTGTCACTCTGGTCCTCTCAGTGCCACCAGGCCCTGCAGTGTCACAATGGCCCCTTGCTTCCCCAGGGCCCTGCAGTGTCACCATCACCAGAGAATCCACCAGGCTGGAAAAGACCTTGGAGAGCATCAAGTCCAACCTGTGACCCAACAGCACCTTGTCACCGAGACCATGGCATTGAGAGCAACATCCAGTCTTTCCTTAAACACTTTAAGGGATGGTGACTCACCCACCTCCCTGGGCAGCCCATTCCAATGCCCAATCACCCTTTTTGTGAAGAATATTTCCTGATGTCCAGCCTAAACTTCCCCTGGTGCAGCTTAAGGCTGTGATCTTTTGTCCTGTCACTGTTTCCTGGGAAAAGAGCCTGACCCTCACCTGGCTGCACCCTCCTGTCAGGGAGTCACAAAGAGTGATGAAGTGTCCTCTGAGCCTCCTCTTCTTCAGGATAAACAACCTCAGCTTCCTTCAGCCACTCCTCACAGGACTTGTGCTCCAGACCCCTCACCAGCCTTGTTGCCCTTCTCTGGACATTCTCCAGCCCCTCCACATCCTTTGTTATTTTGGGGCCCAGAACTGGACACAGCACTCAAGGTGCTGCCCAACCAGTTCTGAGCACAGGGGAAGAATCACTGCCCTGCTCCTGCTGGCCAAACTGTTCCTGATCCATAGGAGTGCTAGGGGTTGGATGAGGGAAATAGTGGAGAGAGAGTGGAGATAAAGTCTGATTGATTATCATCCATGAAAGGTCTTGATTTTCATATCTGTTCAGACTGCATTAGCAGGTGCTGGGCATGAATATCAATTGACATTGCTGATATCAATCTATAAACAGGAAAAGAAAATGTAACAGCACAAAGCAATTCTCTGCATTGTTTTCAATACAATATATCCATGTTGAATAACCTTGTCTAATCTCCCTGATTGACCAGAGAAGTATTGAAAACTGAAATTATTCCCATGTACTTTTCTTGTTTGGGTGTTTTGAACAAATGTTTATGAGCTTTTCTCCCTGAATTCCTGAACTGATGAGCTCAAAAAGAAAGAGGCCTCTGGAGTAGTGAAATTCATCAGCTGTGGAGAATTTAGCAAATGAATGGCTGCATAGCAAAGGCCATGTTAATATCAAATCAGTTAGAGTGTAGCTAAAGGCTACGTGACTTAAGGCAAGAAAACACTGCCCTTGAGCACAGATGTTCCATAGCAATGGGGAAGTCGAGAATACATGGTATGTGGGAAAGTACAAAAAAGTTAAGAAAGTTGCAACTGCAAGGCTAACTGCAAAAATACGTGCATTATAAAAGACATAACCAATCATGAGCTGTACTTTTGCAATATGTATGAGATGATTACTGCCTGTATAAATGTGATAACATTGAACACAATAAACGAGGCTTGTTGATCATGAAAAGCATGAGACTTGTCTCCCGCAGCTTCTTCCAACAAATGGTGACCCTGACGACGTGATATCGTTCTGTCGTTTCTGCTGGCCAGAAGAAAACAGGGGACACACTACCACGATTGTTGGAGGCTGCGTTGGGTTTGGGTCCTGCAGCTAGAAGGACGACTACAGAGTACTAGAAGGGGCTCCGAGTCCCGAGTGACCACAGCGGTGGGCTCGGCCGATATGTGCTGCCGAGACCTGGAGGGGCTGCAACAGCACTGACGTTGGTATGGACAGGCAAGCGGCATATGATTTATTCACAGCATTTCTAAGGAAAAGGCAGATTAAGGGGATAGACTTAGATAAGGAACTCCCCTCGCTTCTGAAGTTTGCTACCTCTTACGGTTTCTTTGTTAATCCTCATACTGTTCATGATGTGGGGGAGTGGAGAAACTTTGGGGATAAGCTCTGGAAGTTAGTATTAGAAGATGATAAACCCGCTAAAAAGATGAGTAAGTTGTGGAAAGTGGTGCAAAATGAATTGTTAATGAGTCAGGCAGAAAAGAGGGCAGCTGAGGAGGTGAAAGTTGCACAAGAAAGGAATAAGGATTATGGATTGCAGTGGAACGCTAGTACTCGAACCCCCCCCCCCCCGCCTTTACAACCGTTAATCTGCCTGCTTCGGCACCATCTGCACCCCCTTTGAAGGAGGCAGATGACACTGATAGTGAGCCCGAAAGGTCAGCTCTTTGTTGTCCTCCCCAGGCAGCCAACCCCCCCGGAAACCCTGAGCCTGTCCCAGGGGCTGAATCTGACCTCGTGGAGGCTATGGCTAGAGAAAGGCGTGAGCTGTGGACTATGTTAGCTTGGCGGGGGGTGGAGGAGGGAGACAATGACCTAGTAACGGCCGCGAGTGAGAGCTTAGCATTCCCAGTCGTCTATACGCCTAATCCACAAGGAGGGTTGCAGGCAGCTATTACAACATTAGATTGGAAGATGTTAGCCCAGTTACGTGCTACGGTGGGAAGTTATAGAGTCACTAGTGAACCACTTAAACAAAAGCTTGATTATCTTTTTAACGCCCACGTGATGCTCCCTTCTGATATTAGAAGCATAGCACGATTGATTTATACCCCTCATCAGATGTTGTTGTTTAATGCACATTGGCAACAAGAAGCTACACTTTCAGCTAACATTCAGAGAGCTCAGGGAGATCCTTTGCATGGCATAACCATTGATGAATTAATGGGTTTATTCGCGAGTAGAAGCACAGGCACTGTCTAGACCAGACAAATGCAGAGAGATAATGGCTGTAGCTAAAAGAGCGATAGAGAAAATTAAAACGCCAAGAGGTACGCCCATTTACATGGAGATAAAACAGGGGAGGGAGGAGTCACTAGGCACCTTCATAGATAAACTAATAGATGCTATAACAAAAGCTGGAGTGGCTGAATTTATGCAAGGGGCCTTACTAAAACAATGTGTGTTACAGAATTATAATTCCTCAACTAGAACCCTTATTAATACTATGCCAAGGGACTAGACAATCCCAGACTTGTTAGAGAAAGCAGCCTCCCTTCCATCGGGTTCTCAGGCTCTATTAGTGGATGCTTTGCAAAAGATAGGGGAGGGGTTACAAGAGCAGGCAAAGTCATTACAGGAGCAGTCAAAAGCCGCACAAACTCAGGTCCTGGCAGCTCTTGCGCCCCTCCAAGTGGCCGCTGCGGAGAACTCCCGCCCTCGCTCAACCAACGATAGCCGTGTGAAATGTTTCTGCTGCGGAGGCTTTGGACATATTCGCCGCGAGTGTGGAGCGACAGGAGTCTGGTGTGGAAAATGCCAATCCAATACGCACAACACTAGTGCTTGCCGCAAGAAATCGGGAAACTCGAGAAGCAGCGCGAGCAGCTGCCGCGTGAAGACACAAATTGCAGCTGCAATGCCATCAGGACTCAACAGCAATTACAACCAGCCACCAGGGGAAGCCTCAGCCTGGACGTGGCAGCCTCAATAGACGTTACAATTATGACCAGTCAACCACAAAAGATCCTCACAGGACTAATTGGACCTATCCTGATAAATGGACAACCAGTCGGGGGACTACTCCTAGGCTGATTGTCTGCAAGCATGCTGGGACTATTTGTAATACCGGGTATAATAGATTTGGACTATGAGGGGGAAATTATGATCATGGTCCACACCCCCTACCCCCCAGTAAAAGTCTCAAAAGGACAACGGCTAGCTCAATTAATACCGCTTCCACAGATGACAAAGGGATTGATGCCCTTAAAAAAGGATCCCCGATGGCAGGGAAGCTTTGGCTCAACTGGAGGGTTAACCTTGCTCACTATTGATTTGACAACTCGTCCAAAAAGGCCATGTCGACATTCTTTTCAGAATTGGAGCATTACATTGATCGGATTGTTAGATACGGGTGCCGACACCTGCATTATCGCCCCTGGAGAGTGGCCCTCGGACTGGCCAGTGCAGCCCTCTGCTATCACAGTGACAGGGATCGGTGGAATGACACTGGCAAACCGCACACCCATACTCAAGGTGGAAATAGATGGCAAGCAGGCTGCAGCATCATTTTCTATTGCTCCACTTCCTCCTACGGTGGCATGCTTAATCGCCGGGACGTCCTGTCTCAATTGGGCCTCGTCCTCACCAATGAGCACCCTTTAGGGTAATGGCCATTGCTTGGACTTTCCCGCTACCACTTACTTGGACTACCGAGGAACCTGTAGTGGTTAAGCAATGGCCGCTAACACGGGAAAGTCTTGAGCAAGCTCATCAGTTAGTCCAGGAGCAATATGCACAAGGACACTTGAAACTGTCTACCAGCCCTTGGAATACTCCCATATTTGTGATAAAAAAGAAAACTGGAAAATATCGGCTATTACATGACTTGAGAGCTGTCAATCGTCAAATGGAACCCATGGGGGCACTGCAACCAGGACTTCCTAACCCCTCTATGCTTCCGGAGAATTGGCCCATCCTTATCATTGATTTAAAGGATTGCTTTTTTACCATTGCCTTGCACCCACAAGACACTAAACGGTTTGCTTTTACCTTGCCCGCAATTAATAGAGGAGAACCTGATAAAAGGTTCGAATGGACTGTTCTGCCACAAGGAATGCGTAATTCACCCACCTTATGTCAGCTTTATGTTGACACTGCACTACAGCCACTTCGACAAAAGATGCCCAGAACTATCATTTATCATTATATGGATGATATTCTGTTTTCTCAGGAGGTACCATTCACAGATGAGCAAATCGAGGACATTGTAACAACATTAGCAGAATTCTCCCTCATCGTTGCTCCTGAAAAAGTACAAAGGACTGCACCTTGGAAATATCTGGGTTGGACGATTACTGAACAAAGGATTAAACCACAGAAGCTATTAATTAGTACTACAATCACCACATTACATGAGGCTCAGAAACTCTTGGGTGACTTGCAGTGGTTAAAGCCTGTCACTGGCATTCCCAACAACCTGTTGGAGGACCTGAAGCCCTTGCTAAAGGGCACTGATCCCTGTACTCCAGTGACACTGAAAAACAACAGGAAACCTTGCAGCACATTATGGACTGTGTTTTAAAAGGCTTTGTGTCACGGATGGATCCTGAATTGCCTTTACATCTCACTATCTGGCACGCTGACATGCACCTCTTAGGAGCAGTTACCCAACCTCAAAAGAAAACGGGGAGAGAGTACTGGAATGGATCTCACCGCCTTTACAGAAACGGAAAACAATAACCACAAAAATTGAAAACTTGGCAGCAGTAATTAAGAAGGGGCGTATGCGTGTAATGGAGATCAACGGTCTGGAACCAGCGACAATTAACCTGCCCATGGAAAAAGCCACACTGGACTGGTATCTCTTAAATTCTGTCGACCTGGCTGAAGCATTGCTGGCCTCAGGAGCGCAAATAGAGACAGGGTCTCTTGTGCCCAGGATGTTACAGTGGATTGGTGAATGGAGCTGGATCAGCAAACCATTGAGGAAAGAAAAGCCTATTCCCAATGCCATAACAGCCTTCACCGACGCGGGAAAGAAGACACGCAGAGCGGCTGTAGTCTGGAAGAAAAGAAAAGAATGGCATCAGCAAATCCTGGAAGCAGAGCCTGAGGATAGTTTACAAACCTTGGAGCTTTTAGCTGTAGTATGGGCAGTGACTCACATAAGTGAACCCTTAAATGTAGTATCGGATTCACTTTATGTGGTAGGTGTTGTGTCAAGAATCGAGGATGCCACCATTAAGGAGGTTCAGAACAAGAGACTGTATGAACTGTTTCTACAATTGAGGCGTGCCTTGAGAAGTAGGACTGAGCCCTATTCTATTACTCACATTAGAAGCCACCAATGGGACATTGGTCTGGGGGAAGGAAATCAAAGGGCGGATAAACTGGTATCCACTGCAGTTACGGTACCAATGTCACAGTTCACCCTGGCTAGAGAGGCCCACTCCATGTTCCATCAGAACGCTAAGGGTTTGCAAAAACAGTTTCAGATCTCACATGCAGACGCCACAGCTATTGTCAGGAGTTGCCCTATTTGTGCAAATCATAACAATGGTGTGGGTTTAGGTATAGGGGTCAACCCTTGGGGAACAGCAGTTAATGACATTTGGCAGATGGATATCACTCATGTGCCTAACTTTGGTCGTCTGAAATACTTGCATGTCACTATTGACACACACAGTAACTTTGTTTGGGCTACTGCCCAACCAGGGGAAAAGGGATTTCATGTAATCAGACACCTAACTAGCTGTTTTGCTGTAATGGGGGTTTGCAATCAGGTAAAAACAGATAATGGACCTTCCTATACTGGTCAGAGAGTCCAGAGATTCCTACAACAATGGGGAGTTAAACATGTGACGGGGATACCCCACAACCCTCGAGGACAGGCTGTAGTGGAAAGAGCAAATGGTACACTCAAAAGGTATTTGGAGAAGTTCAAAGATATTTTGGATGTACAGGAAAGGCTGTCTAAAACATTGTTTGTTTTAAATTATCTTTGTATTTTTGGATCATCAGAAGTTCCAGCAGCTGTGTCTCATCACACCGACAGATCCATTACAGAAAAGGATGAACAGGCTGAGATGTGGGTTAATTATAAATGCCTTAAGACAGGAGTGTGGAAAGGCCCGGCTAAAGTGCTTTACTGGGGTAGGGGTTACCTTTGTATCTCTACCCCCACAGGCTCCGAGTGGATTCCTGCACGCTGGGTTAAACCAGCGAGCCCGCCTCAAGGTGGAGACCGTCAGGAACATACAGCTGCATCTGAAGATACTGATTCAGCCTCATCGATCCTTTTTGCAGACTGTCTTTAGTCCAGCCCAAGTGGATGTACGGACCCCACAACAACTGGCGTACTTGCTTGCTTGCTTAGCTAGTTATAACACTGGAGAATTGAGACTTCGTGCATGCTTGAACTGTTGGGACCGTAATCATTGTGCTTGGTTACTAATACATTGTGGGGGTTGTGGGGGGGGATAAATGGGTCCATCAGACGCGGACCCAGGGAGAGCTGTGGTGTGCTTCCTGTAGAGGGAAATGGAGGAATGAAAACGTTCAGCAAACTCTAGAGTCAAGCACTGGGTTGCCATTTCCTCTGGCTGTTCAATTATTTGAAAGTACAGAACAACAGGCCTTAGCATATGCTCGGTGGGAACTTGGGCATCTGACATGGAGAGCTAAGGCTCTTAGTACTTCACAAGTATTATGGAAGCAGTGTGATGTTGTCTGTAAAATCCCTCGGCAGTGGGCAGTGAAACCGCAGGATTGGGAAGAGCTTTGCTGCAGATTTAGACAGATAGCAGCCGAGAGGCATAAGCAAAAAGACAAAAAGAAAATGCAACAATGAAGGCCACAATATTTAGCCTAATATGGTTTTTTGTAGCATTGCAATTTCCTTAGAATAAGACCTTGGCTAACTTCTTTGTTACAGCATTTAATTACAGTAGGAATTGTGATTTTTGTGTTATTATTATTGTTACCTTGTCTTTTTAATTGCTTGCAGAACGCTTTGATGAAAATGGTAAACGACAAATGGAACACCTCTTTGCTAGTGCTAAAAGAAAACGGGAGAAGTGTGGAGAATTTAGCAAATGAATGGCTGCATAGCAAAGGCCATATTTAATATCAAATCGGTCCGAGTGTAGCTGAGGGCTACGTGACCTACGGCAAGAAAACACTGCCCTTGAGCACAGAGGTTCCATAGCAACGGGGAAGTTGAGAATACATGGTATGTGGGAAAGTACAAAAAGCTAAGAAAGTTGCAACTGCAAGGCTAACTGCAAAAATACGTGCATTATAAAAGACATAGCCAATCATGAGCTATACTTTTGCAATATGTATGAGCTAATTACTGTCTGTATAAATGTGATAACTTTGAAAACAATAAATGAGGCTTGTTGATCATGAAAAGCATGAGACTTGTCTCCCGCGGCTTCTTCCAACAATATATATTAAAAGAAAAAAAAAAAAAGGGGGGGGGGGAGGGGGAGGAAAAAGGAACAGAGGAAAGGAACAAGGGAGGAAACCCCTCCCCTCTCACCTTTAAGATAACAAATTTTGCTTATATTCCTATCAGAAGCCCCATTCCTGTCCAGAGATGAAAACTATCTCCGTTGATGTTCTCTGTTCTACTGCCTGGATGCTCTTCACCGTACTGTATGCCTGCGGCTGGATTAGCCCACAGCCTAGCCATAATGTTTGGGTAACTTTAGCAAAAACATTAAAACAGGATAACATGTGCTTATCCATGAGCAATGTTTATAACCCACTTTCCACGTCTAGTAGGGATTCCTTTCGTACCAGATGATTGGCCTGTCTATAACTCAGAACTTCTCCGCACTACAGGTAAGAGACCCAATGCAGTAGATACTTGGGATGAGCGGACAAAAATGCTGCCTGACGCTCTAGAGGAACCCCAAGAATTGGACCTGCTGGGGTCCTCCAAAGCAGCATATTGTGTTAAATTTTACTTTAGACGTCCAAAAAACTCCTGGCCAGACATTGATTCAGACAAAAACACATACAGAAAAAACATATCACCCATTAACAAAGCCTATGTGGATTGGTGCAATTACACCACTCGTGTACTATCTGTATCCACTCTCCATCCCAAAATACTACCTAAGGGAATGTTTCTCATCTGTGGTGAGTATGGGCTGGGATCCTTTCACGCCTCCAGGGAGGTCCGTGTAGCCTTGGGAGACTTTCTACCCTCACACCAAACATCACTTTGTTACATAATTGGAGGAAAGAAAGTGAGGCTAATCGCCACAAAAGATCCTACACGGAATTTGATGAAAGTTGTGATCCCAAATTATACAATTGGAATAAACCAAAAAAGATTGCTGTCTCCCTATTCCTACCATGGGTAGCTGCAGCTAAAGCCCTTGGTGAAATAGATCACCTAGGGTGCTGGCTTAGCAAGCAAGCCAACACCACATCTGCTGCCCTGAGTGATCTCCTAAAGGAAGAGGAAACCACAAGACACGCATCACTTCAGAACCGAGCTGCGATTGACTTCCTGCTCCTTGCCCACGGTCACGGATGCCAAGATTTCGATGGGATGTGTTGTTTTAACCTTTCTTCATGCTCGGAATCCATCCACGCAAACATCCAGAAATTGAAAGACCTTGTAAAGGACTTGAAAGTAGAAAAGAACCCAGACTGGGTTAATGATCTTTTTGGTCAATGGGGAATGACAGGGTGGGTTGCATCCCTGGTTAAAGGGATTCTGTGGATTTTTCTTGTAATTGTCATTGTGTTAGCTATGTTCTCATGCTTTGTCCATTGCTTTAAGAGAACTATTGGGAACGCTTTTTTTTTAAACACAGAAAGTGGAATTGTTGCAGCCATGGAGGCTGTGAGGCCTCCCTGGCAGTCAGTGGCCTGAGATAAGGAAATGCAAGTCATGATGAGTGGCCAAAAAGAAACTCCTTGGTGCCCTCAACCTCTCTTATCTCTCTGTAAGACCATAGGCCACAATTGTACCCCAACTCCCCCATTGGTCCACTTTTTAAAACCCCTCTACCCCTTATAAACCCCGAATATTGCCCTGTTAAGTCAGAAGAGCTGTTCCTGCAACCCTTCGAAGAGAATGCCTAATAAAGGACACCATCTGAGGAACTGCATATGGCTCTCTCCTCTCTCTCCCTGTGTCTGCCAGGGCACTTAGCAAGCAACAGCTGAATCTCACTGCGAGCTGAAATTCACTGCTAGCTGCTTGTTAAGTTTGCCTGAGGCTGGATACTTTGCCAGAGCATCAGGTTGAGTGGTTCCTAACAGTACTATTCTATCCGGGACTCCCACGGCCAGGATCGGACTATCCTGGAGGTTCCAAGCCTCAATACCACAGTAGCTTTTGTTATAGGGCCCATATTTAGATAAGGGCCTGCAAATGGGCAAAATAAAGCCACAACCACATGCCACCCGAACCAGGATAAGTTAGACCACATGGTGTTACCTATCAAGGTTTCTATATTCAGTGCACAATAAATTAGGTCATTTAAGAACTGTTATTCCTTTTTCTCTCAATGCCCTCAAGCCCCACACTTGGGCACAAAAATCTGTCTTGGTTTTGAAAAGACAGGTATCTGCTAAAGAGAGGCAGGGCCTCTCTAGGAATGGATAATTCAAATCTCCTCCCCTCACTTTATTATAATTTAGAAAAATTAAAACAGCATTCAGGCAGAGATATGGGGATAGGAATAACAGTTCTTTACTAATAGGTATAACAAGGCAAACAAACAACAACAACTACAGCAATTAATAGCGAACGGGACTAGGGACTTTGATAGGGCTTGGTTTCACAAAGCCCAAGGCAGTCTGGTCTCTTGGGACTCTGAAAAAAAAAAAGTACCAAGCTGGAACGGTGGGGAATCCCGGGCTGGTGGATCGGATAAAATCCGGAGCTCCGTTGGTGGTCACTGGAGGGCAGGGATGTCCGGCAGGGAGGGCAGTGTGGGCCCGCGGTGCAGAGCAGCCTCAAAGCAGAGGCAGTGGGACAGTGCCCAGCTCCAGCAGGGCAGCAAAAGGAGAAAGATCAGGATTTTCCTGGGCACACGAGCAGATGATGGTAGCTCTCTTCAGGATCAGATCCCAGTGGTGCCAGTGAAAAAAAACCCACACAGCAACAGCAGCCTTGTCCTCTCCAGACGAAGAGCACACCCAAAGTGAAGCTGCCCTCCAGCCCTGTCTTTCTCCCTTCCTCGAGAGAAAGTCCCAGAGACAAATAGCGTAGCTAAATGCAAGGATCTATCTTTTTGTTTCAGCTGAGCACTGATAAGTACTCAGTAATTACTTGCCTCGCAACTCTTGCGAAAGAATTCTACAGGTGAAAAAGAAACAAGCCTAACCCCCAACAGACTAATAGCCTCATTTAATACAGAACGGGGATGGGAGGTGCTGGGGTTGTGCACATGTATTGTATGTAAGACTTTGGGAAATAAATGAAGGGCAAAGAACCTTGAATGTTGGGGTGTCCCCTCACAGCCCCCCTGCCACCGAGGGTCATCTGTGTCCATGGCAACCAGGGGGACATGACTGTGGCTGTCATCTTCTCCCGGCCCGTCAGGGTAAGTGGGGACATTTGAGAAGCCCCCAAATCACCTGGGTACTCCAAAAATCACCTTGATATCCACCCGAAATCATCTGGGTACCCCCAAAAGTCACCTGGATGCACCCAAAAATCACCTGAGTACACTCAAGACCTGGATGCATCTGGGTGGTCCCCAAAATCACATGGGAGCCCCCCAAAATTTCCTCGATCTCCCCCAAAATCACCTGGGAGGACCCCTGGGATTTCTGGGACACCGACGGGGGGTACTGGGTCTGGAGGGGCGGGATGGCTGGGAAAGGGGTTCAGGGGTCCCAGTGCCAGAAATGGCTGCTCCCAGTATGAGCCCAGTTGCCCACTCCATGTGGTTCCAGTTTCCTTGGCACTCCCAGTATGATCCTGGTCACTTCTCCTCATTCCCTGGAGGACCCCTGTTGCTCCCAGTATAAGCCCAGTCACTCCCAGTCATTCCCCATTATGATGCCATTTGGCCTTAGCTCAGTCCCACTTGCTCCCAGTTGCACCCATGTTCATAGAGTTCTCCCAGTTGTCCCTAGGATAGTCCCAGACTCTCCCAGTATGATGCCAGTCTCTCCCAGTATGATGCCAGTCTCTCCCAGTAGGGCCTCAGGAACTCACACTTGTGCCCAGTTCCCCCCAGCACATTCCCAGTGGCTCCCAGTGTGGTCCCAGTCACCACCTGCATGGTCTCAGACACTCCCAGTATATCCCAGTTGCCCTGAACATTCTCAGAGCCACTGCCAGACACTCCCAGTTACCCCAGCATGGTTCAGTTGCCCCCAGTTTTATCCCAGTCACTGCCAGTACATCCCAGTTGTCACCAGCATGCATCCTGTCATTCCCAGTTCCTCCCAGGGCATCCCCAGTAGGCTCTCAGCATGGGTTTGGTAGCTCCCAGTAACCCCCAGTCAGGGTGCACTGAAACCCACTGTAATCCCAGAATGATTTCAGTCACTCCCAGTATGATGTCAGTCACTTACAGTCTAATCCCAGTAACTCCCAGTACGATTAAGTGGCCCCCAGTGTAACCACTGTTGCTCTCTGTCAATTCCAGCATGACCCCAGTACCCTCCAGTATGATCCTCATGGCTCCCAGTCTCTCCCACTATATCCCAGTAACTCCCAGCATGCTCCCAGTCATTCCCAGTTCCTCCCAATTGCTTTCAGTGGGATTCCAGTTGCTCAAAGCCACTCCCAGTCAACCCCAGTAGGAGTCCAGTCACCCTCGGTGTGACCCCAGCTGCTGCCAAAATAGTTCCAGTTGTCCCCAGTTGCTCCCTGTGTGGTTCCATTGTCCCCAGGATAGTTACAGGCACTTCCAGTGTATCTCAGTTTCCTCAGTAAGGTTCTGGTTACCTCAGAATGATCCCAGTCTTTCCCACTTACTCCCAGTTGCCTCCAGAATGATCCCAGTTTCTGGCAGTTGCCCAAAGTGTGGTCCCAGTATAATCCCAGTATGATCGCAGTTTCCCCACATGTGGTCTCAGTCCCCTCAGCATGGTTCCAGTCCCTTCCATCTGATTGCAGTTGCTCCCAATGTGTTCATATTTTCCTCCCAACAGTAGCTCCCAGTAACCCCCAGTCAGGATCTGTTCACACCCATTGCAATCCCAGTGGCTCCCAGCATGAACCCAGTAGGACCAAGTCATTCCCAGTTTGGTTCCCATCATGCCCAGTATGATCCCAGTCACTTCCAGATACTCCAAGTATTATTCCAGTCATGCCCTGAGTGACTGCCTGTCACTCCCAGTTTGAGCCCAGTTGCTCCCAGTTACCTCCAGCATGGTTCCAGTCACAGCCAGCCCCTTTCCAGTCCCTCCCAGTCTGGTTCCAGTAGGATCCCAGTAGGAACCCAGCATGGGCACAGCTGCTCCCTTTTACCACCACTGTGGTTTCAGTCTCTCCCAGTGTATCCCAGTTGCTCCCAGCATGTTCCCAGTCACTCCTAGTTGTCCTCAGTTTCTTCCAGCCAGATTCCAGTTGCTCCCAGCCACTCCCAGTCACCCTCAGTGCAGTCCCAGTTGCTGCCAGTATGATCCAGTATGATCCCAGTCTCCTCTACCATGGGCCCAGCCTCTCCCATTGTGATCCCAGTAGGATCCCAGTTTCCCCCAGGCACCTTGCACAGCCCCAGCCATGCTGTTTGCCCCCAGCCTGCCCACGGCCAGCCTGGGGCTGCTCCCGGGGCTTTTCTGTGCTCAGCATTGGCCTGGGCAAAGTGTTCTGGAGAGAGCCTGGGCAAAGAGCCTGCAGCCCCCAGGCCCTGGCCTGAGGCGTCAGCGCTGCCCCAGCAGTGCCCATGGCCTGTCCCTGCTGCAGCCCCGGCACTGCCACCCCCAGCACTGTGCCCGGCCCCGAGAGCACTCAGGCCCTACAGCAACACCAGGGCCAGCAGGGCAGCGGGGCAGGGCCACGGCAGCAGCACTGGCAACACCAAGGGCTGCTGCTGCTGCTGCTGGGCACAGCTGCTGTGCCAGCACTGATCTGCCCCCAGCTCTGCACACAGACATTGCTGCTGCAGCTGCAGAGAAGGGAACCAAAGGGGCATCTCTGCAGAAAACTTGGCTGGGGGATCCTTAATTTTGATTAAAACCAGCAAGAGCACAGCCCGTCATTGGCACAGTCTGTGGCCACAGGGGACGTAAAGTGAACAGAAGAAGAAATGGCACAAACAATGACATTTATTTGAAAACCAGATTTTAAAAAACGAAAAAACAAAGAAATAGAACCTCCAAATTAACAAACATGAAGTATCAAACATGGCTTTTATTACAAGTGAATGCAGAAATTGGCCAGCAGTTTAATGTTTCCTTAACCATCCAGTCATCAGTCTCCACACTGCAGCCTTGAGCTCCTTGTTCCTCAGGCTGTAGATGAGGGGGTTCAGGGCTGGAGGCACCACCGAGTACAGAACTGACAGGGCCAGATCCAGGGATGGGGAGGAGATGGAGGGCGGCTTCAGATGAGCAAATATGATAGTGCTGAGGAACAGGAAGAGCACGGCCAGGTGAGGGAGGCAGGTGGAAAAGGTTTTGTGCCGTCCCTGCTCAGAGGGGATCCTCAGCACAGCCCTGAAGATCTGCACATAGGAGAAAACAATGAACACAAAACATCCGAGTCCTAAACAGATGGAAAACACGAGAAGCCCAGTTTCCCTGAGGTGGGATTTGGAGCAGGAAAGCTTGAGGATCTGTGGGATTTCACAGAAGAACTGTCCCAGGGCATTGCCATGGCACAGAGGCAGCGAAAATGTATTTTCCATCTGCAGCAGAGCATTGAGAAAGGCACTGGCCCAGGCAGCTGCTGCCATGTGGGCACAAGCTCTGCTGCCCAGGAGGGTCTCATAGTGCAGGGGTTTGCAGATGGACACGTAGCGGTCATAGGACATGATGGTAAGGAGGGAAAGCTCTGATCCAATGAAGAACAGAAAGAAAAAGAGCTGTGCAGCACATCCTGCATAGGAGATGTTCCTGGTGTCCCAGAGCGAATTGTGCATGGCTTTGGGGACAGTGGTGCAGATGAAACCCAGGTCGGTGAGGGCCAGGTTGAGCAGGAAGAAGAACATGGGGCTGTGCAGGAGGTGGCCGCAGGCTACGGCGCTGATGATGAGGCCGTTGCCCAGGAGGGCAGCCAGGGAGATGCCCAGGAAGAGGCAGAAGTGCAGGAGCTGCAGCTGCCGCGTGTCTGCCAATGGCAGCAGGAGGAAGTGGCTGATGGAGCTGCTGTTGGACATTTGTTGTGTCTGGAGATGAGGATCTGTAAACAAAGTAATCATGGAATAGTTCAGTTTGGAGAGGACTTTCAATATCCCAGCACAGCTTGGTGGCACTTTCCCCCCACTGCCTGCCCAGGGCTCTGCTGCCTGCAGCTGTCCCTGCCTGCAGCTGCTTCCCTGTGGCCAGGTCTGGGCCCTGCCAGTGCTGCCAGAGCCCAGCCCAGCCCTGGGGGCTCAGCTCTGCCCTGCAGACCCCTCCCAGCTCAGGCACTGCCCAGGGCCAGCTCTGGCTCTGCTGGCTCTGATGACAACGTCAGAGCAACCCTGAGGAGGCTGGAAAAAGCAACACTGATGGCACCTGCAAGGGACCCTGTTCTGATTTCTGTCACTGCCTGGTTTAATAAGATATGAAAGGAAATTGTTTGATTTTTTTGAACCTGAATTGAGAGATTAATATCTATGTGCAATTTCCTATACAGGCAATCCAGAGCAGTTGTTTTAAAAAGCAAGATTTTCCCTTTTATGCAGGCCTGCCTTGCTGTGCTCCCTGCATAATCCACTTGGAAATGTTCTGCAGTTAAATCTCATGCTGGGAGCAGTCCTGATCAGTGCAGCATCCTTACCACACATGCCTTACCAGCTGTCTCCTTCCACCCAGATCTTGTCCCCCAGTGCTGGCAGCAGCTCTCAGGGCTGGCTGAGAGCTGTCCCTGGCAAGCAGCAGAGTCCCTGGGCCAGCACAGCGCCCTGGGCGGCCGGACCCTGCTCTGCACCACAGCCCTGGGCACCCCTGGCTGCTCTACACAAGAGATCATCAGAGAATGTACTCACACAGTCTGTAGGCATTGGGATGTTGGAGCTTGAGGAGATCACTGCAGGAGCTGCAGCTGCATTGTCCTGCAGCCAGAGGTTCCTGTGCCAAGGGCTGGCAGTGATTCTCCCCCAGTCCCTTCTCAGCACCTTCCCAGCCCTGAGTGATTGAAGCTCTCTGTGCCTGTGTGCTGTGCCCGGGGTGGCTGCAGGCAGTGCCCCAGCCCTCCTGGGTTGGGAGAAAAGCTGCTTATCAAGAGAAATGTGTTTTTAAGCTGTTCTTGGTTACCAGGATCATCCTCTGGATGAGGAGCTCAGCCCCAATCAGCAGTACAGACAAAGCAAAAGGATTTTAATGACCCTCTCGGGGCTTTCGTGCTGTTTACATCAGTCTCAGTTTCTCAGTGTGGGATCAAAAAACTTCTCAAGAACTCAAATTTAGATTTTAAAGTCCAAAGTTTCTTCCAGTTTTAATGGATCCCACTGAGGGACAGGACTGTGAAAGTGTCCCCAGGTTCCAGTTAGAGCAGAACACTGCAGACACTAATGACAGGTAGGGAAAAACAAGGCAAAGATATCTGATTCTGAGCAAACCTGGATGTGTTTCATGAATCCAAAAAGCCAAGACCAGAGCCCCAGCCCTTTGCAAGGCAGATCCTGTCCCTCCCTTTTTGCTCAGGGCCCTTCCCGGGCCACTGGGATGTGGGGATGTGCAATGCCAAGGGCAGCCCCATGGGGCAGCCCCTGCCAGGCTGCTGAGCAGGGACAAGGAGGCAAGGAGGCCCCAGGCCTGCAAGGGTCACTTGTCCCCTCATGGCCTCAGGCCCAGGGCCAGCAGCCATGGCCAAAGTGCTGCAGGAGTTGGCTGTGTCAGGGCCTTTCAGCTGCTGCCCATGCCTGTGCCCTGTCCATCCCAGGCTGTCCTACGGTGTCCATGCCCTGCGCCTCTGTCCCTGTAGGCTGTCGTCATCCCCCGGCTGCCCCACCTGGCTGGCCCCTTCCTTTGCTGGCAGCTCTGCATCCTGCCATCCCTGCCTGGCCACACAAAGCCTTGGGCTTGATACCAAAATGTTTAGTTCAGTTTTCACAGTGCCTGTTCACTTTTAGCAGAGGAATATGGCATGCTGGGCCGGCTTTTTCAGTGAGGACAGTTGGAAGACAAGAAGACATCTGACTCAAGGGTGCAGGGGTAGAAAAAGCAAGGAGTGAATCTGGGAACTTAGGATGGGTTTTATAGTAATGGGTACAGTATAATATGCTCTTAGTGACTGTATGTCAGCAACAAACTTGTAGAATTGCATGCCCACGTAAGGTTAGGAGTTATACCTCTCTAGACATCAGACCTGAATAAATGATACCCTCTTAAATAGAAAATTCCTGTTAAGGAGCCTTGTTCTGGTGATTTCGAAATTTGGTGATGGCAGGGCCTCACAGAACCAAGGAGTCTGCTGTGACACTGTGCAAACTCATGGAACAAAGGGTCCATTTTGACACAGTGGAACCACATGGCACCAAAATCCATATTGGCACAATGGGGCCACACTGAACCAGTGGTCCATTTTGATACTGGACACAGCTCCAAGGAGACCACTGACACTGAGAAACCTCTTGGAACCAAGGGGCCATTCAGACACAGCAAGGCCTTGTGGAACTAGGGGTCCATTGTGACACTGCAGAACCTCACGGAACCAAGGTGATTGTGTTCTACTGTGGAACCTCATGGAACAAAGGGTCCATGGTGACACTGTGGAACCAAAGAGATTGTTTTTGGCAATATGGAAGCTCATGGAACCAGAAGTCCATTGTCACACAGCATGGCTTCATGGAAGCAAGGGTTTGTTGTTAAACTGTGTGGCCTCATGGAACCATGAGCCATTGTGACACAGCTTGGCCACGTGGAGCCAAGGGGCCGTTCTGACTGAGGAACCCCATGGAACCAAAAGTCCATTGTTACACTGTGAGGCCCTGGGGAACCAAGGGGACAACTGTGACATTGCAGGGCCTCATGGAACAGTGGAGACTGTTCTGACACTTTGGGACCCACTGGCACCAAAGGGGCCATTACAGCATGGCAGGGCCTCATGGAATCAAGGGGGCTGCAGTGAGCACTGTGGGTCTCCATGGGATGCAGGGTCCATTCTGACACCGTGGAACCAAGCATATCAGTGTGACACTATGGGGTAGTATGGAACCAAAAATCCATTGTGACACAGCAGGGCCTCATGAAACCCTGGAAGCCATTTGTACACCTTGAGGCCTTCGGAAACCAAAAGGCCATTGTGGCACTTCAAGGCCTTGTGCAGCAAAGGGGACCCCAGAGACACTGTGGGCTCAATGGAACCAATGGTCTGTTGTGACACTGCAAGGCCTCATTTAACCAAGGGGCCATTGTGACACTCCAAGGCCTCATGGAAGCAAGGAACCATTGGGACACTATGGACTCTTGGCAGGCCAAAGGGCAGTTGTCACCCTGTGTGGCACCATTGATCCAAGGAGTCCATTGTGACACTACAGGGCCCCATGAAACTGAGGATTCAAGTAACAGTGCAGGACTCCATGGAACCAAAGGGTTGCAGGACTGCATGGAACCAAGGGTTCGTTGTGACATTGAGGGGCCTCATAAAATCCTGGAGGCCATTATGACACTTTAAAGGCCTGGTTGAATCAAGGGGCTCTGCAGGGCCTCATGGAACCAAGGAGACCCTTCTGACATTGTGAGTCCCCATGGATCTAAGGGGCCATTGTGACCCTGTGGGAATTTATGGAACCCATGGGATCATGGAGGCACTGCTGGGCTACATGGTCCCATTGGGCCAGTGTGAAGCAGCAGGGCTTGGTGGAACCAAGAGGCCATTGTTGAATTGCAGGGCTTTGTGTAGCCAAAGGGCCACTGTGATCCTGCAGGGCACCCTTGATCCATGGAGACCCTTGTGGCATTGCAAGGCCCCATGGAATCATGGAGACCATGGTGACACTGTGGGGCCCCACAGAACCAAACGGCCACTGTGACCCTGCTGGGCCTCTTGGAAGCCTGGGGCCATTGTGACACCTCAGAAACAAAAAGGACATTATGACCCTGTGAGGTCTCCTGGAATTAAGGGGAGATGGAACAGGTCTGGCTGGTTTTGCTTCCCAGGGGCGACCTGACAGGTGCAGCTGATCTTGGAATGCTGAGGGCTGCCTCTCATCAGACCCTGTAGAAGTGGGGCTCTGTGTTTTCCTTCCCATGGAAAAGAACAATCAATCTTTCCAGGTGCCTGTGGCCAAAACTGATAGTTCCCCTGAAAATTTTCCTCTATGCAAGGGTTCTCCTGGACAAAAGCTGCCAGGAAAGAGAGCTCTGGCTGGCCTTGGCCTTTGGTGGCCACCTCTTATCTCAAGAAAGCCCTGAGGAAAAGATTTGAATAGGTTTGACTACTGGAACATCAATGAGTCTCTCATCCTCTGAAAAACTCTGATGCTCTTCTGATCATATGTTACTTTTTCTTCTCTTTGGTATTATCCATGAAATACTATTTGCATCCAAAAATTATGATTCTTATAACTCTTCCAGTGTTATCTGAAACAAAACACCTCCTCTACATATGGATGCAGGTCACCTGTATAATAGAACACAAGAAAGAATCCAGCAGGAATTCTGTGTGTCTGCTCCCATCTGTCACATCTCCTCTGGAGCTGGAGGTGCAGCCCCCAGAACTAGAGAGGGCTCAAGGGATCACAAGCTCAGCTCCCACACAGAGAATCTGGGGGCCCTGGGGTGCTTCTCTTGGCCCCTGCACACTCCCACAGGCTGGGATGGACACTGATGCTTTCTGTGCCAGGCTCTCTCAGCCCAGCCCAGCTCCCTCCAAGCTCTGCCAGCTGCCCTGAGCTCTGGGCAGCACCAAGGGCCTCTCCCCAGCACAGCCCAGCCGCCTCTGGCCCCACAGCTCTGCTCAGGCCAGGCTGCTCTGGGCAGGGGCCCCACGGCCTCAGCCCCTGGCAAGGGCACAGCAGCAGCTGCAGCTCAGACAGGACTCAGCCCCAGCCATGCGGAAGGTGCTGGGCCAAGGGAAAAGGAGGCTCCCTGTGTGCCCTGCTCCCCTCTTTGTGAGGTGCTGAGAGCTCTGCAGCCCCTGCTGCCATCCCATCTGCCCGGGCCAGCACAACAGCCGTGGTTTTGGGCCCCTCCAGAGCTGCTCCTGGTGCAGGCCCAGGGACCATCCCAGAGCTGAGGCAGGCAGAAAGCTGTGCCCATTTCTGTTCATTGCTGCTCTGATGAGGATGGAACCTAAGCCCTTTGAAAGTTTCTGATGAATTTTATTTTTCCAGAGGTCTCTTCTTTTTTGACCTCATGAGTTGAGAAATTCAGTTGGAAAAGCTCATAAACACTTCATAAACAAAAGCTCATCACCCAAACAAGATAAACCCCTGGGGAAAAAAAAAAAGTTTTCAGTTTTTCTGTGGTTAATTAGACAGATTTCAGAAGTTCAAAAAACTTCTCAAGAACTCAAAATGAAATTGAAACACTGAAGTTTCTTGAAGTATTAATGGGTCCCACTGAGGGACATGACTGAGAAAGTGTCCCTAGGTTTTAGTATGAGCAGGCTGAGATGACAGGTGGGGACAAACAAGGAAAAGGTGTCTCTGGTGCTGAGTAAATCTGGATGTGTTTCAGAAATGCAAAGGTCATAGCCCTAAGGTGCAGCCTCTGGAAAGGAACTTCCTGTCCCACTCTCCTTACTCAGGGCCCTTCCCAGGCCACTGGGATGTAGGGATGTGCAATGCCAAGGGCAGCACCATGGGGTGGCCCCTGCCAGGCTGCTGAGCAGGGACAAGGAGGCAAGGAGGCCCCAGGCCTGCAAGGGTCACTTGTCCCCTCATGGCCTCAGGCCCAGGCCCAGCAACCATGGCCAAAGTGCTGCAGGAGTTGGCTCTGTCAGGGTCTTTCAGCTGCTGCCCATGCCTGTGCCCTGTCCAGCCCAGGCTGTCCTACGGTGTCCATGCCCTGTGCCTCTGTCCCTGCAGGCTGTCGTCATCCCCCGGCTGCCCCACCTGGCTGGCCCCTTCCTTTGCTGACAGCTCTGCATCCTGCCTGCCTCTGCCTGGGTTCACAAAGCCTTGGGCTTGAAACCAGAAAGGTTAATTTACATTTACCATGCCTGTGAATTTTTAGCACAGGAACAAGGCATGCAAAGCCTGCTTTTCCAGCGAGGATGGTTGGAAGACAAGACATCTGGCTCAAGGATGCAGTGATAGAAAAAGCAAGGAGTGAATCTGGGAACTTGGGGTGTGTTTTCTGATAATGGATAAATTACAATACACATGTAGTGACAGTATAAAAATAACACTCTTTTAGAATCACATGCCCATGTAAGTTTAGGAGTTCTCCCACGTTGGAATTCAAGGCTGAATAAATGATGCCCGCTTCAATTCAAGTTTGTGTTAATGAGTCTTATTTTGATATTTTGGAGATTTTTGACAGCAGGGCATCACAGAACCAAGGAGCCTACTAGGACACCTTGGAACCTCATGAAACCAAAATCCTTTGTAACACAGCAGGGCCACATGGAACCAATGGTCCATTGTGATACTGAAGATCCAAAGAGGCCATTGTGACACTATGGAACCTCATGGAACCTCATGGAATCAAAAGTACATTGTGATAGAGAAAGGCTTCATGGCATCAAGATTCCATTGTGACATAGCAAGGCCTTGTTTCAGCAAGGAACCATTGTTGATAGTACAGAAACTCATGGAACCAAGGGGCCATTGTGACACACCAGGGCTGCATGGCATGAAAGGTCCATTGTGACAATACGGATGCAAAGAGACCATGGTGACACTGTGGGGCTTCGTGGAACCATGGGGCCATTCTGACACAGCAAGGCCTTGTAGAACCATGTGCCACTGTGACACTGTGGAACCTCACAGAACCAAAGTGACCATGTTATACTGTGGGACCTCATGGAACAAAGGATCCAAGGTGGCACTGCAGAACCAAGGAGATTGGTTTTGGTAGTATGAAAGCTCATGGAACCAAAACATCATTTTGACACTGCAAGGCTTCAGGGAATTAAGGGTCTATTGCAACTCTGTTGGGCCTCATGGAACCACAAGACATGGTGACACAGCGTGGCCACTTGGAGCCAAGGGGACTTTGTGACTGAGGAACCTCATGGAACCAAGAGTCCATTGTTACACTGTGGGGCCCTGGGGAACCAAGGGGACCACAGTGACCTTGCAGGGCCTCATGGAACAGTGGAGACTATTCAGACACTTTGGGACCCACTGGCATCAAGGGGCCATTCTAGCATGGCAGGGCCTCATGGAATCAAGGGGGCTAAAGTGAACACTGTGGGTCTCCATGGGATGCAGGGTCCATTCTGACACCGTGGATCCAAGGATACCAGTGTGACACTATGGGGCATGATGGAACCAAAGGTCCATTGTGACACAGCAGGGCCTCATGAAACCCTGGAGGCCTTGTAAAACCAAAGGGCCATTATGGATTTTTAGGGCCTTGTGGAACAAAAAGGTTTATAGTGACACTGTGGGGCTCAGAAGAACCAAGAGGCCAGTGTGGCACTGTGTGGAACCACTGAACCAAGGAGACCATTGTGACACTACAGGGCCCCATGGAACTGAGGATTCATGGAACAGCGCAGGACCCCATGGAACCAAATGTCCGTTGTGACATTGCAGGGCCTTGTAGAATCCTGGAGACCTTTATGAAACTTTGAGGTCTCATTGAACCAAGGGGCTCTGCCGGACCTTGTGAAACCAAGGAGACCCTTTCTGACATTGTGAGTCCCCATGGAACCAAGGGTCAATTGGGATGCTGCAGTACAAGGACACCATTGTGACATAGCAAGGCCTCATGAAAGCAACGGGGGACAATTGTGACACTGGGGTCCATAAGAAGTGAGGGGCCAGTGTGACACCGCAGGGCCTCATGCAGCCAAAGGATCCACTGTGATCCTCAGGAGCTCAAGAGAATTAAGAGAGCACTGTGACATTGCAGGACTATGTGGAATCATGGATACCATTGTGACACTCTACAGCCTCATGGAACCAAGGGGACCATGGTGTCATTGTGCAGCTCCATGGAATCAAGAAAACCATTTTGACACTGCAAGGCCTCATGGAATCCAAGGATCATTGTGACACTATGAGGCTCCATGGAAACAAGTTGCCAGTGTGATACAGCAGGGCCTCGTGGAACCAAGGATCAAATGTGACACCACCATTGTCATACTGTGGGGGCCCATGAATCCCAGGGAACAGGTAACAGGTCTGGTTGGCTTGGCCTGACTGGCTTGATTGACCTTGGCATATTGAGGGTCTCTTCTCATAGAAAACGTCCTGACTAAGTGCATTCCTTTCTGTGGAAAAGAACCATCCCTCCTGCCAAGGCACTTATCGCCAATATTGGTGCTTCTCCACAATTCACTGCATGCAAGAATTTCTCCTAGACAAAAGCTGCCAAGACAAAGAGCTCTGGCTTACCTTGGCCTCTGGTGATCACCTCTCATCTCAAGGAAGCCCTGAGGAAAGGGTTTGAAGAGGTTTGACTACTGGAGCATCAAGGAGTCACTCTTCCTCCGAAATACTCCTCTGATCACGTGTCTTTTTTTTCCTCATTGTGTATTATGCAAGGAATATTATTTTCAGCTAAAAAGCATTATTCTTATTATTCTACCAGTGTTATCTGACAGAAAACACCTCCTCTACATGTGGATGTGAGTCACCTGCATAATGAAACACAAGAAAGAATCCAGTAGGAATTGTGTCTGCTCCCATCTGTCACACCTCCTCTGGAGCTGGAGGTGCAGCCCCAGAACTAGAGAGGGCTCAAGGGGTACAAGCTCAGCTCACACACAGAGAATTTGGGAATCCTGGGGGGCGTTTTTGGCCTTTGCACACTCACACAAGCTGGGATAGACACTGCTGGTTTCTCTGCCAGGCTGTCTCAGCCCAGCCCAGCTCCCTCCAAGCTCTGCCAGCTGCCCTGAGCTCTGGGCAGCACCAAGTGCCTCACCCCAGCACAGCCCAGCCTCCTCTGGCCCCACAGCTCTGCTCAGGCCAGGCTGCTCTGGGCAGGGGCCCCACGGCCTCAGCCCCTGGCAAGGGCACAGCAGCAGCTGCAGCTCAGACAGGACTCAGCCCCAGCCATGGGGAAGGGGCTGGGCCAAGGGAAAAGGAGGCTCCCTGTGTGCCCTGCTCCCCTCTGGCTGAGGTGCTGAGAGCTCTGCAGCCCCTGCTGCCATCCCATCTGCCCAGACCAGCACAACAGCTCCAGCCTTGGGGCCCTCCAGAGCTGCTCCTGCTGCAGGCCCAGGGCCCATGGCAAAGCTGGGGCAGGCAGAAAGCTGTGCCCATTTCTGTTCATTGCTGCTCTGATGAGGATGGATCTTCAGCCCTTCGAGGTTGCTGGTGAATTTTACTTTTCCAGAGGCCTCTCCTTTCTTGAACTCTTCAATTGAGAAATTCAGTGAGAAAAAGCTCATAAACATTTGTTCAAAACACCCAAACAAGATAAGCCCCTGGGAAAAAAACCTAAGTTTTCAGTTTTTCTGTGGTTAATTAGACAGATTTCAGAAGTTCAAAAAACTTCTCAAGAACTCAATACGAGATTGAAATACGTAAGTTTCTTGAAGTTTTAATGGGTCCCACTGAGGGATAGGATCGAGAAAGTGTCCCCAGGTTCTAGTGTGAGCAGACAGTGATGACAGGTGGGGACAAACAAGGCAAAGATGTCTCTAATTCTATGCAAACCTCGATGTGTTACATGAGTCCAAAAATCCAAGGCCTGAGCCCCAGCCCCTGGCAAGACAGATCCTGTCCTTCCCTCCTTGCTCAGGGCTCATCCCAGGCCACTGGGATGTGGGGATGTGCAATGCCAAGGGCAGCACCATGGGGCAGGCCCTGCCAGGCTGCTGAGCAGGGACAAGGAGGCAAGGAGGCCCCAGGCCTGCAAGGGTCACTTGTCCCCTCATGGCCTCAGGCCCAGGGCCAGCAGCCATGGCCAAAGTGCTGCAGGAGTTGGCTGTGTCAGGGCCTTTCAGCTGCTGCCCATGCCTGTGCCCTGTCCAGCCCAGGCTGTCCTACGGTGTCCATGCCCTGTGCCTCTGTCCCTGCAGGCTGTCGTCATCCCCCGGCTGCCCCACCTGGCTGGCCCCTTCCTTTGCTGGCAGCTCTGCATCCTGCTTGCCTCTGCCTGGCCACACAAAGCCTTGGGCTTGATACCAAAATGTTTAGTTCAGTTTTCACAGTGCCTGTTCACTTTTAGCACAGGAATATGGCATGCTGGGCCGGCTTTTTCAGTGAGGACAGCTGGAAGACAAGAAGACATCTGACTCAAGGATGCAGTGATAGAAAAAGCAAGGAGTGAATTAGGGAACTTAGGGTGGGTTTTATGGTAATGGGTAGAGCATAATATGCTTTTAGCAACTGTATGTAGGCAACAAAATGGTAAAATTGCATACACATGTAAGGTTAGAAGTTATCCCTCACTAGACATCAGGCCTGAATAAATGATACCCTCTTAAATAGAAAATTCCTTTTAAGGAGCCTTGTTCTGGTGATTTCGAAATTTGGTGATGGCAGGGCCTCACAGAACCAAGGAGTCTGCTGTGACACTGTGCAAACTCATGGAACAAAGGGTCCATTTTGACACAGTGGAACCACATGGCACCAAAATCCATATTGGCACAATGGGGCCACACTGAACCAGTGGTCCATTTTGATACTGGACACAGCTCCAAGGAGACCACTGACACTGAGAAACCTCTTGGAACCAAGGGGCCATTCAGACACAGCAAGGCCTTGTGGAACCAGGGGTCCATTGTGACACTGCAGAACCTCACGGAACCAAGGTGATTGTGTTCTACTATGGAACCTCATGGAACAAAGGGTCCATGGTGACACTGTGGAACCAAGGAGATTGTTTTTGGCAGTATGAAAGCTCATGGAACCAGAACTCCATTGTCACAAAGAATGGCCTCATGGCTTTTGTTAGACTGTGTGGCCTCATACAACCATGAGCCATTGTGACACAGCTTGGCCACATGAAGACAAGAGGCCATTTTGACTGAGGAACCTCATGGAACCAAAAGTTCATTGTTACACTGTAGGGCCTGTGGAACCAAGGGGACCACAGTGACAATGCAGGGCCTCATGGAACAGTGGAGACTATTCTGACACTTTGGGACCCACTGGTACCAAGGGGCCATTCTAGCATGGCAGGGCCTCATGGAATCAAGGGGGCTGCAGTGAACACTGTGGGTCTCCATGGGATGAAGGGTCCATTCTGACACCATGGAACCAAGGATACCAGAGTGACACCATGGGGCATCCTGGAACCAAAGGTCAATTGTGACACAGCAGGGCCTCGTGAAATCCTGGAGTCCATTTGTACACCTTGAGGCCTTGTGAAACCAAAGGGCCCTTGTGGCACTTCAGAGCATTTCTGGAGCCAAGAGGACCCCAGAGACACTGTGGGGTTCAAAGGAACCAACGATCTGTTGTGACACTGCAAGGCCTTATGGAATCATTAGGACAATTGTGACACTACAAGGCCTCATGGAAGCAAGGAACCATTGTGACACTATGGACTCTTGGCAGGCCGGGGGGCAGTTGTTACAATGTGTGGCACCATTGAACCAAGGAGTCCATTATGACCCCTACAGGGCCCCATGAAACTGAGGATTCATGAAACAGTGCAGGACCCCATGGAACCAAATGTCCATTGAGACATTGCAGGCCCTCGTGGGGTCCTGGAGATCATAATGAAACTTTGAGGCCTTGTTGAATCAAGGAGCTCTGCCGGACCTTGTAAAACCAAGGAGACCCTTCTGACATTGTGATTCCCCTGGAACCAAGGGTCCATTGTGATACTGCGGTACCAAGGAGACCACTGTGACAGGGCAAGGCCTCATGGAAGCAAGGGGGGACAATTGTGACACTGTGAGACCCAATGAAAGCAAGGGGCCAGTGTGACACAGCTGGGCCTCATGCACCCAAGGGGCCACTGTGATCCTGAAGAGCCCAATAGAACCAAGAGAGCTCTGTGACACTGCAGGACTATGTGGAATCACAGACACCATTGTGACACTCTGCAGCCTCATGGAACCAAGGGGACCATGGTGTCATTGTGCAGCTCCATGGAACAAAGGAAACCATTTTGACACTGCAAGGCCTCATGGAAGCCAGGGACCATTGTGACACTATGGGGCCCCATGGAAACAAGGGGCCAGTGTGATACACCAGGGCCTTGTGGAAGCAAGGATCCAATAGGGAATGACCATTGTCATATGCTCCAGCAGCAGCTGGAGCTCAAAGAGGACTGCTGGGCCCCATGGATCCAAGGGAACAGGGAACAGGTCTGGATGGCTTGGCCTGACTGACTCAACTGACCTCGGCATTTTTGGGGTCTCTTCTCATGCACCCCTGAAACCCTGAGGCTTTGAGCTTTTCTTTCTAAGGGAAAGAACCATCCCTCCTGCCCAGGCACCCATGGCCAAAATTAGTACTTCTCCAAAATTCACTGTGTGCAAATGTTTCTTCCAGACAAAAGCTGCCAGGACAGGAAGGCCTGGCTCATCTTGGCTGCTGATTGTCATCCCTAATCTGCCTTGGAAATACTGGGGCTCTGTGCTTTCTTTCCCATGGTAAAGGACTGGCCTTCTCATCCACATGCTCATGGCTGAAATTGGGATTCTACCTCCCCAAAATTCCCTATATCTGAGATATGGAATCCAAGAAATTTTTTCCATTGCTCCCAAATGAAACCTGCCAGGACAGACAACTCTGGTTGGCCTTGGCCTTTGGTGGCTGCCATTCATCAACCCCTGCAACACTGGGGCTCTGTGCTTTCCTTTCTTTTGAGAGCATGGTAGCACTTCAGGGCCTCATGGAACTAATGGACCATTGTGACACTGTGAGAATTCATGGAACCACAGGGATCACTGTGGCACTGCTGGGCAGCATAGTTATAGTAGTCAAACCTGTTCAGATCCTTTCCTCAGGGCATCCTTGAGATGAGGGGTGACTACCAGAGACCAAGGCCAGCCAGAGCTCTCTGTCCAGGCAGTTTTTTCTGGAACAACCCTTGCATATAGGGAATTTTTCAGAGAGAGTTTCAGTAAGTGGGCACCTGGAAAGATGGATGGTTCTTTTCCATAGGAAGGAAAGCACAGAGCCCCAGTTCTCCAGGGGCTGATGAGATGCAGCCCTCAGCATTCCAAGATCAGCTGGACCTGTCAGGAGGCCCACGGGAGGCCAAACCAGCCAAACCTGTTCCATCTTCCCTTGTTTCCATGAGGTCCCAAAGTGTCACAATGTCTTATTTGTTTCTGTACTGTCACAATGGCCTCGTGCTTCCATAAGGCACCGCAGGGTCACAGTGGCCCTTTGGTTCCACAAGGCCCTGTAATGCAACAATGGCCTCTTGGTTCCACCAAGCCCTGCTGCTTCACACTGGCCCCTCATGGAATCAAAAGTACATTCTGACAGAGAAAGGCTTCATGGAACCAAAAAACCATTGTGACATAACAAGGCCTTGTTTGAGCAAGGTAACCACTGTTGATATTAAAGAAACTCATGGAACCAAGGGGTGTCTGTGACACCGCAGGGCCTCATGCAGCAAAGGGGCCACTGTGATCCTGGGAAGCTCAATAGAACCAAGAGAGCACTGTGACACTGCAGGACTATGTGGAATCATGGAGGCCATTGTTGCATTACAGAGCCTCGTGGAACCAAAGGGCCACTGTGACCCTGCTCTTCTGATCATATGTGTCTTTTTTCCTTCTATGTGTATTATGCATGAAATATTATTTTCAGTGAAGAAATAATATTCTTATCCCTCTGCCAGTGTTATCTGATGAAAAACACGTCCTCTACATATGGATCCAAGACACCTGTATAAGCAAACTCACATTTCCCCCCCAGAGACGTCCAACGCTGCTCATGCCGAGCAGCGTCCCCTGTCCCCCTGGGTCCCCCCTGCCCCCAGCCCTGCAGCCTCCCCCAAAGCTGCTCCACAAATCAACCCCCAGAGTCTAACACGGGGACAAGGGGCTGGGCTGTGTGACCAGGACATCCAGGACGTGGATTATCCAGGTCACTGTGGCCTGGCTTGGGTTCCCCAGAGCAGGAAAGATGTCTGGCAGCTGGAGTAGGGTTTGGGAAGGGCTCCAAGGTGGGGCTGGAGCCCTTTGGCTGTGAGGAGAGGCTGAGGGAGCTTGGCTTCCCCAGCCTGGAGCAGGGAAGGCTGAGGGGCTCCTCATCCCAGCCTGGCAGTGCCACCCAGGAGGTGATGGAGAACACAGAGCCAGGCTCTTCACCGGGGACCTGGTGAGAGACAAAAGCCAATGGGTGGAAGGGGAAAGAGGGGAGATCAGCCAGGACAGGAGGAGATTAAATGAGTCAGGCTGGTTTCAGCATTTCCTCCACACCAAAAGTTTCCTGATCCCCTTCTCCATCCACCACTGACAGCTTTGCAAATCAGGAATTGTTCAGGCTGTTTTATCTCCACTTCACTCAGAGCATCCTGATTCAACAACTGAACTGTGTTTATATCAATCACAGAATCATCTTTGTCTAAAATTGGTTTTTACCGGAATCCCCTGTGAATGGTGGACATGTCAGATGTGTCTGGCATGTCTCACACTGCTGAGAGAAGAGTTTCAATGTTTCATTAATTGTAGCATGTTTACATTTTTTGTGTTGGCAATGAAGAGACATTTTCTGTGCCTCTGAGTCCCACCAGTTCCTGACCCCTAAAGAACAAAAACCTGATGAGTTGTGGCTCCCCCTTGCACCTCCCTCCAGAGCCACAGCAGAGCTGCCTTGTCCTAGGAAGTCCCTGGCAATGCAGGGATGAAGGAAACAGGACAGGCTGTGGGGATCACGGGCAGGGCATACCCAGGGATTTGGGGTGGTTGTGAGCCCTGGGCAGGACCCAGCCCTTGGCCTTGGGGAACCTCGTCCAATTGTCCTGGGCCCATGGCTCCAGCCTGTCCAGATCCCTCTGCAGAGCTTCCTGCCCTCCAGCACAGCCACACTCCCACCCAGCTTGGGCTCACTGGGAACTGACTGAGGGTGCCCTCGATGCCCTCATCCAGATCATCCATAAAGAGATTTAACTGACCTGGCCCCAATCCTGAGCCCTGGGGACACACCTGGGTGTGACTCCATTCCTCAGCTCCTCTGAGTCCCAGGGGTTGGATGAGGAAAACAGTGGGGCGGGGGTTGGGACAGAGTCTGATTGATTGTCAGCCATGAAGGGTCCCAATTTTCAGATCTATTCAGAGTGCAATAGGAGGTGCTTGGGATCAATACCATCTGGGGATTGCTGATATCAATCTAATAAAGGGACAAAAAAAATTTCTCTTCATTGTTTTCAATATATTACATCCTCTTTGAATACACTTCTGAAATCTCTACAATTACCATGAAAGAATTGAAGATTTCTGTTATTCCCATGGGCTTGTATTGCTTGGGTATTTTGAACAAGTGTTTGTGAGCCTTTGTTAGCTGAATTTCCCAGCTGAAGAGCTCAAGACACAAGAGGCCTCTGGAAAAGTAAAATTCATCAGCAGCAACCTCCAAGGACCTAAGGATCCATCCTCATCAGAGCAGCAATGAACAGAAATGGGCACAGCTTTCTGGCTGCCCCAGCTTTGCCATGGGCCCTGGGCCTGCAGCAGGAGCAGCTCTGGAGGGCCCCAAGGCCGCAGCTGTTGTGCTGGCCTGGGCAGATGGGATGGCAGCAGCGGCTGCAGAGCTCTCAGCACCTCACAAAGAGGGGAGCAGGGCACACAGGGAGCCTCCTTTTCCCTTGGCCCCAGCCCCTTCCCCATGGCTGGGGCTGAGTCCTGTCTGAGCTGCAGCTGCTGCTGTGCCCTTGCCAGGGGCTGAGGCCGTGGGCCCCTGCCCAGAGCAGCCTGGCCTGAGCAGAGCTGTGGGCCAGAGGCGGCTGGGCTGTGCTGGGGAGAGGCCCTTGGTGCTGCCCAGAGCTCAGGGCAGCTGGCAGAGCTTGGAGGAGCTGGGCTGGGCTGAGAGAGCCTGGCAGAGAAGCATCAGTGTCCATCTCAGCCTGGGTGAGCGTGCAGGGGCCAAGAAAACACCCCAGGGCTCCAAATTTTCTGTGTGTGAGCTGAGCTTTTGACCCCTTGAGCCCTCCCAAGTGCTGGGGCTGCACCTCCAGCTCCAGAGAGATGTGACAGATGGAGCAGACACAAAGAATTCCTGCCAGATTATTTCTTGTGTTTGCTTCTACTGATCACCTGGATCCATATGTAGAGATGTTCTTTGTCAGATAACACTGGTAGAATGATAAGAATAGTATTTTCAGCTGAAAATAATATTCCTTGAATAATATAAAATAAGGAAAAAAAGACACGTGATCAAAGAGCATCTGAGTTTTGCAGAGGATGAGAGACTCCTTGATGTTCCAGTACTCAAACCTGTTCAAGCACTTTTCTCAGGGCTTCCTTGAGATGAGAGGTGGCACCAAAGGCCAAGGCCAGCCAGGCCTGTCTGTCCTGGCAGCTTTCATCTGGGAGAGACTCTTGCATACTGTGAGTTTGGAGAAGTACCAATTTTGGCCATAAGTGCCCTGGCAGGAGGGATGGTTCTTTTCCACAGAAGGAATGCACTGAGTCAGGACGTTTTCTATGAGAAGAGACCCTCAGTATGCCAAGGTCAATCAAGCAGTCAGGCCAAGCCATCCAGACGTTTACCTGTTCCCTTGGATTCAAGGGTCCCACAGTGTGACAGTGGTGGTTCCACATTGATCCTTGGTTCCACAGGGCCAGCTGTGTCACACATGGCCCTTGTTTCCATGGAGCCTCATAGTGTCCCTGGCTTCCATGAGGCCTTGCAGTGTCAAAATGGTTTCCTTTGTTCCATGGAGCTGCACAATGACACAATGGTCCCCTTGGTTGCATGAGGCTGCAGAGTGTCACAATGGTGTCCATGATTCCACATAGTCTGCAGTGTCACAGTGCCTCTTGGTTCTATTGAGCTCCTCAGGATCACAGTGGCTCCTTTGCTGCATGAGGCCCAGCTGTGTCACACTGTCCCTTGCTTCCAATGGGCCCCATAGTGTCACAATTGTCCTCCCCTGCTTCCATGAGGCCTTGCCTGTCACAGTGGTCTCCTTGGTACTGCAGTATCACAATGGACCCTTGGTTCCAGGGGACTCACAATGTC
>JAJEOU010002991.1:114835-142679 GCA_021534815.1 Acrocephalus arundinaceus | reverse complement strand
TTAAGCCTTGTTTCTTTTTTCACCTATAGAATTTTTTCCCAAGAGTTGCAAGGCAATTGATGGCCGGGTACTTATGAGTGATCAGGTGAAGACAAAAGCATGGAGGGTAGCACTTAGCTACACCCTTGTCTCCGGGAGTTTTTCCCCGAGGGGGGGGGGAGAGAAAGACGGGGGCTGGGGGGGGAGCAGCTTCACTTTTGGTGTGGTCTGTGTGGGGCGGACGCGGCTGCCGTTGCTGTGTGGGTTTCTCACTGGCACCGCCGGGATCTGATCCTGGAGAGAGAGCTTCCGTCGTCTGCTCGTGTGCCCAGATCCGGATTCCTCTTTTTGCTGCCCTGCTGGAGCTGCCTCGGCGGGCATCCTGCCCACTGCCTCGGCGCTGTTTTGGAGCTGCTGCACCGTGGCCCGCGCTGGCCTTCTTGCCAGACGTCTCTGCCCTCCAGTGACCACCGACTGAGCTCCGAACTTCATCCATCCACCAGCCCGGGATTCCCCACCGTTCCAGCTTGGTACTTTTCTTTGAAGTCCCCCAGAGACCAGACTGCCCCGGTTTTGTCGGACCAAGCTCCGTCAAGGCCCTGGTTCTGTTTTTCGCTATTAATTGCTGTAGTTGTTGTTGTTTGTTTGCCTTGTTATACCTATTAGTAAAGAACTGTTATTCCTATTCCCATATCTCTGCCTGAGAGCCGTTTTAATTTTCTAAATTATAATAATTTGAGGAAGGGGATTTGAATTATCCATTCCAAGAGAGGCCCTGCCTCTCTCTAGCAGATACCTGTCTTCTTTCAAAACTAAGACAGATTTTGGTGCCCAGACGTGGGCTTGAGTGAAGAGAGAGATCCCCAACACAATGTGACCTTTAGCCGATTGCTCCTCCACGAGTTGTTTGAGTGCCTTCAATTTCTGTTTGTTCAGCGGCCACTGATCCTCCCAAACTGGGGTATCCATCAGCCAATTTAGTTTTTGGAAGGGACACTCCTCAGTGGAGACAATTAAAAATCTTTTGGGTTTTTTGGGATTTCTTGTTTAACTCCCCACTGCAAATTTACCCAAAAGGTAAATTTGGAATCTAGAACAAACAAAGAAGCCAATTGCCCTTCTGGTCTCTCAATTTGCACAATGCTCTTGGATTGTTTTGCCAATTGTGTGCCCCCTATACCTGTAACCTTACCAGCCACGGGTTGCAACTCCCAGTGTGATGGCCACTTGTGTGGTGGTATGACTGTCATATCTGATCCTGTGTCCATCATTCTCTGGAGTCGGATGAAATCCCCCTCCCTCTTGAGCCCACAGCAAATTATGGGTTTGTTCTCTCCTACCATTTCTGTCCAATAGACCTACAGGTCCAGACCATGCTAGGGCAGTTTGGGCAGTGGTCTGGCCTGGGCAATGACTCGGCCCTTTGGTAGGAAGAGGGGAGGATGGACACAACGTGCCAAGAGAGCTCGTTGCTCCGGATCTGATGGCAAAAGTGCTGGACTAATCTTGATCTCAGAGGGAGTGTGCTCAGAATCCCTGATAACAAGGCACTTACTATCAGTCTGCTGTAGGTTGGTCATGTGTCCAGGGTCAATGGTGACCACTTGCCAGTCCGGTGTGTTGGAAGGCAAACCTGTTGTTAACTCAAGCACAAATGGCTTCCATATCCTCTTGGTTGTTCCCAACCCTGAGGGTTCCTTAGGGTCCCACACCTTCCCAGGACTGGGTTGCCCCACAACCCCTACAACCCGGTGACCTGTCCCATTTTTCTCATCACGTGGGAGAAGCTCATGCTCCTCCCCTACTTTTTTGGAACTGGAATGTTCCCTTTCTCCCCCTCCCCCACTGCTCCCACCAGTGTGTGTGATGTTTTATTCTTAAAGGGACAAAAGCACATCACATGTCCCTCCCGCCCACACTGGAAACATTTGACCCTCCCAGCCACTGGTGGTCCAGCTGGAATGGTGGCTGGTGCTGCAATCCGGCCTCTGAGCCCAGACCCTTTCCGCTGTTCATCTGGGTCCCTTATGGCTCACTTGGTGCAGGTCTCAGTGAGGAGGTCCAGGGTTGGAGGTGGAGCAACCAGAAGCCCGGAGATGATCCTCTTGCAGTCATCACTGGCATTGCTTTGTGCCACTTCCAGGCACCAAGTGGCTTTGTGCCACTTCCAGGATCATCTTCTGTTGCAACTCCTGGTGCTCTCTCTGGTTTTCCAACACTGCATGAAGTCTATCTATAAAATCTAGGAAGGACTCAGAAGGGGATTGTTTAATTGAGATAGAACTCTGCCTAGGATCTTTAGTGGGCATGATCTGAAATGCCCTTTGGGCAGCATCTGTCATGTGATTTAACACAGGAGGGGTTCTGGGTTACACTGAGTTTTACTGGTTTATACTGGGGTGGGGTGCTGGGGGTCACTGGGTTATACTGGGTTATACTGGGTTATACTGGTTTGTATGGGGATAGGGTGCTGGGGGCATTGGTTTATACTGGATTATACTGGGATATACAAGTTTATACTGGGATGGGGAGCTGTGAGTTTCTGGGTTTTCCTGGTTTGTACTGGGTTTTACTGGTTTATGCTGGTTTATACTAATTTTTAAAGGGATTAGGGTTAGGGGTGCATTGGTTTATACTGGGTTATACTGAGATGTACTGGGTTATATTGGGAAGTACTGGTTTATAGTGGGATGTGGCTTGGGACCCACTGGGAGTGACTTCAGGTTGTGCTGGCCTTACTGGTTTATACTGGGAGCTGCCCCCACAGGGCCAGGGGATTGAGGGTGGCTTCCAGTGCTTACTGGTTTATACTGGTGCCCTCTCAGTATAAACCTGGTAAAAATGGGAGCCCAAGACCATACTGGGAGCCCTTAGACCCGCCTTTCATGGGTAGACCTGATGTCCCCAAATCCCCATTGACTTCAACATAGTAGACCTGGTGCCCCTAAATCCCATACTGTGAATGGGTTTGGGTGCAATAACCCTTACTGGTTTATACTGGGAGCTGCCATCTCAGGCCGCAGGGGCCTGGGGGCAGTTCCCAGTGCTTACTGGTTTGTACTGGTGCCCTCCCAGTCCACACCTGGGACCACCGGCAGGCACTGGTGGCCAAGAAGTACCCTGAGCCCAAGCTGGCCTTTGCCAGGGCCCTGTGAGCCACAACTTCTCCAACTTCTCGACCTGGAACCACCAGTTGCGGCTCCTGGCACCCACCAGGAACTGCAGGAAGGGTCAGGCTGGGAAACTGTCCCCCAAAAGGCTGAAGGAACGTGAAAGATTCCCCTGGAAAAATTCCCAGACTTTTGGCTTGATCCTATCCCAAAAATTCTCCAGCCCCTTGCTTGATGTTGAGCTCTGCTGTCTTCGATGAGTAGACCTGGTGTCCCAAAGATTCCCCATTGCTTTCAATGGGTAGACCTGCTGTCCCAGAAATCCCCACTGACTTCAGTGGTAGGCCTAATGTCCTCACAGTCATTAATGGATAGACCTGGTGTCCCCAGATCACCATTTCCATTGATGGGTAGAGCTGTTTTCCTGAAATCCCCATTCATTTCCATGGGCAGACCTGGTGTCCTAAATCCCCCAATTGACTTTAATGGGGGTAGACCTGATGTCCCAAATGTCCCATTCACACTAATGACTGACCCTGATTCCCTAAACTCCCCATATTAAGGGATAGACCAGGTGTCCCACTGAGCCCACTGGTTTCAGTGGGTAGACCTGATGACCCCAAATCCCCATTGTCTATATTGGGTAGACCTGAAGTTCCTAAAATCTTTATTATTTTTAATGGATAGACCTGGTGTCCCTAAAAACCTATTGGTTTAAATAGGTAGACCAGGTGTCCCTTAATTCCCATTAATCATGGACTCAATTTTCCAAATTCCCCATATTAGTGGGTAGACCACGTGTCCCAAAATTCCCTTTGACTTTAATAAGGTAAATCTGGTATCCCTAAATCTGCATTGCCTTGAATGGGTAGACGTGGTTTCCCCAAATCTCCATTGCCCTTAATAGACATGGTTTCCAAAAAATCCCTATTGATTTTAATGGGTAGACCCCATGTCCCTAAATCCCCGTTGGTTTCAATGGACCTTTTCCCTAAATCCTCATTGGATCAAGAGGTCGGACCTGTTGCCCCTAAAAATCTCCATTGGTTTTAATGGGTGGACCTCTTCTCCTTAAAAATCCCCATTGATTTCAATGGGTACACCTGAGCCCCCACACACCTGGGTGCCCCCATTCAGATCTTGGGGTGTCCCATGGCTGCTCCCCTGAGATTTTGGGGTGCCCCCTTTGCCCCTCCCCAGAGCTGGAGCTGGTGTAGAACTCCGTCTTCACTGAGCCCATGGACCAAAGCACCTGGGTGTACCTGCACTGCATCCTCTCCTGAGGTAACTCGGGGCTCCCTCCTATCTCTGGGGTCCTCTCCTGGAGTTTTGGGGTGTCCCCTGAATGTCGAGGTGTCCCCCCACAGCCCCTCCGGCCACTGAGGGTCATCTGCATCCACATTGACTGGGAAGACATAACAGTGGCCATCATCTTCCCCCAGCCCATCAGGGTGAGTGGGGACCACTGGGAATGCCAGAAAAATCACCTGGATCCCCCCTAATCACCCTGGTACTCCCCAAAACCACCTGGATAACCCTGGGAACCCCCAAAAAATCATCTGGGTACCCCCAAAAATCACCTGGATACACCTGGATACTCCCCCAAATCACCTGAGGACCCAAAAAATTACCTGGGAACCCCTCAAAAGGGGGAGCTCTGGGGTTACTGGGAGCTCCATGGCATTAATGGGAGCACTGGGAAGGGTTACTGGGGTAAATGGGGGTAAACAGGACACCAGGTCTACCCATTCAAGTCAATGGGATAAATGGGACACAGCATCTACCCAGCCAAAGCATTGGGGATTCACTACCACCAGTTTGGGCAGGGGCCCAAGAATTTTTGGGGGTACCCAGGTGTATCCAGGTGATTTTTTTGGGAGTACTCAGGTGATTTTTGAGGATACCCAGATGATTTTTGGTGTACCCAGGGGTACCCAGGTGATTTTGGAAGTATCCAGCTGATTCTTGGGGTACCAGGTGGTTTATGGGGAACCCAGGCATATTTGGGGAGAGATGATGAGGGTACCCAACACTTTTGGGATCCAGGTGATTTTGGTATCCAGGTGATTTTGGGGTTCTCAGGTGATTTTTGAGGGTACCGAGGCAATTTATGGGGTACCCAGGTGATTTTTGAGATTCCCTGGTTTCTCCAGGTGACGTCTGGGTGGTTTCCAGGTGATTTTTTGAGGGGTACCAAGGTGAATTGGGGATATACCCAGGTGTATCCAGGTGATTTTTTGGGGGTACCCAGGTGATTTGGGTGGGATCCAGGAGATTTGGGGAGTATCAAGGTGGGTTTTTTGCGGTACCAAGGTGATTTTTGGGGTTCTCAGGGGTCCCCACTCACCCTGACAGGCTGGGAGAAGATGACAGCCACCGTCGCGTCCTCTCGTTGACATGGACACAGATGACCCTCGGCGGAGGGGGGCTGTGGGGGGACACCCCGACATTCAGGGGGCACCCCAACATTCAGGGAGATCTGAATCATGATTTTAAAGAGTTAAGATTTTAGCTGAGGGTTAGAAGAAATTTATATGGATCAGGTCTCGGAGTCAGGACACATTCACACAGCATAACAACCATAAACCAGGATTTATTTATTTATTTGCCATTCCCAGTAGGAGCCCAGTCACTGCCAGTCATTCCCCATTATGATGCAGTTTGCCCCTAGCATGCTCCCAGTTGCTCCCAGTTTCTCCCACTTTCGTCCAGTGTGTTCCAAGTTGCCCCTTGCACAGCCTCAGGAACTCCCAGTATGATCCCAGAATGAGTCCAGTATGATGCCAGTCTCTCCCAGCAGGGCCCCAGTCACTCACTCTTGTGCCTGGATGCCCCCAGACAGGTCTCAGTTTCACCCAGCACATTTCCAGTGGCTCCCAGTGTGGTCCCAGTCACCACCTGCATGGTCTCAGGCACTCCCAGTATATCCCAGTTGCCCTGAACATTCTCGTAGTCATTGCCAGGCACTCCCAGTTACCCCAGCATGGTTCAGTTGCCCCCAGTTTTATCCCAGTCACTGCCAGTACATCCCAGTTTTCACCAGCATGCATCCTGTCACTCCTATTTATTCCCAGTTGCTCAAGGTGTATCCCCAGTAGGGTCTCAGCATGGGTCTGGTAGCTCTCAGTAACCCCCAGTCAGGGTCCATTAACACCCACTGTAATCTCAGTATGATGCCAGTAACTCCCAGTCTGATGCCAATGGCCCCCAGTGTGATCCCAGTTGCTCCCTGTCAATTCCAGTATGACTCCAGTAGCTTCCAGTATGATCCTCATGGCTCCCAGTCTCTCCCAGTATATCCCAGTCACCCCCAGCATGCTCCCAGTCATTCCCAGTTCCTCACAGTTGGTTTCAGTGTGATTCTAGCAGCTCACTGCCACTCCCAATCAATCCCAGTAGGAGTCCAGTCACCCTCAGTGTGACACCAGTCTCACCCAGCACGAACCCAGCTGCTTCCACTGTGATCCCACTATGATCCCAGTTGCTGCCAGAATAGTTCCAACTGTTCCCAGTTCCTCCAAGTTTCCCCTAGAATAGTCCCAGTCCCTTTCAGGATGTTCACATGCACTTCCAGTTTTCCCCAGCATAGACCCAGCTGATCCCAATGTGGTTCCAGTCTCCCCAGTATGGTAACAGACACTGCCAGTATATCCCAGTATATCCCAGTAAAGTTCTGGTTACCTCAGAATGATCCCAGTCTTTCCCAGTTTCTTCCAGTTCCCTCCAGCATGATCCCAGTTTCTGGAAGTTGCTTAAATGTGGTCCCAATCGCTCCCAGTAGGATTCCAGTTTCCCCACATGCAGTCTCAGTCCCCTCAGCATGGTTCCAGTCCCTTCCAGTTGATCCCAGTTGTTCCCAATGTGTCCACATTTTCCTCCCAACAGTAGCACCCAGTAACCCCCAGTCAGGATCTGTTCACACCCATGGTAATCCCAGTGGCTCCCAGGATGAACCCAGTAGGACCCAGTCACCCCCAGTTTGGTTCCAGTCATTCCCAGATACTCCCAGTATTATTCCAGTCATGCCCTGAGTGACTGCCTGTCACTCCCAGTTTGGGCCCAGTTGCTCCCAGTCACCTCCAGCATGGTTCCAGTCACAGCCAGAACCTTTTCCAGTCACTCCCAGTCTGGTTCCAGTAGGATCCCAGGATGACCCCAGCATGGGCACAGCTGCTCCCATTTACCCCCACTGTGGTTTCAGTCTCTCCCAGTGTATCCCAGTTGCTCCCAGCATGTTCCCAGTCATTCCCAGTTGTCCTCAGTTGCTTCCAGGCTGATTCCAGTTGCTCACAGCCACTCCCAGTCACCCTCAGTGCAGTCCCAGTTGCTGCCAGTATGATCCAGTATGATCCCAGTCTCCTCCAGCATAGGCCAAGCCTCTCCCATGGTGATCTCAGTAGGATCCCAGTTGCCCCCAGGCACCTTGCAGAGCCCCAGCCATGCTGTTTGCCCCCAGCCTGCCCACGGCCAGCCTGGGGCTGCTCCCGGGGCTTTTCTGTGCTCAGCATTGGCCTGGGCAAAGTGTTCTGGAGAGAGCCTGGGCAAGGAGCCTGCAGCCCCCAGGCCCTGGCCTGAGGCGTCAGCGCTGCCCCAGCAGTGCCCATGGCCTGTCCCTGCTGCAGCCCCGGCACTGCCACCCCCAGCACTGTGCCCGGCCCCGAGAGCACTCAGGCCCTACAGCAACACCAGGGCCAGCAGGGCAGCGGGGCAGGGCCACGGCAGCAGCACTGGCAACACCAAGGGCTGCTGCTGCTGCTGCTGGGCACAGCTGCTGTGCCAGCACTGATGTGCCCCCAGCTCTGCACACAGACATTGCTGCTGCAGCTGCAGAGAGGGGAACCAAAGGGGGATCTCTGCAGAAAACTTGGCTGGGAGTTCCTTGAGTTTCTTTAAACTCACGAAGGGTGCAGCCCCTCATTGACACACTTCTTGGCCACAGGGAACGTTAACAGAAACAAAATGAGAATAGCACAAACAATGACATTTCTTTGTGGACAATAACTTAAAAGTAAAACAAAGAAATAGAACCTCCAAAATGAAACTAAAAAGTATCAAAGATGACTTTTATTACTTGTGATTTGCATAAATTAAAAAAGCAGTTTAATGTTTCTGAAACCATCCAGTCATCAGTCTCCACACTGCAGCCTTGAGCTCCTGGTTCCTCAGGCTGTAGATGAGGGGGTTCAGGGCTGGAGGCACCACCGAGTACAGAACTGACAGGGCCAGATCCAGGGATGGGGAGGACATTGAGGGGGGCTTCAGGTGAGCAAACATGCCAGTGCTGAAAAACAGGGAGACCACAGCCAGGTGAGGGAGGCAGGTGGAAAAGGCTTTGTGCTGTCCCTGCTCCGAGGGGATCCTCAGCACAGCCCTGAAGATCTGCACATAGGAGAAAATAATGAACACAAAACAACCAAAGGCTAAACAGATGGAAAAAACAAGAAGCCCAAGTTCCCTGAGGTAGTAGCGTGAGCAGGAGAGCTTGAGGATGTGTGGAATTTCACAGAAGAACTGTCCCAGGGCATTGCCATGGCACAGGGGCAGGGAAAATGTATTGGCCGTGTGCAGCAGTGAATAAAGAAAGGCACTGGCCCAGGCAGCTGCTGCCATGTGGGCACAAGCTCTGCTGCCCAGGAGGGTCCCGTAGTGCAGGGGTTTGCAGATGGACACGTAGCGGTCGTAGCACATGATGGTCAGCAGGGAAACCTCTGCTGACATGAAGACCAGAAATAAAAAGAGCTGAGCAGCACATCCTGCATAGGAGATGGTTGTGGTGTCCCAGAGGGAATTGTGCATGGCTTTGGGGACAGTGGTGCAGATGGAGCCCAGGTCGGTGAGGGCCAGGTTGAGCAGGAAGAAGAACATGGGGCTGTGCAGGAGGTGGCCGCAGGCTACGGTGCTGATGATGAGGCCGTTGCCCAGGAGGGCAGCCAGGGAGATGCCCAGGAAGAGGCAGAAGTGCAGGAGCTGCAGCTGCCGCGTGTCTGCCAATGGCAGCAGGAGGAAGTGGCTGATGGAGCTGCTGTTGGTCATGAGCTCCCCCTGGTATCAGCACCTGTCTGAGAAGGAGAAGGCAGTGACACGTTACTATTTATGTCTCAGAATTAAATCTATATCAATCTTCATGTAAATCTCTCCAAATCACTTCTAGCACACAAAACCTTTTCTGGCTTAAATGTACAGGATATTTCATTGACACTGGTGAGAGCTTGCTTAGAAATCTCCAAGGAGCTTGGGGCTCTCCTGATGTCCTGGAGGACTCAGTTTTTCACTAAAACAACAGGTAAACAGGAACTGGGAGTGATGTTTGATTAAGTCCACCCCGAATAATAAACAGCTTTTCAGCACTGTAACCCTCAATTTGCCTTACTGCAGAGCAGAGCTCTGGGGATGTTGTTTTGGTTATTTACTTCTACTATCCCCAGAACAGGCAGTGGAATTTTTAAGGCAGAGATCCTTGACATTTCCACTTGCATCTGAGAGACACCTCGTGGGTGCTGTGAGGCAGAGATCATCTTTTGGTGCAGGGTGGGGCAGACAGTCTGTCCATCACCCCTGCTCTCAGCTGCCAAGGGCTGTCACCTCTGGAGGCTGGAGGGCGATGGCACCCAGGGCTTCCCTGAGGAGGAACAGAGAGTCCTGCAGACTCATTGCCCACAGCTCCCACGTGACCTGCCAACAAAGGCAGCAGCAAGAGAAGGGAAAAAGGAGAAATTCCCCAACACTGCTCTGGAGGCTGTACAGGGGCATCAGATGGGAACAGGGAGTATCCGGTCATCAAGGGGATCTGCCAGGGAGGCAGCTCCTTCTTCTGACCCCATGGCGTTTAAGGCAAAGGCTCTGCTTGGTGGTGCAGGAGATCAGGGGCTTGTGCTGGGGAAGAAATCTGCAGTGCAGGGGATGGACCAGAGCTTCCTTAACCCCCCTGCCAGGGCATTTCAGCAGCAGCTCCCTCTCCCTGCCTGCCCAGGGCTCTGCTGCCTGCAGCTGTCCCTGCCTGCAGCTGCTTCCCTGTGCCCAGGGCTGGGCCCTGCCAGGGCTGTCAGAGCCCAGCCCAGCTCTGGGGGCTCAGCTCTGCCCTGCAGATCCCTCCCAGCTCAGGCATTGCCCAGGGCCAGCTCTGGCTCTGCAGATTCTGATGGCAACGTCAGAGAAACCCTGAGGGGGCTGGAAAAGGGACACTGGTGCTGCCTGCAAGGGACTCTTAGCTGATTTCTGTCACTGCCTGGTTTATAAAGATCTGAGAGAAAACTGTTTTCTTTTTCTCAACCTGAACTGGGAGATGAATATCTATGTGCAATTTCCCATCCCGGCAACACACAGCAGAAGATTGAAAAAGCAGGATTTTCCATTTATGCAGCCCCTGCCTCTCTGTACTCCCTGTATAATCTGCTTGGAAATGTTCTGGAGTTAAATTTCATGCTGGGAGCAGTTTTGAACAATGCAGCATCCTCAGCACACAAGGAGAACACTTCCACGCCTTACCAGCTGTCTCCTTCCACCCAGATCTTGTCCCCCAGTGCTGGCAGCAGCTCCCAGGGCTGGCTGAGAGCTGTCCCTGGCAGGCAGCAGAGTCCCTGGACCAGCACAGTGCCCTGGGCTGCAGGACCCTGCTCTGCACCACAGCCCTGGGCACCCCTGGCTGCTCTACACAAGAGATCATCAGAGAATGTACTCACAGAGTCTGTAGGCATTGGGATGTTGCAGCTTGAGGAGATCACTGCAGGAGCTGCAGCTGCATTATCCTGCAGCCAGAGGTTCCTGTGCCAAGGGCTGGCAGTGATTCTCCCCCAGTCCCTTCTCAGCACCTTCCCAGCCCTGAGTGATTGAAGCTCTCTGTGCCTCTGTGCTGTGCCCGGGGTGGCTGCAGGCAGTGCCCCAGCCCTGCTGGGCTGGCAGAAAAGCTGCTCATCCAGAGAAATGTGTTTTTAAGCTCTTCTTGGTTACCAGGATCTCCCTCTGGATGATGAGCTCAGCCCAGCTCATCAGCACAGACACAGCACAAGGACTTTAATGACCCTCTCAGGGCTTTGTGCTCAAGCCCTGAACATCAGTCCCTGAGAGGGAGCTGAAGAAACCTCTCCAGAACTCCAAGGCAGAAGCCAACTCCAAAGTTTCTGGAAGTTTTAATGGGTCCCACTGAGGGACACGACACAGAAAGTGTCTCCAGGCCCCCGGCAGAGCAGAGAACTGCAGGCAGTGATGACAGGTGGGGACAAAGAGAAGCCAAGTCTTGGTGCCCTGGGCCACAGCAGCCTCTGTGCCACCAAGGACACTGAGGGGACACCTTGTCCTGAGGCCCTGGGCCTCCTGGCACAGCCCCAGCCAGGCTGGGCACTGTCAGCCCCTTGTGCTGCCCTCAGCATCCCCCTCCCATGCCAGTGGCCTCCAGGATGTGCTGGAAGGAGTCCCTGGGGAAGGAGCCTTGGTCAGCAATGGCCCTGGGGGGCTCCTTCATGCTGCCAGGGACTGCAGGTTTTTCCAAGGACTTTGGGTTTGGCTTTTGCCTTGGACTTTCTGAGAGGTTTGTGCAATCCTGGCCTCCAATTCTCTGCTTTAATGAGTCCCTTGAGAGGCTTTGTCAGTAATAACACTCAGTGGGGCTCATTAATGCTTCAAGGTACTTCAGTTATTTTATGGTACTTTGTTTTTCCCTTTTCAAACTGACTTTTGGAAAAGTTTGTGCAATTATGGCCTCCAATTATCTGCTTTAACGCGTCCCTTGGGATTCTTAGTCAGTAAAAACACTCAGTGGGGCTCATTAATAATTCAGAATACTCCAAGTTTATTACAGAACTTTTTTTGACACTGATCCTTAGAGGTTTGTGCAGTCATGGCCCCAATTATCTGCTTCAATGAGTCCCATGGGATTCTTAGCCAGTAACAACACTCAGTGGGGTTTATTAATACTTCAAGGTACTCAGGGTTAGTTTAAGTAATTCTTTTTGTCACTGAGTTTCTGAGAAGTTTTTGTGCAAACCTGGCCTCAAATTCTCTGTTTTAATGAGTCCTGTGAGAGCTTTGCACTGACACGAAGTGGGTCTCAGTAATGCTTTGAGATACTCGAGATTTTTAAGATACTTTGGATTTTCCTTTGGATTTTCCATCCCACACTGCGTCTCTGAGAGGTTTTTGTGCAATTCTGGCCTCCTGTGCTGTCCTCTACAGAGCTCCTGAGGAGCCTGTGTTTGGGATTGACCATAGTGGGACCCATTAATGCTTTGAGACACTTTGTGTTTTTCTTCTGACTTTGACTCCTGGCAAGGTTTGTGCAATCTCCTCTCAGGCCCTGAGGTTCCAGGTCTCAGCACCAAATGCACCACGGGGCTCATTAGGATCAAGCAAGTCCTGACAAACCATGGCTGTGCCTTGATTTCTTTCTGGTCTGTTGCAGTTCACTAGGAATTCCTATTTTCAAGGCTGTATTTTTCTCTTCACAGAAAATAAATTAGAAGAGATGACTGTAACATTCAGGGACTGATATTGATCCAGGATTGATATTGACCTCAGAAGGTCTGGCCTGGTCAGAGAAGCTGTGCCTTGAGGCCTGAGCCAGTGTGGACAACCTTGCTCCACATTCCCCAACCCCATCCTGTGTCTCCTTACTCACCTGGGACCTGCTTTGCTTGGAGAACTGGCTGCACTCAGCAAAAGAAGGGTTTTCTTATTTTTTTAGCAATCTAAAACTCCAAAGTTTCAGACAATCTCCTGAAGTGTGAATCATTAAAAACAGATATGATCATGGATAGAGACTCCCTAATTAGTTAAAGTTAGAAAGTGGAATTTTTACTAACACCAGCGGGCAGCACAGGAGTCGTCTCCAAAAGGCGTGACCGCCCCGTACAAGGTTCTTTGCCCTCTATTTATTTCCCAAGATCTTACATACAATACATGTGCATAACCCCAGCGCCTCCCATCCCTGCTCTTTATTAAATGAGGCTATTAGTCCTTCATGTGTGTGCAATTCTTCTCTTGAATTGGGTCAGTGGTCTCAAAGATGAAGTCAGGAGAGTCTTCCTCAGGTATCTGTGACCCTCTGGCACAATCCAAGGTCCCCTGCTTTGTGATTGATTGATATAAAGTCCAGGTGCTGGTCATTGTTCTACTGGTTTCAATCTGTTCTTATAACAGTTCTCTTTCTGCATTTCCTTCTATAAACAAGCTCATAATGGCAAACAATACAACAATTAGCTCTAGCCTAAGTATCTAATAGTCATTAACCTATCATTTGCTAATCTAACTTACACCCTGATCCATATAAGTTACTTCCATCTCTTAGCTAAAATCTTAGCTCTTTAAAATCATGATTAAGTGCCCTCCGAATGTTGGGGTGGCCCCTGAATGTTGGGGTGTCCCCCCACAGCCCCCCCACCCCTGAGGGTCATCTGAGTCCACATCGACCCGGAGGATGCAACGGTGGCTGTCATCTTCTCCCGGCCTGTCAGGGTGAGTGGGGACACCTGGGAACTCCGAAAATCACCTGGGTACCCCCAAAATCACCTGAGTACCCCCCAAATCACCTTAGTACCCCCAAAAAATCACCTGGATACACCCAAAACTCACCTGAGTACCCTCAAAATTACCTGGATACACCTAAGTACCCCCCCAATCAGCTAGATACCCCCCAAAATCTTCTCAGTCCTTCCCAAAAATCACCTGAGTACCCCCAAAAAGCACCTGGATACTCCTAAAAGTCACCTGGATACCCCCCCAAATCACCTGGGTACCCCCCCAAAACCACGTGGATATACCTGAGTATCTCCCCAAATCTCCTGGATTCTCCCCAGAAATAACCTGGATACAGAATTTTGAGTACCCCCAAAAATTCTTGGGCCCCTGCCCAAACTGGTGGTTGTAAATCCCCACTTCTTTGACTGGGTAGACGCAGTGTCCCATTTATCCCATTGACTTTAATGGGTAGACCTGGTGTCCTGGTTACTCTAATTTATTCCCAATAACCTTTCCCAGTGTTCCCAGTAATGCCCTGGAGTTCCCAGTGACCCAAATGCTTCCCTTTAGCTGCTCCCAGTAACACCAGTGCCCCCTCTTAGCCACTCCCAGTGCTCTCAGTAACCCCTCCCAGTGCTCCCAGTTTGCTCAGTTTCGCCCGTTCCTCCCTCCCAGTGCTTCCAACTCCACCACAAGTGCTTCCAGTTCCTCTCCCAGAGCTTGCCCTTAGCCCTTACCAGTGTGCCCAGTCGAACCAGTAACCCCTCCCAATCAAGCCCTATTAATGGATAGACCTCGTGTCCCTAAATCCCTATTGATGTTATTGGGGTAGACCTGGTTTCCTTTTCCATTCATTGATTTCAATGGGTAGATCTGGTGTCCTTTCCCTGCCATTAATTTCAATGGGTACACCTGATGTCAGAAAAAACCCCATTCATTTCAGGGGATAGACCTGATGTCCCAAATATTTTGGGGTTAAAACCACCAATTTCAGGGTTGGAAATTCCCAATTTTTGGTGGGAAAATGCCCCAAATTTCGTTCTTTTTCCCCCACAGGTGAACCTGGAGTGCCCAAAGCTGAGGGCAGCGCTGGACGGCTCCGCCCTGGCTGTTACTGTTAGGTCAGATGTGACATACACACACATGATCAGGATCCAAAATGGAAGAAGTTTTTATTCTGCATGTTCTCCAGCTTATATACTCTTAACAAAGTGTGATCTTAAGGCATTGACTACATTACAATAACTTATATTCATTGGTGCAAAGCAATTAGCATCAATATAGCTGGCAAAAGTTTTACATTAAGTTAATAAGGCACATATACACCTTTACTTATGCACGTAGTCTAACTTACAAAAATTTTCATGTATCTTTTTTAATCAGTTCCCATGCTGTGGTGGTTTTGACCAGCAAGTGAGTTTTCTGGAAGTTCAGGATAGAACCAATTGAAAGTCGTTACATCTCTGTGGACGTACAGAGTTTAAATATCAGGGAGATCAGGAGAAACTCCCTCTTTCCTTCTGGCCAAGAACACAGGTAACACTCCCTAGGCAGCAGGGGACCCCGGGCCAGGCCCCACTGCCCTCTGGGTGGCCGGGGCTGTGCCCGGCTGGGTCAGCCAAGCCTGGCCTGTGCCAGGGGGCTCCTTCCCCTGCCAGCCTCTGCAGGGAGGGAAAGAGAGAGAAAGCTGCAGCCCGGGGCAGTGGCAGCAGGTACTGTCCGGGCCGTGGCCTGGGCCCTGGTTTGCTGGTGCCACTGGCCCAGGGGAGGAGAAGATCTCTCCCCCACCACCACCCCTGGGCCCCAAGAAGCGACTCTGATGCTGGGTCTGCTTTGGATCGGAGCAGGGGTGGGGAAAGTGATCCATCAGCCCTTCCTGAGCCTGTTCCCCCCCGTACCCCCCATCACCAGCGTGGGCCTTGCACTCTGACATCTGTGAGCTGCAGAGAGAGAAAGACCTTGGGCAGATTTAACCCTTTCCTGGCAACATGAAGCTTTCAGAACTCCAACCCTTTCCCAGAGGGAGAAAAGAAGACCAGAGTGATTTAAAATGTAGAGAGACAGCATGATACAGTCAGCAAAAGAACTGATCAAGGTTATCTGGAAGAAAGGATTGAGGAAGTGGACATTTTTGACTGGACTTCTCTAGATGTGAACCATGGAGAAATGGACTATTTCTTGTAAAAGATTGATGCTGTTTTGGGGAATGCTGTTCTAGCTGAAGGTAATAGACTGATGTAATTGAGATTTCATTGAGCATGTTGTAGAGGAAGTTCCCCAGCTCCTGAAATAAAAAGAGGTCTCAGCTGTCTGAGACACAGATTTGGCCCTTTAGCTCTAGTAAAGGGAAGTCTCTTGAGAGAAAGAGAGAATTTTAACGATAGAAGAAGAGAATCTTTGTGAAAAACTAAAAAAAGCATTATTAAACAAGCACCCCAAACATGCTGAGAGGCCCATGAGTAGCCAAGAGAAAGGCTGCTCATGGGTGAGATGGCACAATCTGCAAATTTCCAGGCAGTTGCAGGTTTGTGACATTGGGAGCCACCAGACTGTTCCTTGTGGCAAATGTCTTCATGGACTCCAGAGAAACTCCTCTGCCAAGGTGATGAAAGAATATGTTTAAATGGTTGAAACTGACTGAAAATCACAGTTTTGTCTATATTGGTTATGGGAAAGTGAAAAGTTTGTGGGAGAAAGGGAAGTGTTTTGAAAATTCAATTTCTTTTATTTCCCTTTATTCTTTAGAGTGTGTAAACAAACTGTCTTTGTATCTTTTAAAGTTCAGGCCTGTTACACTTTCTATTTTCTCCTAGTGCAACTATCACAGGACACCAGGTCTACTCAATTAAAGCCAATGGGGATTTAGGGACACCAGGGCTTTCCCTTAATAGGACTTGATCGGGAAGGGTTACTGGTTAAACTGGGAGCACAGGGAAAGGCAAAGGGGAAGCACTGGTGGGGAACTGGAAGCACTGGGAGGGAGGAAAGAGGGAAACTGGGCAAACTGGGTAAACTGGGAGGGGTTAATGGGAGGACTGGGAGGGCAAAGTAGTTAAACTGGGAGCTATTCCTAGGAGCACTGAAAGTGGCTAAGGGGGGGCACTGGTTTTACTGGAAGCTGTGGGGCATTACTGGGAGCACTGGGAAGGGTTACTAGAGATTAATGGGGGTATACAAGACACCAGGTCTACCCATGCAAGTCAATAGGGATTTAGGGACACCAGGTTTACCCAGACAAAACAATGTGTTTCACAACCACCAGTTTGGTGGGGCTCAAAGATTTTTGGGGGTACCCAGGTTTACCTAGGTGACTTTTTGAGGGGTTCCCAGGTAATTTTTGGGGGTACTCAGGTGATTTGGGGGAGTACCCAGATGTATCCAGGTGATTTTTGGGGGTAGCCAGGTGATTTTTTGGGGTTCCCAGGTGTATGCAGGTAGTTTTGGGGAGTGCCAGCATGATTTTTGGGGGCGTTCCAGGTGATTTTTATGGGTTCTCAGGGGTCCCCATTCACCCTGATGGGCTCGGAGAAGATGACGGCCACTGTTGCATCCTCCCAGTCAGTATGGACGTAGATGACCCTCAGTGGCAGGGGGGCTGTGGGGGGATACTCCATCATTCAGGGGGCACCCCAACATTGAGGGGGCACCCCAAAACTCCAGAGGTGGGCCCTGGGGATGGGAGGGAGCCCTGAGTTACCTCAGGAGAGGAAGCAGTGCAGGTACACCCAGGCCCTTTGGTCCGTGGGGTCAGTAAAGACGGCGTTCTGCACCAGCTCCAGCTCTGGAGAGGGGCAAAGGGGGCACCCCAAAATCTCAGGGGGGCAGCCAGGGGACACCCCGAGATCTGAATGGGAGCACGCAGGTGTGTAGGGGCTCAGGTGTACCCATTGAACCCAATGGGGATTTTTAGGGACACCAGGTCTACCCATTGAACTCAGTGGGGATTTGGGGTGAACAGATTTACCCATTGAAACCAAATGGGGTTTTTTAGAGACAAGAAGTTTTCCTATTAAAACCAATGGATATTTTTAGGGTCAACAGGTCTACCTCTTGATCCAATGAGGATTTAGGGACAATCAGTCTACCCATTGAAACTAATGATATTTAGGGACCACAGGTCTAGCCATTGAAACCAATGAGGATTTAGGGACATGGGGTCTACCCAATAAAATCAATAGGGATTTTTTGGAAACCATGTCTGTTAAGGACAATGGGGATTTGGGGAAACCAGGTCTACCCATTCAAGGCAATGGAGATTTAGGGACACCTGATTTACCTTATTAAAGTCAAAGGGAATTTTGGGACACCAGGTCTACCTACTAATGTGGGGAATTTAGAAAATTAGGTCCAGGCATTAATGGGAATTTAGGGACATCTGGTCTATCCATTAAGGACAATGGTGATTTGGGGTCATCAGGTCTACCCACTGAAGCCAATGGGCTCAGTGGGACACCAGGTCTACCCTTTAGTGTGGAGAATTTAAGAAATCAGCTTCAGCCACTGATGTGAATAGGAATTTTGGGACATCAGGCCTAACTCCATTAAAGTCAATTAGAGGGATTTAGGACACCAGGTCTACCCATTGAAATGAATGGGTGTAGTAGCTAGGGAAAAGCTGCTGGAAGATCTCGAGCTGTACGGGTAGATAGGGTTACCTCTTCACATGTAAGTGATGCTTGCCTTACTCAGTTAAGCTTTGTTAAGTTAGTAAATCATATGTAGGTGATGACTTAGGCAGACAGATGTGACGCTGCCTGCGTAAGTTATAAAAACACCATGTAAGCAAAGAATAAATGCCATTTGCCATCCATCATATTGGTGTCAGTGAGCTTATGGCCAGAGCAACCCAGGGCGGGTCGCTGTGCCATTCCTGAACCAGGTCATCACGCCTCAGCAGAGACAACAAGTGGTGCCAAAACCCGTGAGACTTCAAATGCCGGAGTGGAAGACCCGAAGTCTGAGCGGGAAAGTCGAGGCCGGAATCGGAGCTGGGGACAGGAGTTGCCTGGATGGGTGAACGGTGGCCGAGACAGCTGGCCTAACCTCGGCGAGGAGGATGCTCCCGGACCAGCGAGGACGATGGAAGCTCTCGTGAAACTCGTATTGCAATTACATAAGCAGTGGGGGATAGATTGTAAGCCTGAAGATTTCACTTCCTAACGAGGTTACGAGGCTTGTGCAGATTGGGGTAATTGACCAGCTGGTGGATATACTCCACCCAGCGTGTAGGACAAATACACTAAAGCTTTAGCCGAAGATGTAACGTCCTCTGGGAGCGGGAAAAGTCTAAAATCATGGGGCAAAGTCGTGCAAGCATTGCGAAAAGCCCTGCAAGAGCAGGAAACCTGGAAAGCAGCGCAGAGATGTCTGTTCGTTACTCCTAAAGTAGGAGTTGCAGCAACCATGCAGACATTAATCGAAAGCAGCTCTATCGAGTCTGCTGATCCATCAAAATGAGAGTGCATTTCGTCACCTCCAAATCTGCTAAATTCCGTCTCTGAACACTCTCCTGCCCCTGACTCCTCCTCGGAACAACATAAATCTGTGTGGGGTGAGTTGCTCGATGAGGCGAGAAATGCCTCTGACAAAAGTAGATCTCAAGAAATATGGGAAAAGCCGCCACCCTATGTGCCCCAAAGTGGTGCTGAGCAGCAAAATGAAGGGCGGAGCACATATGCCGCCAGCACTAGTGGGGGGGAGTCGTCAGTCATTCTCACCGAAGGTAAACGTAAAGTAGAAGAAAGGCGGGAGGAGGTGAATTGCGGGTCTAACAACAGAGGAGGGGGGAGTGGTAACCAGGAACAGAGAGCCAACCAGGATGTTCGTTCAAAAGTACTGTCTTGTAAAGCAAGAGCCTCCGTAAGCAGGAGGCGGGGTGAACAGAGGGGAAAGGAACCTTCCACCCACAGGAGAAGCAGGCAGGGGCGGAGTTCAACAAAAAGGTACCGGAGCCCTGAAGCATCCAGTCAGTCGGCTTCCGCCTCTGACTCAGACACTAGCCAGGATGAATGGGGGAGTGACAGGTCTATTGCTGATTCAGACTCAGAAGTTGAGATAGCAAATAATAGTAGAACTGAAGGTCAACCCACTCACTTTTTAATTAAAGAGGGGCATGTAAAAGAAATCCCCCTTACAGATTGGAGAAAAATAAAGATTGCTTGCGCTGACTGGGCCCCACCAGCCACTTTAGCATTCCCAGTTCAAGTGACTGGTGCCAGTCCAGATGCACAAAGGACCTACTCACCAGTAAATCCCAAAGATATACAAACAATTGTTAAAGCAATTGCAGATAAAGGTATTTATTCTGCCATGGTTTCTACTCTTACTGACAGCATTTTTGGAGGTGATGATATGCTCCCATTTGATATTAAGCAAACATGCAGGTTGATTTTTAATGGGGCGGGAATGATCGTATTTAAACAAGAGTGGGAAGACAATTGTACAAAACAGCTAGCCCAAGCAGCTGGCCCAGACCATCCTTTGTGAAACTCCAGCCTACAGAGGCTCACAGGCATTGATGCAACTATGATTACTCCCCAGGCAGAAGCCCAACACTTACAAGCCGTGGAAATTGTGGCAACCACTCGTGCGGCCAGAGAGGCTATTTGTACAGCCTGCAGAATACCTGCTAAACCGGCACCCTGGTCCGCAGTAAGACAGGGTGAAAGTGAGAGCTTCACTCAATTTGTAGATCGCCTCCAAGCTGTAGTTGACTCTTCAGACTTGCCTGCCAAAGCCAAAGGCCCTGTTGTAGCAGAATGCATGCGGCAACAATACAATTTAGCCACAAAAGAAATTTTATGCTCGTTCCAGCAGGATCAAGAATTGCAACTGCGATTAAACATGTCACAAGCGAAGAACATTTAGCCCCAATTCAAGCAGCCGTTTGCACCGCAATAGCCAGTGTGATGACATGTGTTAAATGCAGACAAGCAGGTCATGTCGCAGAGAACTGTCCCAAAGCCAAAGACCCGCCGCCGTTTCCCCCTACACACCAAAACCAACCTAGAGGGCCGTGCTTTGCCTGCGGAAAGAAAGGGCATCTTGCCAGGGAGTGCAGAGCAAAGATTCAGGGAAACAGGAGGGGCAGGAGGCAGCCGGGCCGCACACAGCCTTCTCCCACATGGAATGGAAAGCAGCTGAATTTTACTATCCCACCTCCCACTTGGGACGTGAGGCGGCCCAGCTACACCAACCCCAAATAGGGCAAGGAGCTCCAGAACCCACTACCTCCTCAGGAAGCAACCAACCTCTTAGCCCAGCCGATAGTCCAGCCCAACCCAGTTATATCTCCAGAACAGCAAGAGCTACTCCCAGAGAGCGGGATCCTCGGGTGGCCCTACTTGTAGATTGCAACAGTCCTCCTAAAGTATGGGGAACTTGTCGCCTTTACAACACTTCCATACCCCCTTGGAGCTACCCAGACGATGACACTGCTATTAGTGTCCCCATTTTTGGTTGACACTGGTGCGGACGTTACTGTAATCCCAAAAACAAGCTGGCCTCCATGCTGGAAGTTAGAAGAAGCCCCTATGGTAGGCGGGCTTGGGGGATTTTCCCGAGCCCAGAAAAGCACCAAACTAATAGCAATAAAGCTCCACACTGAAAAAGGGCCTGAGAAGACCATCACCCTTTACCCGTACGTCATGTCAGGAGTCCTGCCCTTGCTAGGAAGAGATGCCCTAACCCAATTAAAAGTCAGAGTGACAAATTTACCCTAAGGGCCACTGCCGCACACCCACCTTTGCCAATTAAGCTAACATGGAAATCATCTCACCCTGTGTGGGTCGAGCAGTGGCCCCTGCCTGAGCCTTGAATGACTGCCCTTCTTGAATTAGTCGGCTGTGAATTACAGCGAGGTCACATAGAACCCTCCACTAGCCCAAAGAACACCCCAGTTTTTGTGATTCCCAAACGATCCGGTGAAGGTTTTCACCTTCTCCATGACCTGCGTGAGGTGAACAAAAAGATTCAACCCATGGGCCCCGTTCAAACACTGCTGCCCTTGAACTCAATGAACCCAGAAGGGAAGCCCTGCGCTGTGTTAGACATCAAAGACTGCTTTTCTTCAATACCTTTGCACGAGCAAGACAAAGAGCGGTTTGCTTTTTCCATCGTGTTCCCAGTCAGCACCCCAATCTGCGCTTTCAGTGGCAAGTTTTGCCACAAGGGATGGTCAACTCACCAACCATCTGCCAAATCACAGTAGATCAAGCACTATCACCGATCCGACACAGCAACCCGACTGCAACCATCATTCAGTACATGGATGATATCCTAATCGCCGCACCATCGACGAGCCAGGTAGATCGTCTAGTAACAACAATCTCACAGACTCTAAAAGCAAAGGGATTTGAAATTGCAAGTGCCAAGATAAAGAAAGGGCCCAGTGTGACTTTTCTAGGGACACAAATCACAAGTTCCTATGTAACACCTCCTCAAATAAAGATCCGCTGAGATGTCAAAACACTCCACGACATGCAGCAGCTAGTAGGGTCCCTGCAATGGCTTCGCAACATCGTGCTGATCCCTCCAGAAATCATGTCCCCGCTGTATGACCTCTTAAAAGGAAAACACCCCAAAGCAAAAAGCTTTGACCCCCAAAGCGATGAATTCACTCAACTTCATTGAACAGCAAATATCCTCAAGTGCACTCTCCAGATGGAACCCAAACAAACCGCTCAACCTGTATGTACACTTCACAAGAGAAGGGGGACTGGGAGCATTAGCCCAAGGACCCCCTGAGAAAGCCAAACCAATACAGTGGGTAGTCCTAGGAAAGCCATCGCGTGCCTTTTCCACAGGAGTTGAATGCATCGGTAACCTTATAATGAAAGGCAGAAAACTCGCTCTGAGCCTCTTAGGCATTGAACCTGCAAAGATCCATTTACCCTTCCGCAAACAACTTCCCACATTGCCTGTGGCAATGTCAGAGCATTTGGCTTTAGCCCTTGTTGGGTTTTCAGGAGAAATTCGGTACGTCACCAAACCCCCATGGACTCAGCTACTAGCTGTGCTAGACATTGACCTTCCACAAAAGGTCATAAACCGGCCCCTTCCAGGACCGACAGTGTTTACAGATGCATCCTCAGCAACCTCAACTGAAGCTGTAGTGTGGCAGACCAAAGAACAGTGGCACTGCATCAAAATGATTGACCACACACTTTCAGTTCAACAGCTTGAAGCTGCAGCCCTAGTATTAGCCTGTGGACTGTTTACAGCAGAGCACCTCAACATCGTCACTGACTCGATGTTCGTCACCAAGCTTTGCCTAGCCATGTCAGGACCAGGTGTGTCAACGTCTGCAACAGCCATCATGCTAGAAGAGGCGCTCTTTTCCCGAGAAGGCACAATTTCAGTCATCCACTCAACAGTCACAATCTGATCAAAGGACTTTTTCAGATTGGCAACGACAAAGGTAATGCTGCAGCAAAAAGAACTGTGGACACTCAAAGAAGCTCATCAGCTGCATGAAACTCTCAACATTGGAGCCAAGGCACTAGCAAAGAAGTGTGGAATTTCTGCGGCCAATGCAAAACACGTCATAGCCACTTGCCCTCACTGTCAAAAGGTGCCCTTGTGGTCCAGTGGAGTCAACCCCAGAAGTCTCAAAGCCTCCGAAATCTGGCAGACAGATTTCACACTCTGTCAACTGCTGAAACCTCGAGCATGGCTCGCAGTGACTGTAGACACCCACAGTGGGATAATTGTAGCTACACAGCACCTCAAAACCAACTCCAAAGCAACCATTCAGCACTGGCTGACAGCAATGGCATGGCTTGGAATCCCAAGCAAGATCAAAACAGACAATGGGCCAAATTTTGCTTCTCAATCAGTTCAAGAATTTGTTTCTAAATGGGGCATCACTTTAGTGCATAGCATTCCATACAACAGTACAGGGCAAGCCATTGTTTAAAGAGCAAATCAAACTTTAAAAACCAAGTTAGAAGTGTTAGCCAAAGCAGAAGGTTTTGCCAATTCTATCCCACCAAGAGATCAAGCACGCTTGCTAGCCACCGCATTGCTAGCATTGAATCAGTTTCCCAGAGAGGACGAAGCAAAAAGTCCCATTCAAAAACATTAGGCTGCTCCAGCACTAGAAGAAGGCCCACCAGTTGTAATTAAAAATGAATTAGGACAATGGGATCAAGGGTGGAAATTAGTCTTAACAGGGCGAAAGTATGCAGCAGTCAAAAAGATGGTGAAATTAAATGGTGTCCACTTAAGTCTATTAAGCCACAATTGCAGAATAAAACTAATGAAAACTGTGAGTTTTTATCCACAGGACTGGATTTGTGGACGCCCTCGTAACCTGTATATCCAGGCCACAGAAGAAGACAGCGAACCAGAAAATGCCCCAGCAGCATCCGAGGTACCTGCATCAGCAAAACCCAAATGGTACCGACGTTTCTGTGTCATTCTGTTCCTAAGTCTAGTGATCAAAGTGCAGGCAGAACCCAGACACCATCCTTATCAGCCAGTGAAATGGGTCCTTCAGGACCTCACAGGTAGTAGAACAGTAAAAGAAATTGTGACCACAGGTGCTCCAGAATTTAAAGTACAAACAGAAGATTTGTTCCCCGGCTGGGGAACTTGCATGCTCAGTGGGAACCCACTGTCGCCTGCCACTCACCATCCAGCCTGCTGGACAACCTATTGGTGCCCCAGAGTGTACCCAGGGAAAAGTTACTGTAATTATCCAGGGTACCATTTTTGTGGGTACTGGGGATGTGAAACCATTGTTGCTGGCTTCAGTCCCTCGTGGAAGCCAGAAAAAGAAGACAAATTTCTGTGAGTTAATTATGGACCCAAAGGTTGCAGGCCTCCCACGTTTTCTCATAGTGGAGGGCCAAGTACATTAGGCAGTTGCTGCCATTTGCAAATAAACATTTTACACCCAGAAGACCCAGGATGGATCACAGGGAAAGTGTGGTCAGTGTTTATACACTCTTCCTATCGAGACCCTAGCATGGTAGTGCGAATCACTAAAGTTGTGCCTCAAGCTTCCAAAATGATAGGACCCAACAAAGCCTTAGCATAAAAATGGCCCAAAACCCCTGGCTCAGCTAGTGCACTGCAAGTCTGGCAAGAGCTAGAAACAGCTCCTTACAATTTGCTTTATCGCATGCTAAATATGACATTTTTGTCATTGAACCTAACCAACCCAAATTTCACAAGTTCTTGCTGGCTGTGCTACGATGCACAACCACCTTTTTATGAAGGCATTGCTTTTAACGCTTCTTTCAGTTATTCAGATTCTAACAACCCAGCCCAATGCAGATGGGATGCACCACGGAGAGGGATTACCCTAAGCTATGTGACAGGTCGAGGACTGTGTTTCGGCAGCAAGGCCCAGGCAAGACAAAACAGCTGCAGTTGCAAAACCTTTGTTAACATCAACAAAAGTTGCAAATGGGCCATCCCGTCTGCACCAGGTATGTGGGTTTGCCACCGCACAGGAGTTAGTCTATGTGTGCTTCTTTCATCTTTCAATGTTTCTAACGATTTCTGTGTGCAAGTTGTCATTGTTCCCAGAATTTTATACCACTCCGAAGAAGAAGTGGACCGTCTTGTAGAAGACTCTATCGACTCAACCCCATCCCTTCGACTCCAAAAAAGAGCACTGATAACAGGTGTGACAGTAGCAATGCTACTTGGGCTAAGAGCGACTGGTGCTGCCACAGGTGTCTCTGCCCTTGCAACCCAGCAGCAGAGCCTGTCACAGCTGCAGATAATTGATGAAGACCTGCAGAGGATCGAGAAATCTATATCCTTTTTAGAAAAATCACTTTCTTCACTTTCTGACCTTTTGCTCATGCAACAAGGAGGCCTCTGTGCTGCCCTAAGAGAAGAGTGCTGCTTCTATGCCGACCACACCGGAATCGTCCGAGACACCATGGCTGAGCTGAGAGAGAGACTTGCCCACAGAAAAGAAGAGAGAGAATCCCAGCAAGGATGGTTCAAATCGTTGTTTAACCAGTCACCATGGCTGGTTACCCTGGTGTCCTCCCTGACTGGGCCAATTGTAATGATTTTGCTTGCACTGATTTTCGGACCTTGCATAGTAAACAAGTTAGTGCAATTTGCCAAGAATCGCTTAGAGCGATTTGACATTATGGTAGTGCAACACCAACAACTGCTTTAAACAATAAGTGCCTACCAAGTTTGACAATTTTAACAGTCTTCACAGTTGCCAACTATGTAGTAAATTAATTTTATAGTTCCAACTAACAGTTTAACAACTTAGTTATACGTTTTAGTATACACAGTAAACCATAGGCGGGGGGGGAATTGTAGTAGCTAGGGACATGCGACCAGAAGATCTCGGGCTGTACGAGTAGATAGGGCTACCTTTTTACATATAAGTGATGCTTGCCTTGCTCAGTTAGGCTCTGTTAAGTTAGCAAATCATATCTAGGTTATGACGTAGGCAGACGGATGTAACGCCGTCTTCGAAAGTTATAAAAATACCATGTAACCAAGAATAAACTCCATTTGCCATCCATCATATTGACGTCTGTGAGCTATGGCCCGAGTGGCCCAGGGGGGCTGCCATGCTGATTTCTGAACCAGGTCGCCACGCCTCAGTGAAGGAGGCAACAGTGGTGTCATGATACAGCACATTCATAGCTTTAATATGAAAAAAAATTATATATGGGCTAATAAAAAGTCTTCTTTTAATTCCCTCTGTAACACCTGCCCATGACTTGACCATCTGTACATTGATATATGAGTAAAAATATTGGAATGTGTGGTGCCAAGGGACTTGTAGATTCATAGTAGCTGCCCACAACGGCACCACGTTGAGAACACTCCCTGGACAACCTTCAGCTCTGCACAAGAAGCCAAAATCAGTACTTCCCCCTTCAGCTGCTTCAGAGTCACGCTGACTTCACCAGCCAAAGAGTAATTTCATAAAACATCTGTCTGACCTAAAACAATACTTGAAAAGGAACAAGGATCGTTTGAAGGTAAGACAACTTGGGAAGATCTTTCCTCTTTAAGATGCTACTGCACATCCACTCAGCTCAAAATGCATCAAATCTTTAAGCATTTCTTTCACTCCTCAGTCTTTTACTTGAATAAGTTACTAACACTCTCAAGAAAATGATGCAAAGATTACAGTTGTGTATGGATATGTATAAAACATTTTTCTAGTACAAAATTTACAGCTCCAGATTTTTTTCTAAATCAAATTCATGGCTTAGAAATTGCTTTGTAAGAAAACCCAGATGACATTCTTCTCTTAGAACTCAAACTCCATGGGAAATAAAAGGAGAAAGACCTGAAAAAGTATTTAGGAATATCTTAAATTGCTGTAACCAGGCACTACAGTAATTTTTGTTCTTGATTCACAGCAAAATGATTTACTAGGAAAACAGTTTCTCTGCAAACTTGAACTGAGGTTTCACCAATGCAAGTAATGAGGATGGTTACACTAAGGGAATGTTTCACCTCAGGATGTATTTGCAGTCCAGCAAACCATAAAAGCTCTCAGGAGCATCTCATCTCAGTAACTTCCCTGAATGGTCCTCACAGGATTTTTGACTCAGTCAGAGCATAGTAAGCAGTGTGGTCAAGGGAAAGAAAACTCTGACAGTGTTTGTTTTTGAAGGAGGAGCAGAGCAGAGTTTTTACATCTTGCACAGTAGTCCTATTTTTGCTGGGCCCGAGTTACCCTCCATTGCACAGAATTTCTGATGTTAGGGTAGAAATTAGAACTAAAAATCCTAAATACCAAGGATGTGGTGTGTCCTTACAGAGAAAATTCAAAAGCTAATACACTGGTGCCAAATTAAAGGTTTTGAGTAAAAAATCTAACAACAGAAGAGTTCATACATCCTTACACGAAAAAATATGAAGTGTATTCACAACGTAGGGCTTGGAAATGCTGCATTAAAATAAGAAGGCCCTAGCCCTTAGATACAGTTATGACTTTCTTCTATTTTGATCTTAATGTGAAACAATTTACAACATCAAAACATTGTTATATTTCAGAACTTTTAATTGTAATGTCAAAATATATCATAATTATAATTTGCTTTTCAAAAGAAAGGAATAATAAAATGATCCTAATAAATCCACTAGGGGATTATTGTTGCACTGGAATATCAAAGAACTTAGGATGCACTGAAGATTTATTGTCATACAAAACACTGAAGTGTTAATGATCTTAATCTGAAACTGGGTGTTCTTCTTGATTAGACACTCTACATCAGTATGACAGTCTTCATACTTTCTGGTTAGACTGATCAATGAAACTGATTTTGTTACATTACTCAGTATGTCTGCAAGTTAATATACAA